>JALIRH010000184.1:0-325022 GCA_023055505.1 Callipepla californica brunnescens
TCCTTCCTTCCTTCCTTCCTTCCTTTTTGTTAAGCATCCATCACTTGCTATTCTCATCAGAATTTGGGGAGGTTTAGATTGGATGTAAAGAAACACTTCTTTTCAGAAAGGGTTGTTAAGCACTGGAATAGGCTCCCTAGGGAGGTGGTTGAGTCACCATTCCTGAATGTGTTTAAAATCCATCTGGATGTGGTGCTCAGGGACAGGATTTAGTGGTGTGTTCTTAGAGTTGGGGTAGTATGGTCAGGCTGAGGTTGGACTCGATGACCTTGAAGGTCTTTTCCAACCTGAGCAATTCCTTGATTCTATGATTTTCATGGCTCCTCTTGGGAGAGTTGTGTATTTAATTCATCGCAGGCATAACGGCTGTGTGGTGACTCACATTTCATGCCCAGCACACACCCTACTTGGGATGATGCTGTGGCTGCTGCCCCTGTGTCCGTCCAGAGGTGCTTGGGCAGCTAGCACAGTGCTGAGCTGCGGGGTCTGCACATGTGGCTTGTTTCTTCTTTGAGCAATGAGCTGCACTTGGCTGTCCTTGATTTATATTAAGAACCAGCCCAGCTGGCAAATTTACCCCAAAATACATTAGTGAAACTACATCAGCATCGATCACTGGTTTTATTCCCCACTTAAATTCAATTACTTAATTTTGCAGACCACGGCCTTAAAGTCAAACTGCAGTAATGTGATTTGGGGTGGGTAATAAAAAAAAATTAAAAAAAAAAAAAAAAAAAAGTGTTCAGAAAATGTTTATTCCACATAATGTGGACAAATGTGCTAAAAAATCCTATGATTCAAGGCAAAATAAAAGGTATAGATATTGTCTTCAATTATTTTCCTGCAAACTTATTGATTCTTTACCATTTTTAAGACTGCAAATCTTTGTTTCGTTGCTTTAACCAAACAGAGAATGCCGCCAACCAGAACCTGATAGAATAGGGGAAATGGATTCAAACTAAAGGAGGGAACATAAGGAAGAATTTTTTTACTCTAAAGGTGGTAAGGCACTCGAACAGGTTTCCCAGAGAGGTAATGGTGGGGTGACCTGCTCCTGGGGACACTGAAGGTCAGGCTGGACAGAGCTCTGAGCACCTGACTAAGCTGTAGCTGTCCCTGTTCACTGCAGGGTAGTTGGACTAGATAGCTTTTATGGGACCCTTTCAACTCAAAGGTCTCTACAGTTCTATGACCTAGCTGTTTCTTTAGCGTAACTCTTCCTTTGCTTTGCTTACTCTGTTTCCAGAAGTCAGGCCAGAAAAGTGAATTACCATTGCCTCAGGAGAGCCAGATTCCACCTTGAAATTCATGCTAAAATGAGTTTTCTGCAAGTGGTCTGATAACTGTGTTCTTTTTTAATTAAACTTCTTAGCCTATGGAGACTAAGAAAGTCAGGTAGATGATTTTGTACAGGGAAAAGTGCTACTATGTATTTTACAATTACATTTTTTCTTATTTCTCTATTATTTATTACTGTTATAGACTTCAGAAAAATTCAGTATCGAACATAACTTTTAATGTACTGCCAAGCTCTAGAAGACAAATGGATATATGTTTTTTTTTTTTTTTTTCTCAGAGTGACACTAGGCTTTGAACTACAACATATGGTTCATAATCTTACAATTAAAAATAATTCTTTTTTGACGAGGAGCAGCTTTTGACATCTGTTCCATTCCCTTTAATGCAGTTTGCAGAAAAATGGATGTGATCCTTGTGTAGCCTGTGGAGTTTATTTGCATCTCAACCTGGTCAAGTTAGAAACGGAGGATGAAGCTCAGAGATGGGAAGGGCACACCTTTCTTCCTTTGATCATCAAGATGAGTGTGGGCTGAAATAACTATTACTTAACTAAGTTTCCAATCAGTGCCAATTTTACAGATGAGTACGATAATGCAGGGTGACTCTCAGGGAAATATCAATCAAATCTCTTAGTCTGATCCTCATAGGATCTTTGGCTTGAAGCATCCAAAATCCTGGCATGGCTTTAAGCTAGGAGAGCACTTCAGTGAAGCTAGCCCTGGCTGTGCAGCATGGCCAGACCTGTAGCACCACTTTTCCATCTTCCACTGGAATGTTGCAGAGTGGTCTTGCTGCAGGAGTGGCTGGCACAAGCCCCAGCTGGGGAAATCAGCTCCAGTGGGGACTGAAAAGATGTGGACATAGCTGGTGAGGAGCATCCTTTGGAAGCAGCTAGGCTGGAAGCAACAAGAATAGGTTAACTGATCAAAACTCAGCACAGGGGTTGGTAGTTGAAATATTGTTTCTCTGTTCAGAGAAGCTTTACCATGGGCAGTAAGGAAACTGTGTCCCTTGGGCGGGTACAGAATGAAGTCCTTCCCCAGAAGTGGTGGATGATAAACAAAGAGCTGCGTGCTAACGTTCTAATCTGTCTGACTTCAAATATACTCCCAAACTGGTGATATGGGAAGTCAACTAGCACACGCTACAGAAGCAGCCTCTTTGCCCTAAGGTGACACAACTGCCATGGGGATAAATGAGATCTGTTGGACCATCCCTTGGGCAAGAGGCTAGAAAGGTGTTTCTGGGAGAAGCAAGATGTCCAAGGGCCTGCCTGCCAGCTTGCCTGCTTGGGCATGTTACAGTCCAAAGTAATCTTTCTTAGCAGTGTAACCCAGAATGATGCTTGGAATGCAGGCTGACAGCTGGAACCACGAGCCATATGAGTCAGGCATTCTGGTTAGCCAGCAGGAGCTATGTCCTACATGTGTATAGCTCCTAAGACCAAGAAGTTGGAATGGTATACTGGGGGAGATCACCTGGAAAGGCGGATAGACAGAAGCTGGGAAAACAGTGCCAGAGAATCACAATAGGCTTATCATTAGGGAAGAAATTTCCTTCAGTAAGCAAAACCAAGCAAACATCTTCCCCTCCCTAGCAACGACCTGGTACAAATCCCATTTAGTCTAGACTAAATGCACAGTGTATGTGTATAGGGAGATATGAGGGATGATGGAAAATGGCGCCTTTCTCTGATGACTCTGCAGGAGGGCTTCAGAAGATATTTCATCGTTTGACCTGTGCACATTTGTGATTTTTCTGTCTGGTAGGTGAATTTTATTTATCACCACCCTGATGAGTTCTGTTTCAGAAGGCAGAAACTCAGCAAGGGTGAACAAGAAATTGTTTCTTGTTTCAGCCAGAAGCAGACTTCAGTCTCCCTCAGGATATGATACAACACTCTGTGATTAGTACCTCACTACCAACATGTTGTAACAGGATAGGCACCTGAAAATGTAAGCAAAAAAGAGGGAAAGACCACCAAAACCTCAGTTGCTCTCAGTATCTCCTTCTGCTTTAAGCCAATGTTTGGCAAAAATCCCATGCCATAACTGCCCAAGTGGAGGATTTTGAAACAGTGGAAATGGGACACAAAGCCAAGAGGAAGGCGTTTTGATTTGTGAGCAGGCTGCAGGCAGAAGTTACTCGTAGTACATGCAACCTGTGCACTTCGAGGTTAAGTAGAATTGAGCACTTATTTCTTCAGAGCAAATGGAAAATAAGAGAGAAATAGTGTTACTTGAATGTGGCAGTTCCACATTCGCAACCTAGAAGATGGTAGTGTCGTAGTTAGGATGTTGTTGAGCAGCTCCTAGTTGGCTAATAGTGTGCCAGAACTGATTCTTGGCAGAATTACAATTATACCGTTTTAAATTATGTCCACTGTTTGACATTATTGATTTTGGCAGGTGCTAGTATTCCAGCATGCTAGGATTTATAATTATAATCTATAATTAGATAGGTTTGCACACAGCGTAGATAACATGCTGCAAAGAATGACATCAGTGTTACTGAGGTCATTTAACCCCATAAATGTCTCCTTCCTTCAGCTGAGCTCTATGTCCTTCATGTTCTTTGCCTCCGTTCTTGAGATACTGTGATAAGCTGATGCATAAGGGGATAAATGCTAGGTCAACATTTAATAGACAAGCTGTTGTCAAGAGTCGGACTGTAGTTGTGTTGTTACATACCTAACTGTGTGTCTGCAGTTTCTCTTGAGTGATCACTGCAGCTTCTTAACCAGTGTAAACAATTCCAGCTTCAGCTTCAAATGGGACATAAGACACATAGAAGCAGCACTTGGAGCTTGCTGCTGGACTCTGACAGGTCCAAAACACTTGCTGTGTAGGTCAGTCACAATTAGTTCCTTGCACATCTGTGTCAGTGCCTAGGATTGTCACTTCAGCCATCCTAAATGGGACCAGAGGTCTGGGCCTGGCTCAGTGCCCTGGCTAGCAACTGGTGCAGCAAACTATGCTCGTAGCATCAGGCATGAAGCAATTCTTTCCTAGCTCTTTCTCCTCAACTCTTGCAGAAGGAGGATCTGGACTAACTGCCTGACTGACTGAGTGTCTCCAGGTTTCTTTCTGAACTCATGTAGGCCTCTTGCATTCTATAGTGGGGAGTTACACAGATGGGTTACATACTGTCACCTCCTTTTGTTTGTTTTGAGTTGATGATAGATTCATGTGATGTTCTCAACTCTCTACCAGAGGAGACATCAGGACATCTATTTCTTGACTGCTCTCTCTGAGCAATTTGATGTTTCAGGAAACACAACACATGTTGTTTTGTTCTGTACCATTATATGTACCTACTGCCATAATCCCCTCCCTCTGTTCCAGGTGTTTTTGGGTTGTTCATTAGGCAGAAGCTGTATTGGACATCTAATCATTCCTCTTGCCTTTTGTCATCTTTTGTAGATCCATTTTATTTTCCTGAGTGCCAGAAAAGCATAGAGTGTTCAAGATTTATTTACATGTGCAGGGAAATAATTGTGATGCTTCTGGTGTGTTCTATCCCTTTTGTAATAATTCTGACTATGTGATATTTTTGTATACTGCTGAGGATGGTGTTTTTGCTGTATCACCAGCCAGGACTTCATTCCTGAGTGGTTATGATTAGCTCAGAGGTCATCATTTTATATGTGTGCATCACTTTATGCTCATCTACATGGAATTTCATCAGCTGTTTTATTGCCTAGTCACTGAGTATTATCAGGGACATATGCAAAGTCATCTCTTGTCTGGATGGCACGGAGTAGGTTCATGTTATTAATGAAGTTTCTGCCCTCCTTATTCCCTTCTGATGTTTTGCAGCTTATTTGAGACTATGTCAAACAGCAAAGGTCACTAATGCACATCCCTTTGGAGATCTTCCTCTGTTGGAAAATATTATTGCTTCCTCCTACAGTTTATTTCTTGTCTTTCAACCATTCATTTAATCATGCATAACTTGTTATTCTGTGGGAGATATCTCTTGAGGGCTATGTTGAAATCCATCAAAACTGTTTCAAGCTGGCAAGCAGTCCTGGTCATCGAAGGAGCACTGGTATGTCGGTGAGGCAGAGCTCTCTTTCACAAACACCTATGTGACCCACCCTTGATATTTATCCATACCTCTGCTGGCTCTGTTCACTGGAAGTTTCTGCTGATTTGCAGGTCTGTGTCCCCAAAGTCTCTTGGCTCTGGCTGTTAGTGACCTAGTCTTCCTAACTGAGATTCCATGCCAACAGCAGAGCCTGGGAACAATAATCAGGTCTGTCTGGATAATACAGATTTACCTATAGATGTGCTGGAAGGGTAGAATAGATGTGAGAGGGGGGTGAGTGAAACACATAGGCTCGTCCCATGGCTACAGCAGAGCTTTGGGCAGAAAGGAATTGAGGAGCTTTCAGCACTGCTGGCTCCTCTAAGCAGCAGTAGAGTGTAGACAAAGGTTACTTGGGAGCACTTCAGTGAGAAACTGAAAGGTGCTTGGGGATAATGGGCAGATTACTGGCTGAACACTTCTCTGTGGGAAGAGCACACCAGTGACCACAGACTGACACTTGGCTAAATTAATACAGAAGGTGGAGAAATGAGGTGGATTTTCACTTCCTTTTTTGGAGGCTCATAAAGAAGAGAAGCAGCAGCATAATAGTACACAGGGACGTTATGTTAACTGAGTTCGAAATCAAAGTCAGTTACTTTGACAGAAGTGAAATGATGATAGACTTATCATCTGGGAAGGATATTTTTCACAATTGTAATGTTTGACTGCTTTAGTGGACAGAAAAAATGATCCATGACACTGAAGGTTGTGTTTATGTAGCTAAACTCTTCTAATGCATGATCAAATGCATCTGGGAAATGTGACTTGGCTGTTAATTGAAGAACTACATTTAGAACAGCTTTTGCTTTTACCTTTGGCCATCATAACTGCTTATCCCACCTGCCCTAAGGCTGCACCAGTTATTCTTACCCTCCTGAGTTGCTTCCAGCAGCTGCTGTCTGGGAAACATTATATACTGTGCAAAATCTTTCCTATGCTGTTCTTGCCCAAAGAATACAGCCTTAAAACTTTCTCTTAGTACAGAACTGAGCCTTGGCTACAGACCTAGTGCAGTCATCATGTACTAGCAGAAAGTTACCATTTTAGGTGCATCTAATAGATTGAAGGCTTCATTATACTAGCAGATATACAGACAGGAAAAAGAAATGATTGCTACCTTGAAAACTGTATGGTTCAGAGATGCATTTAGTGTTCTACATCTTTTGATCCTTTCTCTTTCAATATAATAGACAAACGTTATCCTTTTCTCCAAACTACAAAAGCTTCTGAAGTTCTTAAATGCAATGCCATGAATCCCCCCTTCTCCAAAGCTGTTATCACTGATTCCATGATTTTCTGTGCAGTGCTGGCCTCACAGTAACAAAAGCATTTTCCTTTAGGTGACTGACAAAGAGCCATGACACCGCCATGCACTTCCCATCTGTTAATTCAACGACTAGTGCGCATGTACAGATACATTTCCCTTCCTCCCCACAAGTCAGACTCAGGGCTCAACATGTGAATTTGTAAGCACCAGATTGTTCTTTCCCAGTAAAGTAGAGTTGTCGTTCTAAAAAAATGTTGGATGTGTAGTGGTGCAGCTATGATGAATCGCAGTTACAAGCCCATTCTGTGGCAGCATCTGCTCTTTTGCAATTCCCAAACCTTTGAGAAAGGATAAGCTGAGCCATGGTTCTCTATAGGCAGCTCTGTAACAACAGTTTCCATTACCCCCTTCACGAGGTTCAGTGATACCCTGGAAACAGATGTAGAAATGCACTTGATTTGGCACATCTCTTATCTCCCTTGATTTTAGGGACTGTGTTGTGCTGTGCTCTAGTTGGTTTGAATTAGCAGGCAAGTCGCTCAGAACGGCCTTTCTGCTTTTCTTCCTGCAGAACCCACATAAGCAGCATAGAACATCCACTGTGTGTTGTTATGGCAGAAATAAAAGAGCAAATGCTGGAGAAGTGGGAGGGAATTACAAGAAAGAACTGTTATCATGCAGGCATCTGTAGGTGGAGCCTGTAAATGGTGAGAAGGGAAATATGAGGTGCAGTATGCACTCAGGAATAAGGGGTTTCTAACCCCTCTGACATTCTCCATGCTTCAATCACATGAAAGCTGGGAACCCTCAATATCCTCAGGAAGAATGCTAACCAAAAGGCAAAATCTGTAACTGCATGTGTGCTACAAAATGCATTCACTCTCAGAGAAAGCTTCTGCTCCTTTGGACCACTCCACATCTTAGCCCACTTGGAAAAAGTGTTGCAGAGTTCTTTCAAAAAAAGAAAGGAACAACAACAAGATTTTCAGAATCATTTTAGCCTTATATGTGCTTATGTGAGGGAAACAACATTTCCCAAAGCTTTATGAAATTAATAAAATCCATCTTAAGGAACTGAGTACCATCTTTATTGGAACTAGATGCCAGGCTGGAGTCTCTCCTGACATGCCTGAAAACTGAGAGCCAGGAGTTGTGAGGTTGGGCTATGGGTGGAACAACCCACAGGCATGGTGCTTTCTAGTAGTAAAATGGCCTGGCTCTCTGTTAGCAAAACTTTGCCCAGAACAAAGGGACCCACCAAGAATTTTTCTGCTCAGTAAGGCACTGCTAGTGATTGGGAATCAGGTTGGACATACCTATGCTAGAAAATAGTGTTGGAAACACTTTCCTTCAGCAGAGTTAAGAGAGGGTTAAACTGCTGCACAGCACCAGCCAGAAGAGAGGGGTGAGACAAAGGAGAGTCATGGCCCCCAGCTTCATATTTTCTCCCATTGTCCTTTCAAGGAGAGGGAGTGAGAGCAGTGTGGAGCTGAGATACCTACTGGTGTGAAACCACCACACCTATCAGCAGAAAAGAGATGCTGCTTCCCTGCAGGCTTTCTCTCTCTGGGGACTGCATTGCAGCCTGCACTGCTGTGTTCTGTGGGAGCTGACCCTGAGAGCGGCTTCCCATGTTGGTTGCTTTTGAGGGCAGCATGGGACTTTTTGGAGAGACCTGAAGGCAATGGGTTCCTCTTCTGGTGCAGCTGCTTTCCAGTTGGTGGGTTGGAGGAAACACATACAGCATAGCAAATGGCATTTGCTACATGTCCAAACCATTGTTTTGATAAGGCTTTGAACTCAGTGTGAGTAAAGCAGGTAATGGGTTGAATGACTTTATTATCTGGGTGATACCACTGTGGAAGAGGCAAGACTGAAAGCTGCTGCCATTCCAGATGAAAGGATGTGAGGAATTGCAGTCCCCTTGTGGTCCATGCTTTTCTCCATCTGAGGCCACTGCTGTTTCCTTCAAACTCTGCTGGGTAAGCATTTCCAATCCAGCTGATTTTTACTGCCATGTGGCAATTAAAGGCTCTTGATACAGCTTCCAGGTCTGAAGGCAACTTAGACTGCCAGAGCAGGCTGTCATTTAGAACAGCTTGCATACTGTATTTTTGATACAGTCCAAAATTGTAATTTCTAATGAAGGCATCTGTTGTCCAGCAACGTTTTTTATGTGCATAGTTGCACTTAAGGAGATTCTGACAAAATGAGATAGCAGTTTTTCAAAATGAGAGGCTAAGGATTCAAAAATGAGAAACTTCTTGGATCCATGGTGTTGTCCTGGAATCAAGCTAACTCTACCTGCAAGATGAAAAATGCTCCCTTTTTCCTTTGTAACATAAACAGCTTAACTAGTCAACACTGGCTTAAATTGTGCATTGAAGCACTTGAATGCGTTTTGAGTAAAGCAGATTTCTTAATTTGATGTTCTTTCTGTGAAATATTCCCGTTTCCCTGTGCCACTAAGGAGCATTTCCAGATTACAATGTTTTCTAAGCAATTAAAGTTTCCAGTGTGCTGTGCCAGTTTCCACTGATCCATACAACAATGGTGATTTTAAATACCCGAAGTGTGAGCTGCTCTGTCTCCTATAAGGCTTTTGCATGCTGCAGCATCTTCCAGTGATCTTGGAAATAGATGGAAATAATGTGTGATGTGGTCAGTGAGAAAGGCACCTGAAGGGCAGTGTTACAGATATCTACTGAGGGGGAGAGGGGACTAAAATATGGTTTTAGGCAAAATTAGAGGGGATCACCTCATGGGACTTGAGAATGGGCTGAGGTCACTCCAGGTCTTCCGCAAGAACTGTTGTGTTCTGCAGTGCCTTTTTTTTAGTGCCTTCTGGGAATTTTCACTGCTTAATTTTTTTCCTTCCTCGCTCAGAAAGAAAGGTTAGATCTAAAAATAAACCATGGACTTAAAATGGAAAAAAGAAAAAGAAAGAAACCCCTCAGTCTCTGCACGCATACGAACTTCAAAAGAAGTGAATTGTAACAAAAATCAGGTTATACACTTCTTCTTTTTTTTTTTTTTTTAAGAAAATTATATATCTCCTGTTATCTTAAAAAGCCTTCATGTGAACCACTTACAGAAATAAGCCTTTTTCTACAGGTTAAAGTCTGATGCCTTTACTTAGTGCATTTATGCTGCTCAGGAATCCACTCCAGGCCTTGTATTGGCGTATCGGGGCTGTGGGGCCAGTTCTGTAGCAGTTACCTTTCTGTTGGTAATGATTGATACGACTGCATGTTAGTCTGCCACTGGTCTTCCTTGAAAAGTTATGCAGCCTCTGGTCCCACATTGACATTTTTGAGTCAGCTTGCTCTGGCAAAGCAATTCCTGCTCTGCCTACAAAATTTCTAGGGATCATGATGGATGTTATAGCATGTGTAAGTTTGTCACATTCTCATTCAGTTGAATTTCTGGAGTTTGGTATTTTACAGAAAATAGATAAAACTGAGGACTTTTCTGTGGCTCTAGAAGGTCTGATAATGTACAGGAGAGGTGTAAACATCATTATTTTTTTGATCTCTGGTTATCTACTTGGTAAGGGATGTTCCTTTTGTCTTGCAGTTTCTCTGTTAAGGAACATTCGTTTCCTCAAATTGATTCCTGGAAACAAAGGAGTGGAAGAAAGGTGTTCTGCCTCCTTTTCTGCAGGTGGTGTCTGAAACTGAATTTTTTCAGTTGATTCCTTCTAGATGAGAACTGCTGTAACCGAAAGCAAAGACAGCATTGTTTTATTGACAGACAGGGAAGATTCCAGCGATTTAGGCTGGCTTGGTAAACAAAATTATATTGTCTGTTGCTTATTGCAGTGTTTCCCAGTGCAGCTAGCATACTTTAATGCTGACGGGAGCCTCTCAGTGCTATCTGATACTTAAGCTTCTGTTTGTTTCTTGCACTATCTCTTTCATATTGTAGTAAAATTTATGTCAATACTTGTGCTCATAGCCTTACATTCTGTGAGATGCAGCTCTCCACAAAAATAATAATAATAATAAAAAAAAGTGTTACAAAACATGTCAGAGTCAACAATTCTGTAATAGTTAAGGTGGTCACTAAGAAAGCATCTTTACAATGTAAGCCATTCACTCAGGGAGAGAACTCTGGAAAATGGAGGAAGAATTAAGTAATAGATATTAATGTCTCTGTATACTCCTTTTAAAGTTCTGCTCATCTGCTTGTGTTTCACTATCATTTTTATGAATGATTCCACTGTAAAACTGGAAAGATTTCTGCTGATGAAAGTTCAGGCAATCTGGAAGATGAGAAGATCTTCCTCTAGTTCAGACTCCTGGTGCTGACTGCCAGGTAGATTAGACAGCATTTGATATCTGTGGATCAGTGTTGGAACTGAACTTGGATTCATAAAAAACTTGGATCACAAAGCAGATTGAAGCAAGTTGGCATCTTTTCTACACCAGAAGTATGATGTGGAAATTGCTGGAAATTGTCAATGCTTGCACCAGTAAAGTAAGTGAAGATTAGAGTCTGGCTCTGTAATGTGGAATGTTCTTCTAAGTAGTCAAAACTCTGAGAAATGATGGTGCTGGTTTCTATTATATGAACAGTGTCTGTGTCTCCAGCTTTACCTGGATCACTGGATGATGATTCATTCATTTTCTCATGCCAGTACCTCACTGCATTAAACAATTGTTTTCCTGAGAAATGTAATGCTGATGTTTCCTTGCCAAATACTCAGTGTTTGTAGGTGAGGTCACAGAATCACAGAACTCCAGGGATTGGAAGGGACCTCTGGAGATCACCCAGTCAAAACCCCTGCTAAAGCATGTTCACTGTATCAGGTTACTTGGGAAGATGTCCAGACAGATCTGGAGAAGGAGACTCCACAACCTTTATGGGCAGATTTATTTCAGTGCTCTGTGTTCCAGTTTGTGCCCATTGCCCCTCACCCTGTCACTGGGCACAACCAAAAAGAGCTTGGCCCCATTCACTTGGCACCCTCCCACTAGATATTTATAAGCTCTGATGAGATCCCCTCTCCATCTCCTCTTCTCCAGACCAACAATCCAGGTCTCTCAGTCTTTCCCCATACAGCAGATGCTCCAGGCCCCTCATAATCTCTTTGGCCCTCCACTGGACTCTCTCCAGTACCTTCCTGTCTTCCTTCAACTGAGGAGCCCATAACTGGCCTTACCAGAGTTGAGCAGAAGGGGAGGATCATCTCCCTCGACTGACGGGTTTGTTTAGTCTGAAGAAGAGGAGGCTCAGGGGAGATCTCATCACAGTCTACAACTTTCCCAAGGGAGGTTGTGGTGAGGGAGGGGTTGGCCTCTTCTAATGACAGGATGAGGGGCAATGGCCACAAGTTGTGCCAGGAAAGATTTAGATTGGATTATGAGGAAAAGTTTTTTCTCTGAAAGAGTGTTCAGACACTGGAATGGCCTGCCTAGGGAAGTGGTGGAGTCATCATCCCTAGCGCTGTTAAAGAAGCATCTGGATGACGTGCTAAGGGATATGATTTAGTAGCTTAGTGGGTAAGGATGGTGATACTCCTATGGTTGGGCTAGATGATCTTGTAGGTCCTTTCTAACCTAGTGTTTCTATGTTTCTATGACCTGCTGGCCACACTCTTCTTTATCCATAGGAGGACACCACTGGCCTTCTTGGCCACAAGGGGCACACTGTTGGCTCACAGCCAATCTGTTGCCCACCAGCACACCTAGGTTCTTCTCTGCAGAGCTCCTTTCCAGCAGATGAATCTTACAGATTCCTTACATATGAATGAAGTTTTTTCTTTCCAGGTACAGAACCCTAAACTTGCACTTAATTGAATCTCATCAGGTTCCTCTTTGCCCAACTCTCCAGTCTGTTTAGGTCTGGATGAATAGCAGCACAGTCTTCAGCTATGCCAGCCTCTCCTCCCAGCTCTGAATCATCAGCAAACTTGCTGAGGGCACATTCTTTCCCTTCATCCAGGCTATTGTTGAGGATGTTGGACAGGACGGTACCCAGTACTGACCCCTAGGGACATCACTAACTACAGGCCTCCACCTAGACTCTGTGGCACTGGTCACAACCCTCTGAGTTTCAGAGAATTCCTCTGGGGAAGCCTCTCTTCTGTAGGAAGACTGAGCAGCCTAGTGCCTAGTTACTGTGCCTAGTGAAGCTGCTGAGACTAAGCACAAGAAGAGGTCCTATTAGCAGTAATTTATCTCACCTCTGAGAAAAGATTCACAGTGAGAAAAGAGAGGTGGAATCTTGAAAGTATGGCTAAGCTGCTGTCTAAATAACTTTCTGCTTGTTTAGTATTTGTTTATGTGGCTTTTAAATATACTGTTATATAAACAGGCTCTCTGAACTTAGAAGCTTTTATTGAGCAAGGAACAGTGTGCTGGGAGGGAGAATTTATATAGGAAGAAGAATTCGAGGTGAATGCATGATTGCCACAGCTCAACTCCCTCAGAGTAAAGCCTCATAATGACTTTCTCATGTGCAGAGGAGTTCAGTCTCCAGCAGCATTTTAGAACCTGACACATAGCTCCTCAAGAATTTGTTTGCATTGGTACTCTGAGCTCTTGTGTGCAGTTGAGCAATGGCAAGTTTCAGCTCCCTACCTCTGCAGTTCAGTGCAATCTTCTGAAAGACAGAGTGTCTTACATGACTCATGGAAGCTGGAAGCTCATATCTAATTCCCAGGTGACTTTCTCTAATAGCAAGTTTGT
Organism: Callipepla californica brunnescens; assembly: GCA_023055505.1. Classification (NCBI taxonomy): domain Eukaryota; kingdom Metazoa; phylum Chordata; class Aves; order Galliformes; family Odontophoridae; genus Callipepla; species Callipepla californica. The sequence goes on from JALIRH010000184.1 coordinate 13,351, forward strand.
GGATGCTATGGTAGCAGGCCAGAAGTGAGATCCCTGTACTAGCAGGTGACAATGCAGAATGATGGTGAAGATGCAAAGGTTTGACCTTGTTAAGGCCTTGGATTTTAGTGAGAGACAGAAAACCAAGTACATGCCATGCAGGACATATACACCAAACTTCATCCTAAAAAGGACATCCCTTTTTGTCTGTGAATGTCTCAGGCAGCAAAGAGAATTCTGCAGAACAAAGAGAACTAGAAAAAAGGAAATGTTCTCTGAGTTTTTCTGCACAGAAAGGAATCAAAAAATAGATTCCTGGATTATAGTGGGTAACTACCTGTGTCCCCTTCCCCTGCTCCCATCAAGTCTCCAATTTATCAGAGATCTAAGGCTTATCTTACTGCTGCATACTCTGTCATGGGGTTTTCTCATTCTTGGGCCAGGCTGCTCTGCTTGCAGGGACAGCACAGACATCCTCAGGGCACCAGGGAGTTGTGCTCATAAGCTGATCTTTCAAAAGTGAGTCTCACAGCTACTATTGATTTCCCTTTATCCAAAAGTACACTGGAGTGGAAAAGAGAAACTTCAGCTTGTGACTTTGTTCTTCATTGCTCTTTTATTATGCGTGCAGGCACAGATTCTGTTTCTGAGACATTAGAGGAGAATTTTTGTTTAACCCCGCAGTCTCTGGAGTGTGAAACCTTCTTTGTGTTTCTTTTCTGGAGACTTTTTGTAAAATTTTTGGTCTGTGAATAGAGCTAGGTGTGCACATGTGGATTTAATCCAAATCTCTCTTATCTATTTATGTATTTCCTGATTTTCAACACTGGATTTAACAGCATTATTCAGAGAAGAGTTTTTGATAGAAATTCTTTAGAAATGGAAAATAAGAGCTTGTGAAAGTCTCTTTTTCCTCAAGTGGTGAAGTAGAAGAGAGACCTTCACTGAAGTCTCTCATACCCACAGACCCCTAGGTCCACAGCTGATCCCAATAAAGCCATTACAAACCTTGCAGTTTGTCCTAAGGATGACAGAATCTCCACTCGAAGCTGGAGAAAGATGGAGTTAAAGAGCAATGCAAACCTTGGTGTTTGCATGTGGAGTTCTCACTACTGGAGCCAGGCAGTGTATGGACAGGTGACACCAAGGGCAATTGCACAAGCTTTCGGTTCAGTCAATTGCCAGCAGTAGAAGGAAGAGCTAGTATGTGAGTTCTCCTAGAATAACCTCAGCTATATATCTTAACTAGGTCCACAGCATATAGGAGAGCTAAAATGTAACTAGTTTCTTATGTTTTAGGCATTTGAGTTACCAGGTTAAAGTTGAAACTGGTGAAGAAAGAATACATCTTACTTGCCAGCAGAATTCAGAAACAGTCATTCGATTCATTTTCCCAGGCTAGGGGATGAAATGAGTCACAGAAAATTTCAGCCCAAAATGAGATAGATAAATCTTAGAAGTTCAAAAAGACAAACAAACCAGCATGTGGTACTAGTACTTGTAATAGAACATTGCACACACCAAAGGTGGGCAAATGCAAAGGAAAATTGTCAGATTACTCAAATTAACTACTGGAACAGCAGAGATAGACTGTATGAGCTCCCACAGCTTGTTATTGGTGATTAATGGAAACTAAGCATTTGAAGACTGTAAAAGGCTAAGTATCCTCTTACAGGGTGTGCGTCCACGAGAAGTTTCCTTATATAGGAACTTTTCTATTAAATAGGTAAGAACCTGAAAGTAGTGCAGTGCCAATGAGGCCAGGTTTCAAATTGTAGACTCTCAATCCTTTAAGGGCTATGAATCTGCTTGAGCTGAGGAAGTCTACGTAAACAATTCCTAATCCACAATGAGGGAAGGTCCATTGGCATCATGCTGCTCATTTGTTTACGGAGGAGCTGAGGCCATCTTTGAGGCCATCACATCCATTAAATGTGTGAAACCCTGTGTCAGGGAGCTATAGGCTCAAATACAATTGCCTCAGCAGAACTGCTTGAAGATTGTAATGGGAATGAAAATTTGCTCGATCAATGTCAGTGGCAGACCAAATCCTAGCGGACCATCCATCCACTGCTAACGTTGACAGAAATTCCACCTCTCATGAGCATCAGAACAGCTAACACTGAGAAGTTAATTCTCTTGCCTCAGGCCTTGCACTGACTGCACAGCAAACGAAATGCAGACCTGCCCGAGAGATTTGCTTTTCTGTTTTTAATGCTCATGAACATGAAAGCCCTAAATATTTGTTTCTGTCTTCACTTGTTACCACGGCCTGCGAAACTGAGCTTCATATCTGTGCTGCCTGCCAGACACGTCAGCATAGCAGAAGAGCTTTGTAGCCTAGTATGTTATTTGCTTTTAAATTATTTTAACCATCTTTTAGCAGTGCAGAGCATAGAGCATTAATTTCATTTCATTTATTTATTTATTTATTTTACTGTAACTTCCTTCCAATGTGCAGGGGGAAGAGAAGAAAAGAATTTGAAGGATTTACTGAATCCATGCTGGCTCTCCCATTTGGGCAGAGGACAGTGTCTCAATATGTGCTGGCATGGTACATCTACTCAGCAGGTGGTACTGCCAGGAACAGGATGGAGATTTGTGCTTGTCAGTGTCAGCTTGGAATCAGTCAGGGGTGGTGGGGGGGGAGGATTTATGCAGGTGTTGATGTGTGAAGAGCTGTGAGGGAGCCAGCTGTGGCCAGATCCCGAATAGCTTACATCTTCCTGAATGCCAGCAGTCCTCAAGGAAATGGTGATACCAGCCAGCCAGACACCTTTGGGACCAGATCTGGCACTATGGTCCACGGGGTTTGTCTGCCTCAAACTTGAGATGGGCGTGTTGTGAGTGTGTTGCTGTGGCCAATTCCTAGGGAGCTGCTGTGGGGTGTGATCATGCAGGTCCTGCACCAAGCCATGCCCTTGGCCTGGCTACTTGGATCACAGAGGCAGCACCCACAGTTGGTGGTGGAGGATTCTGTTGTGAAACATACAGCAGCAGCAGTCAGAAAGTTGATCAGGAGTGTCTTCTGTTATTTGCCATGCACAACAGGTAGTTTTGAAAATAACGGAGAGCTTAGGCAGGACTTAGAAATAACAAAACCATTTTCCTGGAAAATTGACCCTTCTGGAGAAATGCAGAATCTGCAAATATCGCAGGACATTGTTTGCATAATGTTACTTAAAATATAAGCTGCTTGTAGTTCCCTGAGGAGAAGAGCTGGAAAATATTTTGAAATTGCTGACTTGACATTTGCATAATTTTAGAACTGAATTTATTTCAGTTTTCATGTTGTGGAATTGTTTGAAATTTCTTTCCTCTACATACCATTTACTAATTTTAAATGCCAATAGTTCATACTTTTCAGCAGTAGAAGTCTTCTTTGTGGTTGATGATACTGTACTCCTTTTGTTGTCTGCTTAAATGTTAACAAGAAGAACCTGAAGATAGAGGTATTGGCAGTACTTCTTAATTTCTCACTCACACCTTGGCTGTTGTGGCTCGCATGTACAGGCAGTAAAGATGAGCTGGGCTTGATTTGTCTCGAGTGGCAGTTATAGCAACAGAATGCTGAAAGATTTCAGAAATGAGCTGAGTAAAACTGTAGTTTCTGTCCTGTAGGGACACTGTGTTATTTCAACAAACAAACAAAAACAAAAAAAAACATTTACTCATAGTCACAAGGGAGATTATATATTTCTCATGCAGGTAATGATACACTTTTAAGTCAAGCTTCTCTTAGCAGTCTGCCTGGGACTTTCACAGTACACTGGAAAATGATGTCATTACTGTCAGGCAACTGGCTGAAAAAACAGTCCAGAGGACTGGTGTGTTCTCTCTATCTCCTGAAATGCTGTCTGTTCACAGTTGGACTTCAGGCACTGGCATGAGGAATGACCCCTACACATTCAAATTAGACAGCATGGCCCAAAGTCTGCAAGGGAGCTTTGGGATCAGCTGGTTTCATCTTCTTGAGCATTTACAACACCAGCACATAACCGATGGGATATTTCATGAGGGTGCATAATAGCTTTTGCCAATTAAGCTGAAGGTTGTTATTCTTCAAAGACATCTTCAGGCAGTGCTTCATGCATCTCTCTTCTTATAGGACCCAGACAACACTCACCTGGGTGGTGGAGGGAAGGGCTGGCTTCTAAAGAACTTCTGTCAGCGCCTTTTCATTATGGTGAAGAGTATAATTGCTCTGACATTTCTAACATTCATGCTGAAATTTCAGGGTGTAGTTATAGCCTACCTACCAGTTAAAATGTTGGGCTGATTCCATTTGCCTTGTTTCTATGTTGTTCTTTTTGTGGCCAGAGGTGTGGAAGAAATGTTTCTTTGATGTTCCATAGCTTTTAGCATCTTTCATATGATGTACCTGGAGTGGGCACTATACCATTGGTAGAAACAGTCCACTCTTTTTTCCCCAGATCCATCCCATGTGGAAGGAAGGTTAACTACATACAAGCAGCAGCCAGAATTACCAGGCAGTGTTCTGTTGGTTGTAGCTTTCTGTACAATCTTATATTAGAGCTGTTTGTTACATTTAGTTTGTTTATGAAACTAACATTTCTACATCCACCCCTGGTTTTTTGTTTATGTAAATTATGTTACTTTGCAGCTTAATTGCTGTGGATTTTACGCAGCTCCATTAAGTACTAAACTTACTGTGGGCTTGTACCCTTCCTATTTATGGACTGATTTTGAAATATTCTAATTGCATGTATTTATTTATTTTTTCTAAGTCTGTATAATGAAGTTATGAATTAAGATAAAACAAGCAGAGAAAATCTGGCTCTGTGTCAATAGAGAGCTGTTTATAGCCACAAGTTTCAGAATTCTTCAGGCATTTTGGGCTGTTTTCAGAGCAGTAATCCTAGAGAAGTGTTTACCAGCAAAAGCAATTTGCCAAACTATGGGGTCTGTTTTTCTCAAGTGAACTGCCCACCTGTACTGCGGCAGAGTTTTGTTTCTTGCCATGGGTTAATGATGTATTCTGTCTTGGGAGCTGAAATGTGGAGAACAGAATACTATAACATTTGAGCTAGCTCGCCTTCACTGTGACCTGTGGACAACCAACCCACCGACACAACCCAGGTCAGAAGCAGCTGTACAGAGGGGCTAAGAATATGCTTTGATACAATGTACAAGTTTATGAGGGCAGTTATGAACAATTGGAGTCATTTGGAAACTCAGTATTCAGGGCTGATGAGCATTTGGATGGTAGATCTGTCTCACTGCAGGACAGAATCCTAGGTACTATTGGATAGGGGAAAGCTGAATCCTAGTTAGGAGATAAACTGTTAGAAAGAACCGTCTCTGCATGTTATTGGAATAGAGCATGCCCATCAGTCTTTATTTTTTGTGTCTCTTCATGAGTGCAGGTATTCATATAAAGAAGCTCAGCAAGTTTGATAAGCACAACTGTTTTTCCTTCCAGTGACAGCTGACCACTTCTCTGGGCTGTGCTTTAGGTATTCTTGTCTGTGAGACTCTACCAACTTGCTGCATATGTTTTTCCACCTGGCTCCATAAATTAATGAAATCTGAATATTATTCACAATGAATCAGTTCTTTTTCCTGTTTTTCTATGCAATATCCAGCCTTGTATTGAGTAATTAGTTCTATAAACACGAAGAGCAGAATATGGCCAACCTGCAAAACATTCTTCTCATGCGGTAAAATATCTTTGTTATTTTTAATCTCCTCAGATTCCTATCTCCTATTTTATCTTGTTCATTGTGGATACAAAACATTGTACTAAATCACATTCTCATGTAATAAGCAATCAAACTGATCCATAGTATACGCAAGAAATCAAACCTACTCTCTTCCTTCCTCTCACCAAAAAAATAGAAAAGGAGGCTGCTTGTACGCTCAGAAAACAAGATTTTCCTGCATATGGTTTCAGCTATATAGTCTGGAAAAAAAAAAATCAGTATAGGAATGTAGCCACTCTTTTACCTTAAAGTAAAACCTTTACATCTTCCTAGGGTTTGCAGGATTATCCACAGGATTCCCAGTGTTACAACAAAAAGATCAGACCACAGCATTCCAGTATGTGTGGGACACGAGTGTATCTATCTGGCTTGCCATGATATTTGTTTAAGGGCTATTCAACATGAGAGGTGAATCTGAGAGGTAGAATTAATAAACACACTGATACAAAAGGGTTATTAAGGAGGCAAAACTCTTAGATCCATGAAGGACAGACCTTTGCAATAACCAGATATAACCTTGGGGACTTTCAATTGGAACATTGTAATTAGTGAAAAAGGAGGTAACTAGACTAACCTGGGTCTCCTGGGAATAAGGAAATGGAAATACTACAGGCTCTGTAGAACTAAGCAAAATTGGATTTATTAAGGGAATTAAGAGAATACGGGAGAATCTTTCTTGACTTATTGTCTGTACTTGTGGTCCTGTTACCCTTTCCTGAATGCATCACAGTTAATGCGACAAAATCTCAGCATTTTCTCGGGTTTTCTTTCAGCTACTTTCATACATACAGATGTGTGAGGGGCATATCTATTGTCACTGTATTTGCTTCCCAAGCATCTTGATTAGTAACTAATATTATTCCTGCCTGGCCAAAGGGAGGAAGCTGTTTAGAATAGCCATCCAGTTGGTGTTTCTTGTATTTGGGTGGTGAGTTTCTTTTAATCACAGATAACAGAAACAGTCTGGAAAAATGGGACCTCAATGAGTATTTCTATGAGAAGTAGTCGTCATTTTGAGGTTTCTCTCCAGCATTTATCCTGATCCTTTATATGAAGAGATTAAATCTGGGGAATGTTTAATATTTCACTCCAGAGGATTTCTCTCCGTCTGATTCGGTTTCTTCTACTTGCAAGGAAAACTTTGTTCACCCATCGATGCAAGCTGAAGTGGCTTGAAGTTCATTACATTGATCCCAAACCTTCTGAATTGAAGCTTGGAATGGAGCCAAGCTTTTGATTGAGCAAGGTATTGCCTTTGTTTATTAAAAGATTAAGAGAACAACAGAGGAAAAAGAAAAGAGAAGAAAAGATGAGAGAGAAAAAAGGAAAGAAAAGAAAAGCAAGCCACCACTGTGGTGGTGTCTGACATTGGACACATGATGTACCAGCCATGCTTCTTCCTTTGTGTGGTGATTGTGGAGGATCATGGTTGGGGAGGCACCCGAGACCACCTTAAGCAAGACCTCTAACTCCTAACTTCTTTGTGCTTGCACACAGCATGTATTTGTTCTGCAGCTTTCACAGGAATGGTACTGTACAGTGTTTGTTCTGAGGCATTCACAAATTTGTTCCAGTTTTCCTTCACTAGTCACCAGTTAGCCACAAGTTGGTCTCTTAACCTAAGAGAGGATTCACAATGCTCCAGTTCCATATGGTGTTGTCACAGAATCTGAGCTAGAAGGGAATATCATTACATTCCCACACCCATAGTGATCAAAAGTTGAGAACTTTTGCTCCTTTAGATTGATTTGTTGTTGGAATTCATTCTCTTCCCTGTTCAAAATGGAAAGTCACCCAGAAATGATGCTTCTGAGCCCACTGGATGCTACCATGTGAAAGAGGCCTCAGCTTGACAACTCTTCTTCCCCTAAACCTACTTTTTAGGTGAAGCAATTGTAAAACAAGTGGCTTTACTTTTTGCTTTGGGAGGAACTGCAGCACAGGTTTACTTGGGTAGCTCTTGTGTACTAAAGTCACACAGAGCCTAAACGGAAGTTTTGCTGAAATGCAGGTGCCATTTAGATGTTTGCTGTCAGTCCTTCTGTACGTAATCTTCATGTGCTGTTAAAAATGATAGAGCAGCTTCTCCGAATGAGTACAAAATATTTTTCTCAGAGCAGAAAATCTCCAGCCTGGTTTTAACCCAAGCCCCAGTTTCCCTACTCAAAATTAATCCATTTCTCTTTTGCTCAGCTGTTCATTTGTGAGTATTCTTCAAATCCCCCACAATTACCCCAGATATTTTTGATCACGTTTGTGTTTCTAGATGGTCTTGCTTATGGCTTCTCCCTTTTGTGGTCACCATTTTCATTGAAAAGGTCATTGGCCACGTATTCTTGAAGTAAGAGATGCTCTCTCATCTACATATTCTTACAATTCAGTTTCCCACTTTCACGTGTACATAACTCCATTTAAGTGTGAAGGCAAATATCCCAGTTTTCCAAATTAATAGATTTTCTTCATTTTTAGCATAGAATTTGTGATGCCCTTCCAAACCTGCAGGACCTGTGTGGTCCTGTCTTTTTAGCCAAAACAATTTTTTTCCCTTATAATTACTACCAATTTACTGTCAGCAATTTCTGTATGATATTAAGGGCTGCGCAGATACTGGAAGAAAGCACACTCTCACACTTCTAAGGTCTGAAGATACACACTGGCTTAGGAGAGATGTACACTGTCAGATGGGAGAAAGAGTAGGGTAGCAGGAGGAAAGGTGCTTGCACATCAGGGGGAAGTTCTTAACAGTGACAGTGGTGAGGTGCTGGAACAGGCTGCCTGGAGAAGTTGTGGATGCCCCATCCCTAGAGGTGTTCAAGGCCAGACTGGATGGGGCCCTGGGCAGCTGGTCTAGCATTAAGTGGTGAGGTTGGTGGCTCTGCCTGTGGCAGGGGGTTTGGAGATTCATGATCCTTGAGGTCCCTTCCATCCTAGGCCATTCTGTGATTCTGTGCTACCATATGAATAGATTAGAAATTACTCCAGGTATCTCACTCACCATCAGGTGTCCATGTTGCTGAATATCTGCTCTGTGCACTCAAAATGGCTTATACCCACAGGTCACTATACACTTTATAAAAAATCAATACATGTACAGCTTAAGGACAAAGAATCCTAGCTGCTTCAGTATTTGCAGGACTTTCATGCTTCAGGATGGAATTTTAAGGCCAAGCTGAGAGTTCATGAAGAGATCTGAGATGGCCTGAGATGCTTCTGCCTGTTCATGTCAGTGTTTGGAACTTCCAGCTTTTTACCTAAATTTATCTTTGACGGATTCTTCTCTTCTCAACCTCCCAATTGTTCTCCAGAGAGATACAGGGGAAGACGATCTTGGATTTACCTCCTAGCTGTCTGCATGAGTTCTGTGAAGGAAGAATACAATTGAGTATAGCAGATGAATGAGAATGGTGAGTAAGGAGCAGAAACTGCTAGTAATGAGAATGGACCATGAGGTTGGAATGCTCAAACAAAGAATTTCGAGGCAGGAGTAAGCATAGGACTCAAAAATGCAAGACTGAAGAACTCAGTAATATAAAGTGCATCCCTCTATTTCCTAGATTTTATTGAATGTCTTCTCCTAAGCCAACTTTATATACTGCAGTATTCTGAAGTGCTTAGCAGAACAGAACTGTTGTGTCATAGGCAATCAGGGGAGATAATTATATTCCTGAATATACAGATTAAGCTGTCTTAGAGACTGCATTTTGTATGATGTTCCATCTGTGAAGATCAGTGTATAGTTTATATGCTTTTTTCTTGAGGATGGCTGATGTGACAGTATTTCACAGCAGCATTCTTCACAGGGGACCTGGCACCTTCAGTGTAACGTGCACTGTGGATCCTGAGATCATGTGACATCTCAAGTGACAGTCAGGGAAGGTCTCTGCAAGGTTATGGGCCTTTGCAAAGCACGTGCAAAGCTCCCAGTTGCACATCAGGCTGAGTTAATGGAGAGAGAAAGCTACACCAAAAACCGTGGAAGAAGCACTTCTCCAAGTCTGGGGAAGCTGGAGGGTGCCAGGAACAGCAAGACAGATCTTTGGAAAGACGAATTCATTCATTGTCTACTTTATGTAGTTATTTTCCTCTCTTGTATATTCCTGAGACATACTGAACTGTTAAGAGGGAGAAATATATTTGTGCTGAATCAGGACTAACTAGCTCATAAGAATGGATATGGTGACAGTTTCCAGTGTGCCTCAGGCTGTGCCCACCTGACAGCTCCTGCTGAATAGCTCTGCAGCTGTAATGGTTCTTGTTGGCAAAAGAGTTGGTCACTGAATGCTCCTTCTGAATGCTGTGGGTATTTCTCAAGGATGATATTTTGCTGGGTAGTTTTTAGTAGGAGCTAAACAATGATGCTGAATCTCCAGAGCATAATTATACCATTGTCCTAACTAATTTCAAACTATGCATTGTCTGCCTTGATCACTGTGTACTCATTACAGTAATTCTTCTTGATCTTTTCTTGATACATAACTCTTGATCTTCACAGTTGTTTGTGTCTGCATCAGTGCCAGTGGCAGAGCTGTGAAAAAGAAATCAGGAAAAGGGGAAAATGAGAGTAGATCCCTACAGTGACCAACAGTATTTCTTAATTTAGAGCAAGTGTTGATACAGCTGTATACTTGCTATACTGGTTTAATAATGTAAATACTTTTGTATTTATAAAATCATTAGTAAGTTCAGAGAACAAAGTGTAAGAAGACATTCCAGAAAAACGTTATTCCTTGGAATAACAAGAAAGTACATATTTATTTTAACTTTACCACTGAGTTTACTGGCATTTCCTAATTGTCTTGTTATCATCAGGAGCTGCCTACATTGTTGAACTGCCAATCTGAAGGACTGAAAAGACAGTGTGCAAGTAAATAAGCAGCACACCAGCAGAAATGCTCACCGGAGAAAATTGGGCAGAACCTGCTAGGATTTGAGGGTGCTTGCACATGTATCTATTATTGAAAAAGAGATCTGATCCAAATTACTGTGTGATCTGTGGAAAGCTCTGCACCAAATGATGCATACACAGCTGCAGCTCTTAGTTACAACGATTTTGCATTCACAGCCTGGTACCTGTTCTCACGTAATGTGCTATTCTTGGCATTTCACCATTTCTGTCACTGTATGTTGTACCAATTAGGTAACCTGAAGCAATTATGCAATGCAATCAAGCACTAAAATTTAACACTTGACTGATAATTTTAATATGGGAAAGCCATTCTGCTTTCTGATAGCTTCATTTGATTTGAACTCCTTGGAATAATAATGAGGTGAAACTCAGGTTTCTGAGATAGCATATTCACTTGAGAAGCCTATCTGAGAAGTGGCACTACAGATCTAGTTCTCCTAATAATTTAATTCAAATGGTTTTAAATTGTTACTATTTGTGTTTTATAGTGAGTGAAAAATGCTCATGCTTTGCTTATTTAAAGTGATTGTTGGCAACAGAATAAAGATTTTAAATGCAAAAAGGTCCAAAGAACCTGAAAGCTTGCTTGCATCCTAAAGGAATACACTAAGCTAAGAGTGTCTTAACCTCCTTTTCCGCTCCCACTTTGAGCCATATGGCTGCTTAAAGGGCTTGTCTTGCTTATTCTTGTGCTGAAACTCAGACAGCGGAAGTCTTGTGCTTTTGTTTTCAACACCAGCTTCTCTCTCTCAAATATTTAGCTGCTATCAGCTACTGTTATATTCAAAATCTGTGATTGACATACCATGACTATGGGTTGTCTTGGGAGATGCTTTCCCAGATGTGCTTGGGTGTATGTGCTTCCTGGTCATGCGTAACTGCCTGATGTACACTTGGGTCATGGAAGGATAAGGTCTCCAATGTTGCCTTTGGTCTTTTCCTTTAATTAATTTCTTTATTTGGTTTTCTTGTTTCTCCTTTTTTCTTTTTCCCCCAGAAAGTTTTTCTCATTTTGCACCCTGCATCAGCATCCCCATTGCCCACCAAGCCTCCTACTTGTGACGAAGATCCTATTTCTGTGCTGCTTCTTGACCTTCAGACATGAAGACAGTGGAAGGGTGGAAGGGATGACCATAGCTTCAAAGAAACAAACTAGAACAGCAAATAGAAACAAGCATGGATGCAGCTACCATGTCAGGATGTACCTGGGGGAAACTAGTTTGTCTGCAATGAGAAAATATATCTTTTAAAGAAGAATCAGCCAGCCTTCAGAAGGGACAAGCATCAGCAGAGTTAAAATATTACTCCCTGGGGGTGACCATTCACAGTCCATGCAAAATGTTATGCAGCAAAAATGTTTGCATGAATTTCACTTCTGAGAAGACAAAAGATATCTAACACGAAGAGATAATGCTTGAGCTATTGCTGGAGAACCATACTGCTTTACTTTCTGGACACAAACACCCAGATCAGCCCTCTTTAGTTGTGTGCTCTTGCCTGTAGAGACATTCTTAGTGCTCCCTTTGTATATTCCTATTTTTTGTTTTCAGCGATAACATAGACGTGTTTGGAGAAACAACAGGACAGTACACCAATAGTAGTTTGGGTAACCTTGGTAAACTGTTTTTACATCCAAACCAGAATGATCTGTGACCAGGTATTAGTGCTATTGAAAGAAACATCACCTAGAACCCAGAACCCTAAAACTTCTATTGAACTAAAAATGTGATGTGAAGTTGCCCTGATTGCAAGAAGGCATATAAATGTGAAGGATACAGAGGAACCAAGAAAAAAATTACAAAAGAGTGTGGCTGAAAATATCCAGTGCTTTTAAGAGAAAAACAAAACACCTTAAAGAGCATAAAACAACTCTGCACACTGAAGATCAAAAGCGATGTGATCTGCACTAACCAAATGTGCTCTACCTGAACACCATATTCACCATACTCCATAATACCAGCACTTTGAATGCAAGCAACTGAGTGAGGGATTGAGAATCAGGATCCAGGAGTTTTCCTCTGACTTACTGCTGTGCTGAGTAAGCTCCCTCTCCTTTCATCCTACATTTAGAGCAAGTGGAAAATTGTGACTGCAGACACTTTGGGATGAATGCACGGCATTCAGTCTCCTCAGGATAATGACAGGCATGAAGCTGAGAAACCTGACAGAGTAACCTGACATGTCAACGGGTTATGTCAAGGATATATTCCCTTTATTACACCTGGGGGCATGGGAGATTACTCCACCAAACAAGCATACCAAGGGAAATGACAACTGCATATTTAAAGCATAACATAGACATACTCATTATATTCCAAGAAATTTGTTACATATGCACTGTGTTTCCGAGAATTAGTTAACATATTGTCCTAGCCATCCTAGCATACATCCTGAAATGTGGCAAGTGTCTCTGGGCTCCATCTGGTGGTCTTTGGATGAAGGCTGGTAGTCATCTTCATGACTCACTGAGGTTCATCATCTTTCTCATTGTAAACTCCTGACTTCTGAGGGGGGGGGGGGGGGGCTTGAACTCAAACTAGCCTCTGCTATTGTGTTGTTGAGGCATCTGTTTTGTTTCCTCATTTTACTTTCTCTTCTTAAGCCTATATTTATACTAGCATTCTGAGCTTTTGTCTGTTAAGCCTATAATTATACTACTATTCTGTCATTTTAGCTGATGTCTGCACAATTTAGGTGATAACATTGCTCATTGTTCCTGATTCCAGCATGGACAACTACTGTGCAAGTTGCTCGATAGATAATATTGATACAGATGTTAATTCCATACTTAGACTGTAAGAGGTACCAAAAGTTTAACCATGATGGAAAGGACAACGGGACCTGTTTTGGGTAACAAAGAGGAGAAACTGTTCTAAATGGAGAAAGAGAGACAAAAGAAAACTGGGGAAGAGATGAACTGTGAATTTTTTGAAATCTGTTCTGAGCCTGAAGCTACTTCAGGGCAGAAACAAATAATAAGAACCTGCATGTAGCTGTATGCCCTCAGAAAATGAGAGGTAGCTCACTACCTCTAAGCAGTTTTTTATTTCTCCAAAGGGATAGAGTAAGATCTCTGCCTGGAGAGATTTCTTCAAGCGGATTCTCTACTGTTATGAGCAAGAGGAGAAAATATAACATGTGTTTGTTTGTTTGCGTGTTTGTTTGTTTGTTTGTTTTTGCAGAGGGCGTTGCCTCAAATGTCTGATGCCTACACAGTCTCTTTATGTCTCTTCGCTGGATCAGCAATGTTCTTTCAGTCAGGCCCTCTTTGCAGTGCTCTCCTTAGGGCAGTTGTAACACATAATGACTTCCATGTGATCATTCTGTAAAACACACACAACAAATAGGCCTTACAGGTCATGTCTCCTATGATTGTTCTTGGAGGCAGATCTGTCAGATTCTCTTGTGCTTCAGGTGAACTGACACTGAAACAACTAGAGATTTTGTTTTACTCCACAATGCAGTTATTTTCACAGATGAAAAAATTCCCTTGCAGTGCTCAAATACATTCTTGTTGTAATTCTGAGGCGCCTGAAGAAGATTTTCTGCTGGGCTGCTTAGTTCTGTATTAATTCCCAAAGAATCTGTTTCTGGGTAAAGCAAGAGCAGATGGAGCAGGCAAATGATTTCTCTGTTGTGAGATTGTAGTAACAGATGACATGGTGGGAAAACATTCTCAAATCTGTGCTTGGAACATTAGAAAAAGGGTCACAAGCTAACTTCACTCAGCTAAACAGCAGAGCATAGGACTCTGAGACAAGGCATTCTCTTCTGCTAATAAATCTGCAGATGTGGATAAATGGTTTCTGAACTCTGGAGGTGGCTCGCATCTTGTCACCTTCAATACAAGGGTGAAGGCAGGCTTTCCCAGTTTCCAGCTGCCCATTCTGACATGCTGCACTGAGGAACAGTTAAAAGTTGAACTTGCGAAGAAAGTCCCTGGAGCTGTGCAGAGACAGGAAAATACAACATCTAACTTCTCTGCTTCACTTCACTAATGCTTACATATCCTTCTTACGCCAATAACTACACAGTGTTATTTATCCACTGTATTTACTTGTCCAAATGCACTCCCGTGAATAGCATTTTTGGTATTTGCTTTGCTAAATGATCAGGTGGATATGTTCTTGTTTATTGACAAATCTGAACTGCAAGCCAAATGTTCATAGCGCCAGATCTGTGAATGTAAACCCTGGAGGAAAGATGTCTTCTGGTTCTCACTGTGATGAATGAGAACTTACTTTAAGTGGTGTTTTAATCTGGACTAATGAACAGAGAGCAGGTGTCCAGCATTGAGGCCCTTGCTGTTCAAAGTTATTCCAACGCTGATTCAGTGCTACTAGGGTCTAAGTCTAGACACTGAATTTTACCCTGAAATGCTGGATAGATGAATCTCTGTCTACCAAATGAACCTATCTAACTCTCTGGTGTGTAAATTAATTCACATGATATTGGTGATAGCATCTGAGTCAGGTATTTCCCAGGTGGAATTCTGAGGATCTTGGTCATCATTAATACATAAAGACAAAGCACAAGCAAGACTCACATGCTTAAGAGTCTTGTTTCAAATGGTGCAGGTGGGTGTGCACACTGTTGAGCACACACTAGTTCTGATTCAAGATGAGCAGCTACAGGCTGAACCTCCTGTCTAGGCAGGAATACCATAAAGAATGGAATCACTATGAGTGAAGGAGCTGTTCAACATGAGAATTACTAGAGACAGACAGACACTTGCAGAAAAGACAACAAGGAGGAGAAGCAGGAGGGAAAAATCATGGAGGTGGCTGGAAAAGCCTGGAGTCTGGATACGAGCAGAGAACCTGAGGCTAGAAAAGGAGGAGACTGATAGAGACTTCAGAAGAACAGATAGAGCCCTGAGAAGCATTGTGAAGCTATCATGTGCAAAAGAGGAGCAGAAAACCATTTTTGATACACTGAGTAAAAGATGAAATGTAGGTAGGGTGAGATAATGGAGTTGCTGTAGCAAAAAGAAGCTTGCCAGGGGCAAGGACTGTGTGAGACATATGGACAGCATCTGTGTCCATGCCACGCTCTCAAGAAACTGCCACTGACGGTCAGAGAACTGTGGAGTCTGCAGCATGGCAGAAGAGATGAGGAATGTATCTGCAGAAAGAGTCTGGTGACAAATCTCTAGTGGAAGGAACTAGTACAGTCCTGGCTCTTATTCTGAGATCGTGGTAAGTTTGGAAAGCAAAGAAAAAGGCTAGGGTATTAAAGCATCCATCAAATACTGTGTCTTCAGCCAAAAGTAATCATTACCAAGTGTGATGGTCTGATGTCCTGAGAGTTCATGAAAATGGGAGAATGATGACTTGGTCTACTGTGTCCATAATGGCCCTGCTCTATTTTGAAGTGATACCACAACTTTAGGAGAAGCTGTTTTGGATGATAATCTGTCAGATCTGGTTTACAGACCAGATCTACTGTCAAGTTACAGTGCTAGTTCTGCAAGTGAGTCCACGTTCATCTCCTGTGGAGCAGAAAGGCACAAACTCTATCTTGTCTCTCAGGTTTTTGTGAAAGAGGATACTATGATATGTCTAACTTCTTGTTTGTTAAGCAGGAGCTGTCATCATAAAAGTTAACAAAGTGATGACTGTCATGTGGAAACCAAGTGTTTATACAAAGACAAGAGTTAAAATTTGAAGTTTAAAAGTGTATTTCTATCTCCCAGTGTCTTGATCTTCTGTGGCCTTCCAATATTTAAAACATGTTTTAAACATGAGATAAATTAACTTTTTACAAGGGTAGATAGTCCCCCTGCCCCATTTAGTTACAGAATTGGGCTGAACTGACCCCAAAACAAGTGGCAGGTGGAAGGCCCACTGAGTGCTAGCTTTCCATGGCCCAGCTCCATGCCAGTGAGCTGGACATCTTACCCAGTGAAAGTATGAGTACAGGTTGAGATTGTTTCAGCCCCAAGACTTCTAATCATTCACTTTACCAGGTAAAACCAACCTGGGCAGGGAATGAGAGAGCAGCAGTGGTCCTCTCCCTCAGCCATGGGAGGGCCCGGCACTTCTGACACCCGCTGCTGCTCTCTCAGATGCATGAATATGCAGTTTTCTGAGCAAAACATGCATTTCTCATTCCTGTCTCTGTTTCATACCACTTCTGACACATCAGGGATGCTAATAACACTTCCAAATGTAGTGACTGTAAACTTGAGTGGGTCATCTTACAGATCATCAGCAAAATAGAAAATATCTGACCAAGAGTTCATTACTGACCTGTACTTCTGGCAAATATTGCCATCTGCTTTGATTCACTACTGTTCAACAGTGCCTTTTCTAGCTAATAGCACTTCATGCTGCTGAAATTTATGCAGGATTGTTCACAACTAAGAAAATCAAGCTAGCATTTTGGGTAGGATAATTGTGGGTTTTGCTTCCAAAACCATGAAGAAACTTCACCGCTTAGGTCCACCAATGCAGAGAATATATTAGGGCTTGTGAGCATGAGAGCTTATATAAATTCAAGCAGCAGTTACATAGCTATTAATGAATTAGCTGTTGTATTTAATTGTATAGCTGTTACTTAGACATAGTCAACTCAGTCAGCAAAGTAGAGATAACAGAGTTTGAGTTTTTGAGACTGTGTGGAAGTCGTTAAAAATATATATATATATCTGACCTTCCACTGGGCTTATATTGCCGGGTTTTGGTAGCAGGGGCTGCAGGAGGGCTGAGCTCACAGAGTCCTGCAGTGTCCCGTGTCAGAGCAGCACTGCTCCAACCACTCCAGCAATTCGATAAATCTTCATGGGTAGCTCATAATCCTACCACCCAAACAACACCTGCTGTTTGTTTTTATTGATGGTGTGGCATGGATCCTCCATATGGTTATCACAGCTGGAGGGGGCACTGTGAATTAGAGGATATGTTTTCTTTCATTCAACTGTAGTGACTGCAATCACAATGAAATAAAATGGACAGAAAATAACTCACCTATTTGTATTCAAGCGCTCAAACAAGTGAAAACATCCTGTTCTACTGGCTATTCACTGGATAACAGAGGTTGACAAGAAGAAGGGCATGTGTGCATCCAGGCAAAAGCTTAATTTTAGTTCTACATGTGTGAAGAGTTGTATGGAGGAGGGTTGCCCAGGTGCCCCATCTCCTTCATGAAGAAAAGCACAACTGTCCCTCACAGGTTTATGGACAAGAAGCGACATCTTTGAAACCTTGTCAATTTACCTTGGCACTAGAAATAGTACCGATGTGTACTTCATGTCTTATGTAACAGACCTGGTACTGCTTAGCTGATCATAATTGTGGAGATGGTTTATGCAAGAGAAGTTCAGATGTTTTTTGCAAGGGTGCATTATGCAGCAGAGATCTAGCAAAAGCAGGTTTACAAAAGCGCAAGTTTTTTTGCCTTTGGGGATGACTGTGTCTCAACACAGCAGGAGATTGTTGTGATATGTAGTCTGTTCCAAGTTACCCATCAGAACATGTTGTATGCCATTCAAATCATACCTGGATACCAGCTTGTCTAAGTCATATGCTTATTTCTGCAAAAAGTATGACTGCCTTTCAGAGACCTGAGCAATTGACATGGAACTTCTACTGCTCAGACAGCATGTTCAGACTCTTTAGGGTGAGATGCAGATGCAGCTTTCTCAAAACAGGAGAGGAGCTGTCCTTACTCAACATCTTCCCAGTCAGAGCCCTCAGCGAAGTGGGAGTAAGAGATCAGTGCCATAGTGCTGTGAGCACACAATGTACCATCTGGCTTGTGTGAACAGTCAGACCTGCAGTTCTGCTCCTCCCTTGCATTTCCCACAGAACTGCAGGGCAGGGAGCAGGTGGGAGACCATGCTCAGCCCACCTTCCTTCTCTGAGTCTTCTCTTCTCTTCTGCTTCTCTTGGATAGCTTTTCCTGCCACAGCAGTAACAGCAGTCCTTACTGGTGGCAGAATTGTCATTTTTTTGTTTATTTGTTTGTTTGTTTTGGTTTTGGTTTTAACAAATGGCAGTCAATTAATAACTTGACAACCCCAGAACAGTTTGGAGCAGGAGCAAACACTGGTCATGATTCTTGGCTTGAGGCAGGCGTGGATGTGCTATGCAAGTTTCCATCAGTCAACCAGCAGCCACACTGGCATCTTTACTCCTGCAGAGAGGAGGAGGGATGTGCCCATGAGTCCAAATATACATATCCAGGGGAGGGAAGTATAGGAAACTGTAACTATCTGCTTGTAATTTGAAGATTAATTTAGACAAGTGCAGGTGTAGGAAACTAATCACTAACTCAGGGATGAATACTGGTTAATATTCATTTCTTTGTCTTCAGGAGCTACCCACACACTCTCTGCAAGTCTGGAGTGAGAGCTTTTGTGGGAGCAACTTCTGATGGAGGCTAGCATGCCAGAATGGGCATGCTTGAAACTAAAGCGGGTCTTGATGTAACAAACTCCCCTGTGTCTGTCAAGAGCTTGTCTAGCTGAGGCTTGCTAATTGGAGCCATTAAATCAGCGGTTTGGTATCCAGCCCTCTGGAAGGAAAGCAGGCTGTCTGGTGCCAGCTGACCAGTAATACTCTTGGCTGAGTGGCCCCAGAGTACAACTGAGCACTGAGTCCTGAGCCATAATGTCTCAGCTGGGCTTCTGCTTCAAGGGTTTTGTGCCTGTTGATGCTCCCTTCTTGTTTCCCTTCAAACTCTTCAGAGCAGCAATTCATGAAACTGCCTTGCCTGCTGGTTGAGTGCTTGAGGACACTGGCTGCCTTTCGGCTTCTTTTCTTTTTTCTAAGGTTGCTCAGGTGTGACACAAAGACCAGGGAGGGAAGAACAAGCTAGATTTATTCCTGATTGTGAGGAGGTATGTGGACAGGTGGGCTTTTTCCTGTCAGATTGTGAGCAGCTAGCTGGGGCTGTAGGAAGGGAAGGATGAAAGTGAAGGAGACATCACAATTTCTCCTGTTAAGCAGAAGAGGAGGGAGACCTGACTGACATCTTCAGAGTAGAATCCTCTCTCACGTATTGCTTTCTGGGGAAAAGAGAAGTTGTTCATTGAATTTGCAGCAGACATACTGCTTGTTTGCTTGTTCTAGAATCTTTTGGTGCTGCTCTTATTTGTACCATCTGAAATAATGTACACCTTACAGACTCTTTTACTTACGTGCTAGATGCCTTTCTTTGTTATGAATCATTGGGTGTCCCAAATGTAGAGGACATTAACTTTCAACTCCTGCCTGCATAACTGTTCTCCATGCCACTCTAGCATTCTTCTACTTTATTTAGTGATAAGCCAAGAATTTAGCACCTAGGGGGTTATATATATATATGTTGGAGTTAGAACTTGGAACTTTTTTGTACTTACTGGTGGAAAGCACATATGAGCCTCAAAAAGGCAGTTATGCTTGTCTGCTGGGTCACCTGCATTATTACTATTAATAATAGATACACGACATTTAAACAGAGGCTTTTTGTGTGAAGAGTGCTTCACAAACAATTGCAAACTCCCCCTGGAAACCTATGTTGAAAGACTGTAAGATTGTATGGAAAAGCATTTGAAAGACAGAAAATGATAATGCAGACCTTCCTACCATAGTTCTGTGATGTGCGTATTATTACTAAATACTGTAAATTTCCTAAAAACAGCTATTAAGATGAGAATCTCATTGAATTAGAGTAGAATCTCACTAGACCAAGACAACTTCTGAGACTCCAAAGTTACAGAACATACTTCTAAGGTCTAATCATTCAGCAGGAGAAAGACAACCCAATGTTTCCACCCAATGTTTTTCCCTCAATTTAATTTCCACCCTTGCAATGAACATAGTCATTTCTAATTACAGAGGTTGCATTAAAGTATATTTCCTGTACTAAATTTGCACCTGCTGACAAAACACTGTGTGACATCTGTCTTGTGCTTGACAGAAGCTGTGCTGCCAACACAGGCTGTACCCAGATACGTTTGTAGTTAATTTAATCATTTTCAGAAGTGCATGTGAGAATAACAATCTAACACAGAGCTCCCACCTTATACTCAGACAATCTGCTGACTCATAGCAATGCTATCTGAGGCAAGAAGGGCAGTTCTGAGCCTGTAAAGGTTTAGCAGGAAGGTTTGACTCTCTCTCCATCTATCACTTTTTTATACTTTCTTTCTCTTTTCTTGTTAGTCTCAAAGAGTGCTATCTTTAGTCAGCCACTCTTGCTGTGAGTTTCTTTAACTTCTAATTGGACTCACTCCCAGATTCTGGGGAATCCTTTTGACAAAGGGATTCCTGGGAGTACAGCCCCAGTCTGATGGAACTAGGAGTTGCCAAATTAGCAAAGGACTGACAATTTTTTCATATGTTGTGGAAACCCTTTCTAACAGAAACTAATTTAAAAGACCCCCTGTAACAAATTATTGGAGATTCACATCTCAATATTTTCTATCAAGTAAAGCTGTGAATTCATGAATATCATGATTGATGTATATCTCACTGGGAATCTGGACTTCATCTTGTTGATGTTCACCTTAGTGATCCCAAATGTATAGACGTTATGTGAGCTTATTTCCTCCAATTTATTTATTTTTTTGGAGGTCTTTCTGAGTGTACATGTGGCTCTTAGTCATATGCATACCACTATTTAATTGTGTAATTTAATTTTGGTAACAGAAAAGAAAAAGTGCCGAATTTTTAAGATGTTTTACTGGAAAACCAGAGGGAAAAATGTTACCATATACAAACTCAGAGAGAATCATGATGTTTGCTAAAAAGGGGTTTAAAGGTAAGCTTAAAGGTGAAGAAGTGCTCTGTATAAGAAAACCAGTAGTCTTTATGTAGATAGCATGTAGTTAAAGTCTGTAATTGAAAAAATACCTAAGAGTCGTGTAAAGTATGTTAAACAACTTTGCTCTTTTTTACTGCAGCTCCAGCATCAGAGTGACTGTATTAAAAATTTTCTGTTCTACAGCTGGCATAGTTTAACTTCTTTAAGAACACTTCTGACTCAGATTTTCACCCAAGTGTTCAGACTTCCATGCTTGAAATGTATCAGAGCAGCACAAGTCAGGCTGAATTTCATCTTACATGATGTTGCTTATAGGTTAAATATCTTACATGACGCTTATAGGTTGAATATCTTACATGACTTTGCTTATAGATGTCAGGAAAAACTAAATACAGTCATCTAACACCAGAAATGTCTGTTGATGATGACTGAGGCGTGTCCTAAGAAAATGGTGAGTGGGATTGGGAAAATAAAAGGAAAATTAAAAAAAGAGAGAAAAACTATGTCCTGAATAGCAGGAAACAAAAATTGTTTCCCTAAAAATTAGAGCTATTTGCTTAATGAATTATAGAGAATGTGAAGTGTTACATCTGCATTTGGATGTCTCCCAAATGGATTTGATAATTGCATACGGTTACCCAAAGACTCCCAATCCCTGTGTTATATTTTAACACTTTGAATCTTTGAGTAATCTGATTAAGCCAAAGAAAAAGGCAGAATCCAGAAAGCATGCATATCCCCACTGTGTTTGCAATGTAATGCACTTGGAGTAGAAGCATCTTCCTGCTGTCTCCTTGGCCTTCAGTGTGGCCATTTTCCTTTAAAGCCTTACTTTTCACACAGTGTTATGCACAATCTGACTGAGCTGGACTATATTGTTTGTTCTGCAGCACTGTTGTGAGTCACTACCTGAAGATGCATTTAGAGCAAGCCCTGGAGCAGTCCAACACTGCCAGGAGTTCTTCCAGGTACAACAAGAAGTCTTTGCACAGGTTCTGATTGTGCCCTTCACCACCACAGGGACCTGCAAAACTAAACACTTGGTGACAAGCTACAGAAGCTTTTTTTTTCTTTTCTTCCTAATGTATGTTGGCTTTCCTCTTCCCTTTATGCATTTGCCTTGTTCTGTCTTCAAGGGAGATGGATTCAACATTGCAAGCATCAAGAGCAGAGAACATCTCCATGCCAGCACACACAGGCCTTTTCCCCTCAGTCCTCCATAGGGAAGAGTTCCCAAATTTGGTTTCAAACAAAAGGTTTGCCAGCTGTGGGGGTTAATGTGTGAGAGCTGTGATCATCTGGTAGTGATGCAGAATACCACTTTATGACAACCTTGTTTAATGCTTTATACTTCTGGCGCTTCAGAGGATCTTTTTTAGTCTGTTTCTTTTTCTTTAGTATTATAATTAATATTTAATTATAATTAAATGTGCTACATTATAAATAATTTAATACATTATTTATACATAGATGAATATTTTAAGCCAAGCTTTCTAGAGGGAATAGACTATGGAGAAATGTGCGTGGGTGTATTTGCCGGTTTATCTGTTCCCTCCCAAAATTTTGAACATGTCAGCTACTTTTAAGCCTAGGTTGCACAAAGCACAGGTCTCAAACAAAGATTGCTTTAAACTTCTGATTAAATGGTCATCAAAGTTAGATGAATTCAAAAGACTGATGTTTGAGTTACCACTCAAGATTCCAGAAACCTACTTAAAAGACTTACACTGCTCTGCTGCCTTTTCTCAGCCATGGAAATATGTGTTTGTACTGGAAACCTTCTGTCACAAACCAGCATCAGTGTGATGGATGTAATTTCCCTGAAATTGCTTCAGATCCCTAGTTTTCCTCAACACTTTTGGTGCTATCTGCTCCTGTCCTTCATTTTATCAGTCATCTACTTAACTCCAGCATCATTTGCTATTGCCCCGTCTCTCCAACCTAAGTAAAAAATTTGTGTCTGGCAGTTGATCAATGCTTGGTTGAGATCCAGATAAAGGAACACTAGCAGATTTCCTTTCTCTAGGAAGTAGGTCATTAGTGAAAGACACCAATTCAGTGAGATGTGAACTGCATATGATAAAAGCACAAATTCTATGTTTCTCCTTCCCCCAGTTTAGAATTGCTCTTTGCTATGCTCTAAGATTTGTTTTCTATTGACTTGAATATGGTCAAGACAATAGCCTAGGTGTTTTCTACTTCCTACATGCAATGCTGAGTTCATGTTGTGGTTTTGCAGTGGTAGGCAGCAACATCCCCACTTAACCCCTCTCTCACTCTCCCTTCTCATCAGGATGGGGGGAAGAAAATGACATGGAGGAAAAAAAAATCATAATTATCTACTTGTCACCAGCAAGAGATGCCCAGCCACCTCCTGGGAGGCGTGGCCTTGTTACACATGGCATTTGCTTGGGAAGACAAATATCTCCACAGTGAGTGCCCCCAACTTCTTCTTCCCCCAGCTTTTTTGGTTAGATTGATATCACACAGAATGGAGTGTCCCTCCAAACAACTTGGCTCAGCTGTAATGCCTGTGTCCCCTGACCTCCTGCACATCCTGGCCTGCTGGCCCTTGGGGGCATCTGGAGAGCCAGCCTCAACACTGCGTCATGCTGCAGCCCCAGAACTGCTCAGTAACAGTGCTGCTCTGAATTCAGGCGCAGGGCACAGCATTACATGGGCCACTGTGGGGAAGTCAGCTCCAGCCCAGCCAGATCCAGTAAGATCTTTCTCCTGATTGACAGGTTTTCTAAAAAGTTCTTTTTCTCTTAAGTTTGGAAAGGAGTCATCAGAGTGTCTGCTGGTCAGATACAACACAGTGCTTCTGGAAAGCATGGACTCCACGTGTCCCTTCCATATTAGCCTGGAGATCTGTCAGTTGAGTATCTTCATAGAACAGAATCATTAAGGCTGGAAAAGACAAATAAAATAGTCTGGACCAACTGTCAATACACCCCCACTGTACCACTAACCATATCCCTCAGTGCCACATCCACACTGTTCTTGAACACCTCCATGGATAGTGTCTCCACCACCTCCCTGGTCAAGCTACACCAGTGCCTCACCATTATTTTGAGTAAGGATTTTTTTCCTAATCTCCTAATATCCAGTCTTCTTGCTAACAGTGGTTGGAGACACAAGGAAACAGAAGTGTGGAATGATCCTACCTCCCAGATGCCTCTACAGTTTGTGCCAAAATTTTTCACTCTGCGAATGCTTTTTCTTGAAGTAGTTTTAGAAACTACATGAAATGTCAGCCAGCCTCAATCTACAGCAATTTATTTCTGCACATGCTTTCTCTTGACCCTATCTCAGAATTGTTGACACATTTGTCTGCACCTGAAGATCTTCTCTATACTGTGGAGATTTGCCTAATTTCACTTCTAAAAAAAAATTATATTATCATCATTTCCCATTAATACTTGTATACTAGGGTTATACTTCTACATCATCCATTTCTGCTGTTCCCCTCCATACAAGCTACTACTGGAAAGGGCAAATGAGTTTGAGAACAGCACAGACCCTTTTCCCCATTTCCCTTCTCATCCCTCAACCACAATATTGCTTCCAAATACAAGGGAATATGTGCCAAACACATTGCTGCCAAACACAAACTGTCAGAAATGTATATCTTAACTCTCAGAGAGCACTTTAGTGTCCCCAGTTAAATCACATTACCTCCATAGCCATAATGAGTGATGTAAACTGCCAGTTTTTACAGACCTTGCAGTGTAAGGTGTTCTGTCTGGAACCTGATTGACTGAATGTGTGTGTTTCCACCTAGACTTTTACTGAGCTGCAAGGAACAGGCACTGTGAGGCTCGAACTCTTCCCGTCTGGAGGTCTAAACATTGATGACAAGTTTTAGTCACTAAGAATAACCAACCCTCTCCATAAAAATAAATATGTAATGAAAGCAGCTGAATTAGAATATAAATCAGGCCAGAGAAACCTAACATAATCAAGCAAATAATTTCCTGTATCTGTGCTGATGTTTCACCCATGTAAGAAACATTACAATATTCATCCTGTATATGCTGTCTTGTATCATGGCCTTTGTGTTTTGACTTTCTTCCTGAGGACACCAGCTGAGATGATTTCTGGACAAGAAGAATATGCAGCACAGTTTTCAGCAGCACAACAGCTGACCAGAACACTGAAAAGGGCTTCAGAGATTTTAGTTCTGCCAAAGACCTTTCTGTAGCTCCAGCTTTGGCTGAGCTCTGACCACCTGCCCACGTTTGGTCTGTCTACTCTAGAGTGCAAGCTGTCCAATGTGATTGCACAACACCTGTCATAGTGACACTCTGGGGTCCACTGACACAAACAAAGGGTCATTCTCCTTTTCATGATGATTGACTTTAGCACACCAGTGTTCCTGCCTTTGTTGGTGTTATTTCTTCCTCTTTTGCAGTATGTGCACTAATCAGATGGATAAACTGCTGTCCTCAAGACTTCCCAGAGAAGCTCAGATACTTGTATCTTAGTAGCCCATGTCATGATTATTCATTTACAGTAGTGTAGCAAACCAGTGACCGAAGATGTCTTGATCTTCGGTTACTGTTTTTGTCTGTGAGACGAAGTCTGTTAAATATGATCTCAGGTGTCTACAAAAATTCAGGTGTCCTCAGTTAAGAGGAGTAAGATATGCGCCTGTATATTCCATATATATTTAAATAAGTGAGCATTTCTTGGACCTTCCGGAAGGAATTTCTTCTCAAAATCCGTTAGAAAAATAATTTCATTTTTTAAACATTATGTTGTAATAAATGAATAATTAATATGTAAACTTCACAAAACAGTAATATACAAATATTAACCCTCTGCAAGTACTTGCAGAGATATTATGTGTGAATATAAATTTATTATCTTCTCTTCAGCTTAACAACAACCAGGTAAGGACTAAAGGACTAAAATCACCATTGCTCAGCTAGAATGTGATTGAATTACAGAATGATCTCTGAAGAATGCTTGAAATCTGAGTAAGGTTGGTCTGGTATTTGGGATGAGACAGTTCTTGCTGATGAAGATGGATTTACAACAGTGTTTCCAATTGTCAGTGGTTTACAGGCTGGTTCAGCCCAATGCACTACATGATGTTATAATACGGAATACCAATAACACAAAACATAAAATTATTACACCAGTTTACTTTCTTTTCTCTTGGGGTTTATCTGCATAATCACGGCTCAAGATGGAGTCCATCCATTCACAGTTTGATCAGACATGTTTCTTCCTGTAAGGAGTGTGCAACTGGTACAAGAATGAACCAAGCCTGGCTTTGTGCTCTCTGGAAGGATCTTCTGTTGTTCTTCCCACTTCACTGGCAACGGAGGGCAGCAGAAGCAGCACAGTTCTGCCTCTGTTTCAGCAAGGAACGCAATGCGTCCAGGCTTGACCTGATAGTAATGGAAAAAGCTTTTGTTCATGCTGCAGCTGAAGTACAATCACCAGTAAAAGCTGTTTGTAGCTGTTTACTGAGTGCTTGATTGCAAAGTTTTCCTCGCACAGTTCTGAGAGAATACTGTAAAGTGTTCAGACAACTCCTGAGCATTACCTTTTATGAAGGACATTTGAGGTCAGAGCAGGAAAATAATGGGTCTGGATTTGTTCATTGACAGTTGAAATTATTCACGTTTCTGTTCAGAGGAGTGCAGGGTTCCTCTCCCCCTCTCAGAAAGGTCAAGGGCAATCATGTCTGTCAAAAAACTGTATTGTAAAGAGAACAGCTCCTGTGAGATAATTGCTTTGTATGTTCCAGAGGCCTGAGCTTCCACTTCTTGGAGGCTTTTACTTTTTTTTTTGTTGAATTGTAAGTGTAAAGCTAAGAAAGTGTGAAAGCTGCAGTTAATGGGATATCTAGGTGTACTGAATTCAGTCTTCAACATGTGGTCATTCCATCTGGATGTGATCCTGTGATACACTCAAGTCCCTATTTTATTACTTTACTGTGGTGAGCAGCCAATAAGAAATGTTACAGCCCCAGTACAGACAAACAGACTGGAACAGCTTGTGTTCTCACAGGCAAGGCACAGAAAACATAAGTGGCTTTGCTCAGCATACTGGTATGGCTGTCTAAAGAGGTGGGTGGTCTGACTTCTGGACCTCCAGACCTTCTCTTCTGTGTGCATTTCTGGAGATTGACTGTACCTCTTCCCTGCTCTGTAATGCCTTTGCCTTGCCTTTTTTCCCTAGTGAGTGTAGTTTTGTTAAGCACTGTTCCTTCAGGACTAGAGCCCAGCTTGAGGACTACGGAACAAAATGGAACAAAAGCTGAAGAGTCATTTTTTGGGAAATAAGACTACTAAGAAATTGAGATGTGTTCTAGAATCTTGAAGTAAGCTACATTGTGCAGCAGTATTCTTTAGGAAACATGCATTACAAAATATATTTTCTTGCTATGTTGTGCGCCAGGAGCAGCACAGCTTGGTTGGTAACAAGGGGTTAGGTGTTCACTAGGCACATAAGTTTCTGTGGCCCTCTCACAGAAACAGAAGTATTGATGTAGAGGAGACAGTTTGGGAAACAGTTTTGTCAGGGTGGGTGATAACAACAGGTTACGTAAAGTGATCTGCTGCAATCTCTTTACCAGAGGAGAGTAATGACAGTCAAACTTATATAACATGATCTTCCACAGTCCTCATGATGTCAGTGTAGTCTCAACTCTTCCTATATGTGTCACAAACTCAGTTCTCCAGTCAGAGTGTCAGAATCTGTCCCGGAATTGAACTCTTAAAAGTGCTCACTTTCTCTCAGCTCTCTTCTCCTTGTATCTGTAGAACAGTAGGTATGTAGGTCCTACATGCTATGCCTTTCCTATGATGCTCCAAAAGATTGCTTTGTCTGTTCTTCTGCATCTGCTATTATCCTCCAGAGTACTGGGATAAGAAGGTGGCACGTGGTGGAGTCCATTTGGAGAAATAAACTCAATGAAGTCTGACACTGCAGTAGTGGGCAGGCTACATGTTCTGGAAGTGTTTCTTCAATGAACAGATGGACAAGTTGCTAAGAGTAAACTTTGATTCTCAGGGAACCCTGATAATCATTTCTCAGGGTTAGTTTTCAATCAGACTGTTTGGGAACCAGCTTGATACCTGTGTGTGAAGTCTTTAAAGAAAAGTCTTGGAAAAACATAAGTGTGAATTTTGTCTGTAATACCACATTTCTAAAGAAGCGAGGAGCTGATGTTTGGACAAGACATCACCACAGTGAAAGTTTTCTTTTTTCTTCGTGTGCTGAAAATGCTTTTTTGATGATAATTGGGCAAAAGTTTGAGGGCGGTGACAGTTCACACTGTGAGTTTCTATCTCCCCACATTTTTTAAATTCCTCTCTCCTTATCCCCAGCTACAGACTAAATCTGTACTCTGACACAGGTATTTCCCAAGACGTAAAGGTATTTTGCATCTTGCTGATGTAAAACGGTATTTCAACATGTGTAATGAGAAGTGGCAGGAACATCTTGTGATGCTAAGTGTTTTTGTGTTTCTTTCGCACTCTGCATTCTACAAAAGAGTACAATCAAGTCGAGTAAACATCTCGCTTGTGTCCTACAACAAAACAACAGCCTTGCTGCATATGTTGTTTTTTATCTGTGCTACAGGATGTCTGTAATGTCCTTTTCTCTACTTTGCATTTGTTCATGAGGCATTTGCAATGAAACAATTAAGCAAGAACAGCCCAATAAAGCTTGAAAATATTAAAAATTAATCTTCGCAGATAATTCGGAAAAGAATATGCAAGGGTAGATTGTTTCTGTTTATTGCAATTTTAATCCATTCTTTTTGGATACAAATACAGACATTTTATACGCACACAGATGAACACACACACACACATATTCATGCAAATAGTTTGATACAACTTGTTTGAAGCATCTCTAGTAATTAAATATCACTGCCAGCCTGATAATGCTCCTCATCACTAGGTGAAGAAAGCACAGTGTGTAATTAGTAGAGTGAGTACTTTCCTGATAAGGGATGTGGCACTATACTCAAACTACTGTGACCTACCAGTGCTTCCCCAGCTGTAACTCACTCCAGGTTTCAATGCAGGGTAAAGGAGCCCCTGCATGGCTGTGATAAATAGGCATTTCTGCAGGATGTCAGGTGTCCTGGGCTGAGCAGTCAAACACGCTGCTTCCCAGCAAGGGAAACGTTGTTTTCTGTAACATCCCACAACCTCTGTGCATTACTGGCATTGCACACTAACATTGATGATGTTGTCTGGCAGCGAATACTAAGCATGACCTCAGAATGACATATTACTTTTGTTTGGAAAAAGCAGGTTTGGGGAGGTATGGTAGATCAGTGTTTGGATATGGTTGCTGCAAGGGAAAATTCTAACGAGTGGTGTCAGTTTTATGGAAATGCAGGAAATACTGTCTGCTGCTGGCATTTCTTAGTTTTCTGTTGGTTTTTCATCAGTGTACCATGCACAGAATCATAGAATCATTAAGGTTGGAAAAGACCTCTAAGATCACCAAGTAAATCCCCACCACGCACACTAACCACATCCTTTAATGCCACATATAAGTGTTTCCGGAACACCTCCAGGGACAGTGTCTTCACCACTTCCTTGGGCAGGCTGTGCTAATGCCTGACCATTCTTTCTGAAAAGGAATTTTTTCCAATTCCAACTTGAACCTTCCTTGGCACAATTACCTCTCATCCTACCTCTGTTACCTTGGAGAAGAGGCTGAACCCCACCTCAGTAAAATCTCCTTTCAGGGAGTTGTGGAGAGCTATAAAGCCTCCCCTGAGCATCCTCTTCTCCAGACTGAACAATCGCAGTTCCCTCAGCTGCACCCCATAAGGCTTGTGCTCTAGACCCCTCACCAGCTTCACTGCACTTCTCTGGACATGCTCCAGTACCTCAGTGTCTTTCTTGTAGTGAGGGGCCCAAGACTAAACATAGTATTTGAGATGTGTCTTCACCAGGACTGAACAAAGGGTCTGATCACCTCCCTGCTCCTGCTGACTGTACTATTTCTGATACAAGCCAGGATGCCCTTGGTTTTCTTTGCCACCTGGGCACAGTGCTGGCTCAAGTTCTGATCATGCTACTGATTAACATCTGCAGGTCCTTTTCTGTCATGCAACTTTCCAGACACTCTGCCCAAGCCTGCATCATTGCATGGGGTTGTTGTGACCAAAGTGCAAAATCCAGCACTTGGTTCTGTTGTAGCCCTTGGCCTCAATCCATTAATCCAACCTATCCAGATCATTCTGCAGGGTCTTCCAACCTCAAAATGAAAACTTCCTCCCAACTTGGTGTTATCTGCGAATTTACTGATGGTGCACTCAATTCTCTCATCCAGATCATCAGTGAAGATACTAAACAGGACTAGCACCAGTACTGACTCCTGGAGAACACCACTGATGACAGACCTGCTGGATTTATCTCCATACATTGCCATGCTCTGGCCCTGCCTATCCGGCCAGTCTTTTACCTCATGGAGAGTACACCACTCTTTGCAATGAGTTGCCAGCTTTTCCAGAAGAATGCTGTGGGTGACAGTTTCCAAGGCTTTACTGAAGCCTAAGTAGACAGCCTATCCCTCATCCACCAGACAGATCACCCGGTCACAGAAGGAGACAAGGATGGGCAAACAGGACCCGTGAACCCATGCTGGCTGGCCCTGATCCCCTGGTTGTCCTGCTGATGCCACATTATCTCAGTCAAGATTATCTGCTCTATGACCTTTCCCTTTCCTACCAAGGTCAGGCTGACAGGCTTGTAGTTACCCAGATTCTTCTTTTGACCCTTCCTGTAGAAGGGTCCTGATGATTAAGATACCCAGAGATAGTCAAATTCATCCTGCAGAGGATCTTTGTTTTGAAGCATGCACCCTTGCATTTGTTTATTGCCTTGCTTCTATAACTGCTAGGATGCTGTTTGTGATGCTGCCCACCCATGTGAGTCTTTCTGGGGAGAGGATGGGATGCTGTAATGGTTCCTGCTCTTTCTAATTATTTTTTTTTTCCACTAAATGGAATGAGGTGCAGCATAATTTTATATCCATGCAACTCTTTTCTGTAGATTGTACTATGTGGAAAGTGTAAGACATTAAACAGGAAGAAGAGTTCATTCTTCCTGTCGATTGGACCACACTAATGGACTGCCTGCTTTGTTGGTTGTCCAGACAGCAGTGCAATTTACTGGCTACAGAATCATTACTGGTTGTGCAGCATTATCTCATGCTGCACCACAAGTGGCTGCGGTGCTATGAGATGTGACATTGAAAGCTTCATAGCAGCAGCACACAGCCCAAGTGGCCTAGTGGGATGTGAGATGATGTAAGCTTAACCTTCTGAAGTTTACATGGAAATTCAGGAATAACAACATGGCAACACTTTCATCTAGCTTTAGTGAAAGAACTAAACTCTCGAATTAGTGCCAAAGTATGAGGTTGTTTTTCTTTTTTTATCACATGAGTTGAAATAGAAAACCGTAGGGTAAAAAATTGATGATATCCTAACAAGATGTCACCATCACTGTGGAAATTTTTCATAACCCTTTGTTGTTCCTACCGTACTGCAACTGTGCTATCTCAATACTCAGTGCGTGACTGTGTAAGAGAGGCATACGGAGGGTGGTTGTTCCTATTTGACAACAAAATCTCCTCCTAAGACCTATCCCTCTACAAGCAGTATGCTTTTCATGTATGTTTATTGTTGAGATACTTTTGACCTAACTCAAAACACTGCTCTGTTCACTGCTGACAGTCAGATATGTAACAGTGCTGTGCAGAGTAGGCCAAAGAGTAAGTGATTAAACCATGGTTTTGGTTTTATTATTCTGTTTCAGCAGTTGAGTTATTTCATACCTGGTCCACAATGGAGGTCTCATGCTTCATGAATTCTGAGTTTCTGAATTTTCTAATGGGGAAGGAAGGTCGGACTTTTCTTCCTTTGCATACAGGACTGATAACTTGCCATTCACCCTGTGAGTGTTATGGCCTTACCTGGACTACTAGCTCACTGTCTGTGACCAGTATCAACCTATTTACCTGTTGGAAAGGTCTGACAGAGTTACAGGAAGATGAGGAGAAGTGAAATCCTTGCTCCTCCATCTACACTGACTCGACACTGACCATTAAGCACACTTTAATCTTGTCCTTTCCTTGGGCACGGTGGAGACATGATGTAAAGATCCAGTTCCATTATCTGTGGATAATGGGGGAAAATCTCAGGATTTGTAAACAGCTGCAGTAAAGGAAGGGAGGCTCACACAGTTTGTAGGGAGCTCCTTAGCATTCTGCATGTGCTGTTTTTGGTTTCCTCTTGGCAGCAACACAAATGGCAAGTCAAAGAACATTTCACAGTGTGCTTTGTATTCATGTAGGCAGGGCTTTGCTAAACTGAATGTGGGAGGGAAGAAAGATGGAGAAACTCAGCCATCTGTCAGAATTTTTAAAGTTAGATCAGGAAGGGAAAATTTTATTCTCAGAGCTCTTAGGAAACTTCCCCTAGCAGCACATGTCACAGGAAAGACTTTTTCTGACAAGGCAGCAGGGATTGCAAGCTCTTTGGTGACACTAGGGCAAGCACATTGCTCTATGCAAAGTAGAAGTTCACTGCAGGGCTACAAGCAGTCCAGGGAAGTGGAATAAGAAAGAGAAGAAGAACTCAAAGGCATTTTTGTGTTTTGTGACTGTTACCCTGGAGTGCATCTGTAACTCTTGCTTCTTTTCTAAAAACATTCTTTGCCACTCAATGGAGAACTGAAAACCTACAGACAGATTTGCCAATATAAACACATAAAATCATAGATATACTGAAAAAAAAAAAAAAAAAGGATATAATTTCTCTGTGGAGACAATGAAAATAACTAAGCGGTTATATCCTTGATATTGCAAATCTTCTCCTATGTCTCTCTCCTTTTTTTTTCTTCCTGCAGAACAAGGAATGACTTTTTACTATTATTAGAAAACCAATTCTAAGGAAAACACAAAATGGATAAAAGAACTATCTCTATGTATGTTACTCCTCTGGGGCAAAGATTAACACAGGACAGCCTGAATTATTGCTGTGCTGAGAGGATTAGGTTGTACACCTCCTGTATTTTACCAGTATTTGTAACTGAAACAAGGAGCACAATCTCCTGTAATGCACTGAGCTTGGGCAGCATACAGACGCATTTGGAATTTATTTCTTTTCAGGTGTTATGCTTGAATATAAATCTACTTAAAACAATGAACTCTTACTTTATGTTGGTCCCGACAGATATAAAACCCTCAAACTCAATCTTGCTATGGGCAAGGAAGACACCCCTCTCACTGTTTTGTAAGAAATAATAAGCCAGAAATGCAATGTTACTAAAAGTGAGGTATTAAGAATCTATTCAGTATTAGTCCAGGTCTAATTGTTATGAAAACGAAGGAGTAGCCATGCAGTGAGAGAACTTTTACAGCTATGTTACCCTCACTCTTCCACTGCTCCCCTGTATCCTAGGTCAGGGGTTTCACAGTGGTGGTGGAAGTGGAGGAATGATATTTCTTTATTCTTTTTACTATCCCTAGATGTGGATTAGTCCATCTCCAGGCCTGCACTATTTGAACTGACTCTGGTCAAGTTATTCATAATTACAAGTCGTTCAGTGCCAAGCCTGTGTCCATTTCTGTCATTCCATGGCTGTGCTTCACATTGTCACATCCTTTGTCTCTGGACAAGGCCTCTGCTATCTTATCAGGCCTGTATCTCTCTGCACTTCATCCTCATGTTATACTGTGTACTTTTCATTCCACACAGAGTATCTTTTTTTCTGAAGTGTTCTGTACATACACCTGTACTTCTACTACACTAAAAGAAACACTTTCACTTGGTTAGCCAAGTGAAGCTCCTGTTCTCAGTCTCTTTTTGGAAATGCCTGTCTGCATCTAAATTCTGTACAGGGTGCCCCACAGACTTGGAAACACAGAAGACCTCTGCTTAGCCCTTAGCATCACTACATAGCTCCTGTGTGCCTTCTGCTTAATCTCCAAGTATATCTGTGATAGGGTCTTCCCCGGCCCATATCTTGTGGTACAGAGTGGGAGCAGTGTAGATGGGTCAGCGAGGGCTCACTGAAGCCACAGGAATCAGGTAAGTGCAGAGGAGGATGGATGGGCCGGGTCCTCTTTGAAGGTGGGTTGTGCATATGAAGACACACAGTGGTTGGTTTAGCACTGCACTGCTACAGTTTGAGCACCTGAACAGTTTTACACGTTTAAAACCCTCTTTCTTCTCCTTCCTCCAATGCTATATCCTGTGAATGGGCTGTGTAAAACTATGCAGAAGGCATAGTTGCATCCATGGACCTTGACACAGGATGCCCTGTTCATAGTGCAATGTGAGGGACCACAGTTCAGCCCTAGAGCAAGGTTCAGGGAGAATAATGAATGTGTTACATGTGGGAAGGAGCCAGTGTACCTGTGCATCCAGATAGCCAACCTCACAAGTATCAATGAGGAACTTCAGGAACTATAGACATGAGAAACACCAAAAAAGAGAGTACAAGTTTAAAGAAGTTGCTGGTGAGAAATGGATGTTATGACACATCACAAAAATCAAATAAACAAAGTCAGCAGACCCAGAACCATGGGGCAATTAATCAACAAGGCAAACTGTTTATTTGGAAGCAGATAGGGAAGTTAGAAGGGAGAATCTGTCTAAGAGAAGAAAAAATGTGGCTAGAAGAAAAAATGTATATAAAGAGAAGCAGATCATGTGCTTGCTGTTTATGCTGAGCAGCCTTGAACCAGTTTGGCATGAAGAAACAGAGAAATAGATATTTTTTCTATGATCATATAAGTCCCTGAACTGTTTTTGTGCTCACCTCTGATTGTGAGGTGTTTTCCTAACACTGGGAATAGCTAGAAGGAACTTCCTACCTTCTTACAGCTCTGAAGTTCAACTCACAAGGAATAAGCTTCTCGAACTAACTGTACTGCATGCAAAACTGCACTTACATCACACCAGAGGATTCCATGAAAAGGAAGATCCCAACATAGAGTAAATTAATGTAGGTGAAAATCCAAAAGCATTGCAGGGGTCACAGTGCTTTTAGGTCACTTATATACTCACCTTATACCTTTGTCTTCCCTCAAGGCTGAGCTCAGATATAATTACTTCAGAGGGCTCAGTAGTGAAAGATACATCAGAATTTGTTTATCTGTTGTGACAGACAATTTCACTATGCGTTAGTGATGTTACTATGCTAATTTGAAGGGATTATTTGAACATCTTTGGAGTACAGTCAAGGGTAAGTGTAATTATTTTCTCTTCAAGTTCTTACCTACTGAAAATATCTTTACTTACGGCAGGTGGTCTTGGTTCTATGGCCCAGAACAAACAAAAATGTAAGACAGAAAACTCTATGTGTATTTGATTTATGCTACTCTGAATGATTTCTTTGATCTTGTGATTCAACAGGCTGCTAAGCACATCTTTGGCTTTAATTTTCAGATGAAAATGAGGTAGTTCTTTGTCAAAGAAGAGTGTCATTGTGATGGACAGATGTCTGCTTTTGTCCCCTTACTGGTGCTACAGTATTGCTTATAGATCTTCCTGTGGCGAGAGTGCTGCTGTGTGTCTATGTGGCAGCAGAAACAAACCTTCATGAGTCCCAAGTCCCTGAACGATGAATATTGAAAAATGAAAGATTCTCCGTCAGGAGATGATGAGTACTGAAACCCACATCTCTGAGCACTTTGTTCTCAGAACTTGAAGCCTGCTCTCATATGGATCTCATCCAGTTTATTCATGGGCTCTTATTCCATCTGTGTCCATCAGCTGTCCCTAATGATGCCTTCCAAATGGCAGAACTGGCCTCTGGTTAGAAACCATAGTAGATCATCACAGCCTGCCTGAAGTGCTGAGCATGTCCTGCTGAGGGGCACCATATGCAGTTTTTGACAGAACAAATACTGCCCAGGGGGATTTGTGTGTAGAACTAGGAGGGAATGCCGCCAACTGAACCCAGTAGTGAGGGTAATAGGCTTAATTCCTACCACAGGATGAGGAGCCATTGACCAGTGTCACCTGTCTCACTGGAAGTTGATTGCTGAGCACTTATCTTTGAATTGCAACCCCCCTCCAAATTGGGATTTTAAGGCTTTTCTGGAGACTGTGTTGATGGAAAGAGCCCCTGCACTGGAATTCAGTATGTCTGACAAAGAGAATCAAAGAAAACAAAACACAGCAAACAAGCTGTAGTGGTTCTTACTTCTTTTATACTGTAAAACCAAATACAGAATTACAGAATATATATTGAGTTGGAAGGGACCCAGCAGGACCATCACGTCCAATTCATGGCTCCAAAAATGCTTCCCCATAACACATACACTGCCCCAAATAGAAATATTTGAAGATCTCCTCCATCCTGCCACCTAGTCTTAGATAACAGACCTCTGTTCTTCCTGATTATTGTAGGCTCTTTCCCATTTGCTCAGACCCAAGCCCATCAAGGGTCTATTAACTGTTGTACACAGTCCCCTTTTTAGTTCTGCAGTGCTGGGGGGAACAATGTAAAAGCAGTGCAGAATTAGATCCAGCACTGTTAAAAACCTAGATGCTTCAGGCATATACAGTTTTGTTCC
Organism: Callipepla californica brunnescens; assembly: GCA_023055505.1. Lineage (NCBI taxonomy): Eukaryota > Metazoa > Chordata > Aves > Galliformes > Odontophoridae > Callipepla > Callipepla californica. The sequence goes on from JALIRH010000184.1 coordinate 50,287, forward strand.
TATTTGTGTTGGGATGCAGCAGGGAATAAATACACTTTCTGCACTTCACCTGTGTTAATGAATTTCACCAAGTGGAGTTGCAGCAGTCAACAACAGCCAGCCAGATAATTTGGCAGGGTATGTTGTTTAGCTCTAGGCAGAAAAGGGGCTTAGAATAGGCAGGACATAGTGTCATGTTCTGATCCATTTGGTTTGTCCAGTTTTTGAGAACTATAAAAGATCAGCAGATCTTCTGTTCATCTGGTACTATTTTACCTGATGTATTCACATCTCCTTATATTGCTCTATATAGATAAGACTTCAGTAATATATACTTGGCTTACCTTTCTGGCTCTGTGTAACTCATCTGAGTGCATATATTTACTCTTTGTTATTATTTATAAGAATAGAGTTAAAAAGTGATACTCATTAAGAAGAGATCCTCCCCTCCCCTCCCCTCCCCTCCCCTCCCCTCCCCTCCCCTCCCCTCCCCTCCCCTCCCCTCCCTCCCCTCCCCTCCCCTCCCCTTCTAGCTGTATAAGAGAAATAAACTTTTTTTGCAGCAGACTGTTCCCTTCTGTGTAATTCTAGCAGTATTAAAACAATCAACTCTCTCCTGATTCTACTCATAGCTGACATGTAGCTGCTGGGGAAAAATTGTTTAAGGTAATATGGTTTTAAACTTTATTTTTGAAAACATAAACCAAAGTCTGTATAAAACACTTAACCCTCTCAAATCATTACCCCCTTTATTTTTCAACTTGACAACATTACTCAGAATCAAGTGTCCTGGGCATAGCTCCTGTTCAGTTAAACATGGCATGGGTGGTTAGCTAGAGAAGCATGTAATTTAGCTTATGATTTTTATTTCAGTACAGCTACAATTAAATTTCATTCTTCCACCCTGGGCAGAAAAGATGAGGTGACTGATGAAGACATGCTTCTAATAATTCTAGTAATTGCTGAAACTTTTTGTCTAAATGTAGCATCTGTCATTTGTCATTAGGCACATTTGACAAAATAACTGCACTTTAACTAAGGATGGTGCACCATTTGCTGCCAGTAGTGTGTTCTTAAGAGATAAGAGTAGGAGAATTCCAGGAAGCCTCTTAAAACACAAATGATGCATGTCAAACAAAATTCACACTCTCCACTGTGGTTCTGAGTCTGTCTACTGATGATGATTGGATGGATTTGGGGTCTGGATCTAGCTCAACAAGTACTTTTAGTTGGTGCCTAGGAATATTTTCTGGTAGCCAAAATACTTTAGCATTTTATGTCATGTGTGAGGCAGGCTGGAGAGCATGGCAAGCTCTACTGAGACACTTGTATGTCTCAATGGCTTGTATGAATGAACAGAATAGTACTGTTCTGCCCTGGAATGTCTTTGACTGAGCAGGCTGAAATTGGTTGTGAAGTCATCAGACTTTTTAGTAGGTCCTGATGGCACTGCAACATTTTTTATATGCTTCAGCCATGACTCTGGAAATCAAAAAGCTGATTACAGCATGTCTTCATGCCATGACTCTCTGTGTAAATGACACAGACGAGTAATAATAAGAAAGTTACAGTACTGAAGCAAGGAGCAATATGGAGAAACTGAGCAGCTTCATGAGGTTGTTTGTTTCATTTGCATGCATGCTCAAAGGAAGAGTTTCAAGCAGAATCAGTCAATTTTTTCCTTTGGCACTAAGGAATTTGCTGTTGGCTCTGCAATCACTGGGCCCTCTGGGTAAACCATGATCTGCTGGTGAGCAAAGGTGGATCTTCGTTGGTTTTCTGTCACTGGAACTGATCTGACATTTTGCTTTTGTTTTCATTCTCTTCTGCCCTCCTGTCTGTTGTTTCAGTTCACTTAGGCTTAAGTCAGTGTAGAGGGCTTAGGAAGTTTTTTCCCAGTCTTGACTTTTATTTAATTTTCTGAGGTTCTGGTGCATGTTTTGGAAATATGAGAAACTTAATGATTGGAGCAGGTCATTTTCAGCCTTCAGTGACCTAAGGAGCCACACAAAAAACGTACTGTTGTACTTAATATTTTATTGAACTGCTGCAGTACGTAACTGTGTTGCATTCCCTCTGCAGCCTCTAGTTCACTGGCTATATGAACAACTTCCCTCTGAGCCGCAAAATGAGCCGGCGGGGAAGAAGAGCAGCGTGGATGAATAGGGAGCTATTCTTGAAGCTCCAGGAGAAAAGGAGAATCTACCACCTGTGGAAGGAGGGACGGGGAACCCAGAATAAATACAAAGAAGTTGTTAAGATGTGTAGAGGGAAAATCAGAAAGGCAAAAGCCCAGCTTGAATTTAACCTGGCCGCTGGAGTTAAAAGGAACAAGAAGCTCTTTTATAAATACATCAACAGTAAGAGGAGGACAAAGGAGAATCTCCACTCTTTACTGGATGAGGCTGGGAATGTGACCACTGAGGATAAGGAAAAGGTGGAGGTTCTGAATGCCTTCTTTACGTCTGTGTTCAACAGTCAGACCGGTTATCCTCAGGGTACCCTGCACTCTGACCTGGTAATCCTGGCTGGGGAACAGACTGAACCCCCCGTGATCCTGGAGGAAATGGTCAGAGACCTACTACTCCAGCTGAACTGCCACAGGTCCATGGGTCCAGACGAGATTCACCCGAGAGTGCTGAGGGAGCTGGCAGAGGTGATAGCCGAGCCTCTTTCCATCATCTATTAACACTCCTTGTTGACTGGTGAGGTCACAGAAGACTGGAGGCTTGCCAATGTATCTCCCATTTACAAGAAAGGTTGTAAGGAGGATCTGGGGAACTACAGGCCTGTTAGCCTGACCTCGGTATCGGGGAAGGTTATGGAGCAGATTGTCTTGAGGGAGATCACACGGCATGGGCAGGATGATCATGGGTTCATGAAGGGCAGGTCCTGCTTGACCAACCCGATCTCCTTCTGCGATTCAGTGACCTGGCTGGTGGATAAGGGAAAGGCTGTTGATGTGGTCTACCCAGACTTCAGGAAAGCCTTTGACACTGTCTCCCACAGGATTCTCCTGCAGAAGCTGGCGGACCGTGGTTGAACGGGTACACTCTTGGCTGGGTAAGGAGCTGGCTGGAGGGCTGGACTCAGAGAGTGGTGGTAAATGGTGTTAAATCCAGCTGGCAACCGGTCATGAGTGGTGTCCCCCAAGGGTCGGTGCTGGGGCCTGTCCTCTTCAATATCTTTATTGATGACCTGGATGAGGGCTTTGAGTGCACCCTCGGTAAGTTTGCAGATGACACCGAATTGGCCGGGAGTGTGGAGCTTTAACAAGGCCAAATGCCGTGTCTTGCACTTTGGCTACAACAACCCCAGGCAATGCTACAGACTTGGGGCGGAGTGGCTGGAGGATTGTATTGAGGAAACGGACCTGGGAGTATTGATTGATGCTTGGCTGAACATGAGCCGAGGTGGCCAAGAAGGCCAACGGCATCCTGGCTTGTATCAGGAATGGTGTTGCCAGCAGGAGCAGAGAGGTGATTGTCTCCCTGTACTCAGCACTGGTGAGGCCGCACCTGGACTACTGTGTCCAGTTTTGGGCCCCTCACTGCAAGGAAGACACTGAGGCCCTGTAACGTGTTCAAAGAAGGACGACAAAGCTGTGAGGGGTCTAGAACACAGGCCATGTGAGGAGAGGCTGAAGGAGCTGGGAATGTTCAGCCTGGAGAAGAGGAGGTTCAGGGGAGACCTTATTGCCCTCTATAACTTCCTGAAGGGGGGTTGTAGTGAGCTGTGGGCTGGCCTCTTCTCTTGTGTAATTACTGCAAGGACTAGAGGGAATGGTTTCAAGCTTTGCCAGGGGAGATTGAGGTTAGACGTTAGGAAATATTACTTCTCAGAAAGGGTGGTCAGGCACTGGAATGAACTGCCCAGGGAGGTGGTGGAGTCGCCGACCCTGGGAGTGTTCAAGGAATGACTGGATGTTGTATTGAGGAACATGGTTTTGTGGGAGCTATGGGTGATAGGTGAATGGTTGGACTGGTTGATCTTGTAGGTCTTTCCAACCTTGGTGATTCTATGATTCTATGAACTTCTGTTAGATTTGCTGTGCTTCCACCACTAAGATAAACCTACTTGTCTGGGCTGCAAACTCGCTGCATCATTTCCCTTCTGGACTTAAAGATCTCCAACTGACTTATTGGCTGTGAATGGACAGAGCTTGCTTTTTGTCCATTTGTCTGGCTGAAAGCTCCATGTGTCCATGTAGTGGTATGTGGAAGGAGAATGTCTTTGAGTGCATCTTGTGAAGTACCTTTTCAGTGCAAAAAAGATGGATAAGGAAAGGACAGTGCCTCAAACAAGAAAAAACAGGGACACAAATCTGACCAACAAATGAGAAGGGAAGCACAAACTGATGAGAGAAAATTCTACACAGGAATTCCCATGCAGTTTGTCTCCAAAATATCCTACAGGTGTCTGAGGTGAAAGGAGGAAGGGCTCCTACAGTGAGGAGTGAGTTACTTTGAAAAAATTTCTTCAAATTTCTGCCTCAGTGGAGCAAGGGAACACTCTGGCAGGTTTGTTACCTTCTGTGAGGCTCTCTTCAGGACCAGTGTCTTCAGCAACAGAAGGGACCTAAGGATGTCAAAAGATCCCAATCTGTAAAAAAGAGGGACAAATAAGGGAGTAGCATAAAAAAAGCTTTTATTTTTAATTATTTCTATTTTTAGTGAACATGCCCTATTAGTCAAAGCAGGTGTGTCCAGCACCTCTTCCTGAAGTGGCTGGACTGAATTTGGTGAGGACAGCCTGGCTTTGTTGTCAGCTTTGTTCATGGATGATGGGTTTGACTGCATTCAGCCTAGAGCTGTACTGGACTGAAAGCAGAGTATTTGGGAAGGCAGAGGGCCAGAATTTATGTCTTTGTTCTTAGCTGCTGAGTGAGAGGAACTGCCTGTCCATCCCTGCTATGTGGGCAAAGAAGCGTGACTCCATGAAGGGCAGAATGTCCACAGCAGGGCCTGTATGAGGGTACCTGCAGAATGGCAGCAGCCCTCTCTTCTCTTTCGCTCTAAGGACCAGTGATACCACATGACCAGTTTGACAAAAAACATCTATTTATTTGTTTTTCTACATAGTATGCGGACAGGTACTTGTACAAGGAGAAATATCAGAACTCTTAGGCAGTCTGGAGAACAGTTTTCAGACCACCAAAGATCAGCACTGCTGAGCACTCTGACTGCTTGCAGAAATTTTCTGAGCCTGAGAATGGAGATATTTTTCTGAAACATTTGCTTGAAGATGCTTCTCCTCCTGTTTTCTTCTTCATTAGCCCCTTCCCTATATCTGCTTTATTCCATTGTTATTAGATTACAGAACACAGCTCAAGTAATCTGTCAGTTTAATACATGTAGAAAATCTCCTTTCAAAACAGATAGGGAAACAGAGAAACATTAGCAGTTTCAAACTGGACTATATCTCACTGGGGACTTCGTGCAGGCTTCTCTTCAACTGAAGTACATTTAAAATTGTGTCATCCTTCCAGCAGTCAGCACACCTCCCCATGTTGTAGAAGGGGGAGATAAAAAATGATATAATTCCTGCTTGCTCATAAATATCAGTGTGAAAAGGCTTGAATGTGTCCTCTTATCTTGGTAAGCACTTTATTTGCAGGCTATTTAAGAGGACAGTATCTCAGATTTCTCTACTGTCACAAGGTGGAGGGGAATAGCTGAGCATTAGATCTGAAAAGTTGTAAGAAAGAGAAGCACTCATATCGGTTATTAACAGCACCAGCAGACACAAATAGTCCAGTTTATTTTACTTTGTGTTGGTTTACTTGTTCACTTAAAGCCAGTGATAACTTAGGAATGGTAAAGGCGTTAGGTGACGCTGACAATTCCCACAGACTCCCCTCTTGTGCTATTGTTTTAGCAGAAACACCTCTTTCTTTGCAGCAGTGCAGCCTTGAGGCTAATCACATCTGGAAGTTACTCCCTGAAGCTTTTATCACTCAAGACTGAAGGTAGTGTGTTAAAAAATAAATCATCATCAAGAAAACCAAGAATGTAGAAATGCAAAAGCCGCATTTCTAGTATCCCTGAAAAACAATCACAGAATCAGAATCGCAGCAGAATTGAATGGGTTAGAAGGGACCTCTAGAGATCATGGAGTCCGACTCCCCTGCCAAAGCAGCTCCCTAGCCCAGGTTGCACAGGCTGGCGTCCAGGTGGGTCTGGAATGTCTCCAGAGAAGGAGACTCCACCTCTCTGTGCAGCCTGTGCCAGTGCTCCGTCACTGCACTTTGAAGAAGTTCACACACACATTTGTGCAAAACTTCCTAAGCATCAGTTTGTGATCATTTCCCCTTGTTCTATCGCCACATATTGCTGAGAAGTGTCCAGTCTCATCCTTGCCTCCCGTTTCTTTGATGTTTATAGACCCCAGATCCCATCTGAGTTTTCTTTTTTCAAGGCTGAACAGACCCAAGTCACTCAGCCCTTCCTCATAAGGGAACTATTCCATGCCCTTTATCATCTTTGTAGTCCTCCGCTGGACTCTTTCTAGGAGATCCCTGTGTTTTTTGTACCAGGGAGCCTAGAACTGGACACAACTAACCTTCTCATGGCATTCTCCCTAAATAAAGGGATTTGCTGAGATTTTTATTTTTTTTTGCAAGCAAGGTTTTGGAAGTTTATCAATGGAAGCTGACTTTTACAAAGCCAGTCTGACTTAAGCAACCTCTGTGGTCTTGGATGAGATTCCCTCTTTCCAGTAGTCATTAACCATGCCTTCACAGCAGGATAATGGCTCCTGTCTGCCTGATGCATTTCATTCATTGAGGGATAATGTAATCTGTAGCAGCTGTTTTCAAGCTCTTTCCCAACACACTGATTCACAGGGTATTCCTCTCAGCATCAACTCTGTAGCTGGTCATATGGAGGCCTGGTGGGGCTGCAGAGATCTGCCATGGTAAAGAAATTCACTGAAGCTTTCCTAGATGCTGTGGTATCTGATCTGATCTGATCTGATCAGAAGAAGACAATGCAATAACCCTGGCATAAATGAGCACTGATGGAGAGGTATTGTAGAAGAGTATCCCTCTGCATTCAAAATCAGTGCAATGTAGATGTTACTGCAGTATAATATGGCCACACACAAGCATGGATCTGGTACAAAGGATCTGCAAGATGCCATATTCTTTTCAGTTGATCATCTGTCTGCTTCTGCTATTTATTTTTCTTGGCAAGTTGTGACATTCCCACAGATGTTCTGAAACTACATGTCAGGATCTGGGGCAAACAAGCCTCCTGCATCTACACTAAACAGGAGAAATCCAACGACATCCACTGCTGCAGCCTGCAGCCTTTCCTCAGTAGGGCAGACACGTTTCTGTTGTGCTCTGCCATAGTACAGCAGTGAGATGTGAAGCCACCTGCTTCCATTGCTGATTACAGTCATGTCAAATAGGGTGCTGAGCATGACACCAGGTCCCCTGCAAATGGGTATGTCTTCCTAGGACAGGGGCTACTGTCTGTGTACAGACACCTCAAATATTTTCCTGTGGTTCTTCTGCCATCAGTGTATGTTTGTGGCTGTATCCCTGTGTCCCCACAGTGGACTCACTTCTTTGCCAATCCATCAGCATGTTGCTATTCTGCACATTTTCCTGTGTTGCTGGCATATATATTCTGCTAGAAAGAAGAATGGAGGAAGCAGAAAAAAATACCGTGTTGTGATTCATTAGCAGAAAGGATCTGGACTGCTATAGTTGCAAGGTCAAAGACACTGAGAGTGCTATTGGACCAGCTCCCTTAATTCCAGCTCTTGTTTTCTGTGTCAAATGAGGCTAGTTTTGGAGCCTTTCTGGAAGAGTCCTCCAGACATCTATCAAAGCTGACTAGCTATGGTAAAAAACTTAGTAAAGAACTGTGGAACTCATTTGGCTTATCACCTACTTTGAGCATCCTGTTTCTTTGTTCTTGCTCTGATTGTGAAGCTATGAATGGAAGTATGAATGATCCCTATCTGATAGCAAGAAAGTGTTCAACATTTGATGCTTGTATTGAATCTTTGCTCAACTTTTGTCTTTTGCTTGACCTCTTCCATCTCTTTTGAATTCGTTTACTGCTTTCATAGACACCATGTCCATCTTACAATTTCCTGCTGCAAAGCACTCAGTAATTTCTGGTTGTTTCCTTTTTCATATTTGAGTCTCAGATCGTAAGGTTATGCAGTTCCACTGTTAGAAGTGATATATGTGTTATATTAAGTGGAAGAATGGCTATGGTTGCTGTGGCTGTTTTATCAATTTATGCAGTTGTATTCCTTCTGCTTTTTGCAATAATGCAATTTTTATTTTCATTGTCTTTTGTTTCCATGATTAAATCAAACAAATTGAGTACAATTTTTTTGTTGTCATGTCTATACTATATGGTCCCTTATTCACCCATCCAAGGAAAATGTTTCTCTAAAATGAATTCAGCTTATCACCTTGCTTTTGTAACAGTTTTAACCCTGGATGGAGTCTGTAAAACCTTTTTTCATCTCCATATTTCCTTTGTAAGTTATTTTCCTGGTGCTAGAAGAACAGCTCAGGTTGGACTTACTTAGGTTTAAATTCATCTCTTGCACAGCAAGGAAGAATGATTATCACTTCTGAAAGTGAAATGAGAAATCTGAAACATACAGACACAAATTCTTTTTTTTCTATTTGCTTTGCCTTAGTGACCACTTCCCTCCGTTTGCTTGGTGTCATTCCATCCATGCCTCTGCCTGTTTCCCAGCATATATTGACTAACAGAATAGATTTTCAGCTTGGCATATTATTTGCTGTTTGCACATTGAGGATTGTTTTTTACTTTGTGTCTGGAATCTCCTGTCTTTGGATAAACTGATTATGATTCAGGTTAATGTCATAAGGAGACCTATACTCTCTGATCAGGTTCTTCTAGATATTCCACATGTGAGAGGTATAGTGTTTAATATCAAATATTATTGTCTGAAAATGGCTGACGATAAATGGGATTTTTTATATAGAATAATGAAAAAAAATGCACAGAAAACACAATGCAAGTGTTAAGTTACGCCTAGCAAAATATATCAACTGCAATACACAGTTCAATTACAGCACCATTGTGAATTATGCTCCTAATCTCTATAATATACTTAGAACGTTCCAGTAACAGTGCTGGGTGTACCCAGTCATAAGGAAGAAATACATGAGATGAAGCTAGCTCAAGCCCATTTCTCTCTTCAAAATTCTCATATTTAGCTTTATACCCAGCGTTAGGCTGAACCACCTGTTCACTCCCCTCTGTGCTAGTCTAGGTAATTTAGAGAAGCATTCCAACTCATGAGGAACTCAGAATAACATTTTCTGCACTGGTTGATCCATTCAGATGTTGATATTATTTATAGAACCACTTAATTGACATAGCTGTTTCTCCAAAACATCCTTGGTCCCCTTTGAGTTGAGATAAAGTCTGCTTGCTTTGCAACAGCTGTGATCAGTCTCACCCTACATTATTCTCTGTTTCATATACATTACCTTATGCATCTCTTTGAAACTATTTCAGTTGTATGAGCCTCTTGTTCAGTCACAGTTCCTTGCAATGTATCTCCCCTTCTAATTAGTTCTACTCAGTATGAGTGAAGAGAAACCTCATTTTACAGTTCTCTGTCTTGGTTGCATACCTGGAAGAACTGTTTTTGTCTGATAGTTAGGTTTGATACTATGTACATCAGTTTTGAGCTATAATCCTTGGGGTGTCAAAATAATTCACTCCTGTCCCTCTCTTGTATGCTTTTCTGCTTAGCCTTGAGTTTGTTGAGTGGAAATACTGATGCAGGCAGAAGTGCTGTTTTGCTGAGAGAAGAGCTTGCATGTAGAATCATAAGACCTTGACCCCCTTTGTCATGAAAGGGTGTGGCTCCCTTCGCAAGGGCAGGAGGAGTTGCATTTACCAAACTGGAAGATTACAGTTTGTCATTGTTTTATGATTTCTGTAATTGGTATTCCACATTGTAACATCATGTCATGCTCTGGGAGTTAAGGAGTTTATGGACTAACTCTGTGGATTGTCAGTATTTCTGAGCACTTGGTTCTCAGAAAAGAAGAGCTACAAATCCCTGAAGACTTCAGTGTTCTGTTTTCATTTTCCTTTCAGATGGAAAGATAAAAGTGTTTGGGAGTCATGAGACTGTCTGCTATTTTTTTACTGCTCATCTCTGTGGTGTGTGCTCCCTAGCCATCTCGTCTTCAGCACTGGAGTAAGATCTTCATTTTTGGACACTCTTTCTCATTTATTTGATTTATTAGCTTCAATTCCAGTAATACTGGATCATATCGTGTTGTCTTGCATTCCACTATCATACTTAGTATATCAGTTTTTCTCCCTTAGCTCGTCGCCACTGTTTTGTTTTTAGGTCCACCTCCCTACTTTTTACGTCTTCCCCTTTCTTTTTTCACCTTCTCTTGGGGAGTAGGTCCCTGACTCCCCTCACCCCATTAGTCATAAAACCAGGCTGAACTGGGCTTAATGCTATTGACACAGGTCATCATTTCTGATTCAAGATGCAGACTTTTCAGTTCTCAGGCCTTTTTGCTCTCAGTCTTCCTGTTTGGGTAGCAATCTCAGAAATGCTATGAGTATTGCTCCACCCTCCTTCACAACAGGATTTTTCAGTGTAGTTAATTTCTGCAGGAATATTACATGTGAAACATGCTCAACCAGAAAGGTGAAAAGACATGAACTAGTTACAACCTGGGGCTCAGTATCTTCTTTGGGGATATCAGTTCTGCTTTTTGCCATTTATTGCATTTATTCAGGCAGAGTGCTGAGCAAAGCTCCTCAATAAATGTACCTGACTCACAGTAATCCACTATGTTAATTTATCACACTAGCATAACACAGAAAAGGGATTCCATAAATCTGCAGAAGAGATGTAAGTGATTCTGATAAGGTTCTAATGGTACTGGACAGCTGTTATCATGAGTTCTCCATGCTTTAACAGCCAGATATGCTCATCTTCCCTGGCTAGTTGTGTTGTATGACCATGAATATATTTCCAGTATGCTTTGTGCCAGCAGTAAATTGGGCAATGCAAGTTGCTGGATGCTGCACAGTCATAATTATTCCTCTGCTTTCCAGAGGTGTCAAAGCCAAGCTATCATGTTGCCAGTTTTCAATAACATGTTCTATAAAATGTCTGACTCCATGCCCTGCAAGTAAACTATAATTTTATTAATAGACTAAAAGAATGATGTTCTTTTCAGCCTTTCCTTAATCACTACTCTTTATTAGAAAGAAACTGTCTTTTAGCAATCCTGAACAAATTGTCTGCCATTTCTGATCATTTTGTATAGTTAATGACAGCAGAGTGAATTTCATTTTTAGATTTGAGCTGGTTTGGCTGCAAGCACATACAATGAACACTTGAATTAATCCAAGTTGTACTAATTAAATTAGTTCCTTCCTTTGGCTACTCAACTTCCTGTTCTCAAATAAAATTGCTGAAAATAATTAATATGGCACAACCATTGATGTGCCACATTTGACTAAAGAAATACAATATTTCTGGAACAAGAGATAGAAATGTAAGTGTGTTTTAATGAAAACTGCCATCCATTTTCTAGGTCTGAAATGAAATATGATCACTTTATTGTGCAAATGTCCTGGAGTGAGGGAACATTGTGAATTATAGAAAGCTCAGTGCTATCATAATAACACCTGGTGATCTATGACAAATGGGAATAAATCATAATTAATAATCTCTAGATTTCATAGCACTAATTTTTTTCCTTAAACATAATTAGGAAAGGAAGAAAGACAGTTAAGTCTAAAAACGCCCCAGAGGACCTGTAAGAAGAAAAGAAAGAGTAGTCAGAAAGAATACTGGCAATTAAAAAGAACCCCACAGTACAGATTTTTCAATTATTAGCCAGCATTTGCTCTTGAAGGGAAAACTTTAATCTCTGACAATTTGAAAGGCACAAGTGGTTTGTAGAAGTACAGAGTTATATCATCATTTTTCCTTAAATTCAAAAAAAGTTGAGAAAAACAAAGCAATGCAAATCACATGTGGTACTCCGTGCAATTTGCTCAAATGGAACAAAAGCTGCTGGGAAAATGCAAGGAGAATAAGTGACGTATTATTTCTGAGAGTGGGTTCAATTTATCCCAGGAAAGATTCTGGTAAACTTTCTATGATATAGCTAGAGAGATATTGCACCCCATCACTTGACAGAATGAAGCTTGAATTCCCATTGTAAACTTTTGGCTAGTGGACCATTGTGAATTTGGAAGAGGTCTCTAATTATCTGGCATGTTAAATTTGTTATGGCCTGAAAATGAATGGTAAATTAGCAGAAGTCTGAATAACAGTATACATTTTCACTGACTTCTGAGAGACATGAGAGTGTTCCACTGGAGTGAGAGAACACTGGTTTGCAGCACGTAGTGTTGTGTGTGGTCATTCGTCTTTCCAACCCACATTTTAAGAATGTGGAAGATGAGATGGAATAAATGGGTTATTACAAATGTATATGCACCAGGTTTGACTAACACAAACTGGTTAAGTGTCTGCTGTGGCCTTAAAAGTGTGGCTAGACTCAGCAATAGGTATTTTCAATTATGTGTCATAGTGTGACTTGACCTTCTAGCATTAGGTGTATGACTAAAATACCATTTGCTGTAGCTGAGGATTTCATGAATTGGCCTCAGGCTTTACTTTCTTAAAGCTCTGGCAGACTGGATGAAGCCAGCTTTCTGGAGTTACTTTTAACACAGTCACTTATCTCTTGATAAGCTCAAAATTTAATGATAGAACTCAATTATTTCAGAGTTCACAAGTTAAAGCAAAATGAAGCTTATGAAAACAAAATGTCAAATAGATAAAGCTCAGGCAGTGGTGATCTTTGGCCCTGTTACTACATGATACCTGATGCAATCTGTATTAGGCTAATATCCTCTGGTAACTAAACTGTGGGATTCACGTTCTGGTTTGAGCTCTTGAACATCTGTATAGGCTATGGCAGGGAAAATGCAAGGCAGACAGTGATCAGCATATTACCATGGTATCCTGGAGATTTTTTGGAGGAAATTTTCCACATGCTGTTCATCTCCCCTCTCTAAAATGTAAGTGCTGACTATATACATCCTCTTAAAGGCCAAACAAGACATAATTCCTCTTTATTAAATATTAGAAAGTCAGTGTTGGCTTCCATTTTATCAGCAGTATACCAGCCTGCATAACTGGACTTTTTTTCAGTCTAGATACTACCTTTTTCTTTACTGGTTTTACACTAAAGTGGAGAAAAGATACTTAGACAGTGTCTTCAAACCTATCTCAGTTTTCCTCTGCACAGCCCTCCTGAATGGAATGTTCACCTTCACCAAGATGCATACAAAAATTGATTATTGGATTAAGCTACAGCTATTTTGCAAACCATTTCTCATGACGATCTCTGTTTTCTTCTGCATTGCTTGTCTGCCACTATGCATGGCCATTCATTATCATTTTATAATAAAGTTTTTTGGGAGAAGATATACCCTTATATTCTGTGGAATGCTGGTTCAAACATAAAAAATTCTGCAGGAGAGAACAGTAGCAATGAATGAAAAACTAGAAAGATGTATCTGTTTGGTTACAACTTTAACATCAACAAGCAATTTTAATCCTCACAGGGAGGAGTTACATTTTAACGTATTCAGAGTAAAAGAACTTCCAAAGAAAAATATGTGTTTTCCAGTTTTGTCTTAACTTTCCATATCCTGGATGCTGCCCTTCTCTACTAGCTAAATGTTGTCAGTGATGATGGGGACTCAGAGGGCTAGAGAGATGTTCTGATACTGCAAAGTGGCACATAGTGATAGCCAAACAGCCTGCGTTATTCCAGGTTGACCATTGGGTGCTCCAACGCATGACACAAAATACTTTGTCTACTTTATGTTGTTACACTTGAGGTTGTGCAATATAGTCATAATTTAATTCAGCTACTTTCTTCAATAAAAAGACTCATAGCCTCTAAGTGAAAAGATTTGTTTCTGCTGTTGTTTGGTTTGTTGCTTAGGCTTTTCAGAACTTATTTTATTCATGTCTTTTAGAACTCCTGAAGCAGACAGCACTTAGACCAGAGTTCATGTGAAAGTATTTCTAATGTTTTCATCTTTAATCACTAATTTATTTGCATTGGAGGAGAAAAAAAAATGGAGCTAGGTGTTTGTATGACTTATTCTCTGATCCAAAACTGTTAGTAAAGCAGACAAATGACCCTAGAAACATTGCATAATCTGTGGGCAAAGACAAACTTGCATAGTGACAGAAAGCTGTTCAGCAGAAAGATGAAATTGGAGGGAGATTTTGTTTTCTTTTTTTCCCATCATCTTAATATAATAACCAAATCAGTTTTGGAGAGGAGGTTGAACAATCTACAAATGCAATTTATCAGAACCAAAGAAAATGATGAAAAACTAAAGCATAGAGTTTCTTTTGTACTTAGAGAAGGGAAATTAAGTAAAAGCCTATTTCCTTTTGCCCTTTGGTCTTGCTGTAGACTTCTATTTAGAAATGGAGCTGGAACTAAATTTTCATTTTGTATGTTTTTTGGGGAAAGTGTGTTACTTTCATCATTCTCTGTTTCTCTTCAAGGAAAAGCCAGTGAATGCTTTATTTCATTCTGACATGTTTTTTATTAAGTATTGCTAGCGGCATTAGTCTGGGAATCATTTCTGCAGAGAAATTATTAAGGTTCTAGAATTTTGTCTTGGAGCCAGAAGAAAGTCTAACAGTCACATGATATATATCTCATTCTAGTTCTTTTCAGAATTATCTGGCTGCCTCTGTTAGCGCTGAAAGCTTTTGCTCAGCATGAGTTAATTAACCAAAAAATCAGGTTAAGCATCTTTCAATAATCCATAACCATCTCACTTGCTAAAATAAAATCTCCATTTCTTTCTCTGTGGAGTGTGTCTTGGTGTTGTGCCACTAACAGTAACACTAAAGGTCACCTCACATGAATCATTTCAGAGATATGTCAGCAAAACCTGGATATGATCTGATGAGTCCTGGTCCAGCAGACAGTAGGATTTTCTGGTCAGGTATATCCCAGTGTCCTGGCCTTGGTCCTGACTTTCAACTATCCTTTTTGTTTCCCTTTGAAATTAAGTCCAAATAGTTTATGCTACATTTACCACAGAAATGTGGCAAGAAATATTCTCCTGATGCGGGCATGCAAAGCAAATAGTAAAGAACATCACTTCACTTTTGAAAGCTGAATTTTAAAAAACCCAAATAGAACACATTCCAAGACAACAAGCGTTTTTATTTTGATTATTGATGTTCTATCTTAACAAGAAAGTCATAGTACAGAAATGAACGACCATCCTGCTGTTTTTCAACTAGAATGTGTGAAGAAGCATGCTATTTAAGTGTTTAATTTTGCCTAGCATATATTTTGGCCTAAAGATAGTACCTCTATCAGCATTTGATGGAGATGATAGGCTCCAAAGAGGAGAGGAGAGAGGGGCAGAACTATCAAAGCATTAGACTCACACAGCTGTCTGCCAAACGGCAATGTCTCTCCAGAGAAACCATTAGTTTGCAAGAAGATGAGTGACACATAGGTCAGTGTAAATGCATATTTATCACAAAGTGAAAACCCCAGATCAATGTACTTAAGCACTCTTTTTCAAATACCCAGACAGTGTGAGCATGCAAAATTTCAGGTATTCAGAGGATGAGCCTTGAGAAATGTCCAGAGTCACAAAACCTTAGCAGTGCTAATCTGGTCATGATGAGTCACTGCTTGTTGGTAATGGAATTCTTAAAAGAGAAGAGTGAGTCATCTTGCACAGCACCAGGCAGGAATCAAATTGCCTCTGGGCATAGAATTACAGGAAAGTAAAGTCAGGGAAATCCTTTTAGTGCTGCTGTAAGAGCACATAGATTACAGGTACTGAATACTAAATGGATCAATCTCTGTATAAGAGGGACATGTAGCTCTTAGTGCTAGCCAGCAGAATTCCAGCTAGAATGTCCTAGCTGACCTCTCATCAGGAAATTATGTCTGTTTGGCTGATATTCAAGTTACTGAGATGAGAGTCTTGTCCAGGATATCCAGAGAGATCTGAAAGCAGGCTTCCTGAGAGCACAAAATTTTATCCCAAGTCAATTTTACATTGGGTTTATATTTAGTATTTAAGGAAAGCACATGGGGTGGAGATTCTTGTGACAGGTCAGAAATCTCCACACAGGGGCTGGGACACAGGATTCCCTCTGACAAGTTTTAAGCTACACTTGTGCTTTCTATGTCTTGAGTTGCTATGAAAATTACTCACTTCCATTGTGTAATTCAACATCTGTATGGCTCCTTTTTTTCCAGTGTTTGCCTGGAATATATATATAGTGCTTCAGATTGCAGCTTGTGTCTAGTACCCTCTCTGCCTTGGCTTGTGACAGTATTATGTGTTTTTTACACAGAATCACAGAGTGGCTGATGCTAAAATGTACCTCTGAAAACTGTCAAGTACAACCACTCTGCTTAGAAAGCGCAAGCTTGAGAAGATTACTTGGGGCTGTATCCAGTTCAGTTTTCTGCATCTTCAAAGGTGAAGACTCCATAAACTCTCTGGGCAACCTGTGACAGAGTCTGAACACCGTCTCAGTAAAGTTTTTCCTTTAGTCCTCTGTATCTTGTTCTAGAGAGTAACAGAACTCCTGCAGGTACACAGTTTTTCAACAACTAAAATGGGGCCCTGCACAGCATGAGCTGGTAGGGCAGTCCTGCCCATGTCTGGAGGGTGGAAATGGGTGGTCTTTGAGGTCTCTTCCAATCCAAATCGAACAATTCTGTGATTCTGTGATTCTATGAATTAAGGCTTGTATTCTTTAGTGTCTTGTTCCACCATTTTATCTATGGGTTAGGGGATTCAGAGAGGCTTTGCCTGTAAAGCCAAACTTAATGGAGACTGTGTCACAGTCTAGCAGGAAACCTGACCTATGACATAGTAAATTTCTGTATGTCTGGAGCTGTACAATTGCTATTCATCTGATCAAGCTGAATTTGTCACTTCGGTTCTGAAGACCCCCATGTAAGTAAGGAGCTTGTGACTTCTTGCAGTTTTCTTGGTGTAATGGCTCATGGATAACTAACTCCTGAGCTCATTGTCAGCTCTTGGGCCAGAAGTACCTGTGATAGAAGGCTCATACTGCCTTTTTCAGGCCTAACCTAGCCTTAGAATAAACCAAGGCAGGTGTGTTTTCTCCTGATCTCTGACACAGAGGTAAAAAGTAAAAACTTTTTTATTTTTAGGTCACTTTTTGTGGCAAGTACAGTCCAACATACACTGACCCCATCTGCTTCCAAGCTTCTGATTTGTGCATCCTTGTGGCTGATATTGACACCACTTCTAAGGCTTAGCCAAAAAGGCCTCAAGTCCTCTTGAAAGCAGATGAAGCCTACTTATCCTGGATGTCAAATACTAGATTGACAGAATCACAAGTATGGGTTATGTCCATGCCATGTTCTACTCCTTCTACTTTTGTTTTTTTTGTTTGTTTTTTATTTTTTGTAACAGAGGTCAATAGTTGAACTTTCATAAGGATAGGCAATTTCAAATAAGCAATTATTTGATTGCTTGGCTGTACGAACCAGCACATTCAGTGCCTGGTTTATGCCCCCAGACTGAGGTGACAGCTGTTGCCTGACAATTTCCATCCTGCTAGCACTGGCGTGAACAGAGTATTTTGTCAGCACTGCTTCATTCTGTCTCCCTGGTCTCTCATTTCTGTGATGTCCTGAGGAGAAGTTAGTGATTCTGAGAAATAAAAACAAAACTGAATTTTCCTGTATCTACTTCAACTTTGTGGTAAACAGAATGGCTGCAAAGTGTGTAATAAACCTGGGGACCATTAAATAATCCTTGAACAGATAGCTTGGCTGCTGTCTGAATTGAGAGTAGGGCAGATTTCTTGGTGGGTAATAATGCAGTCTAAGCCTCATCTGTGATATAATGTGGAATATTTGCTGATATGTGTGATTTTGTAGGTTAGTTGTTTAAAGATGAATTTACATTGACTTCTGTGATTTTTATAGCCAGCCTTACATCATCAATATATCTTAATCCCTTTGGATCACAAGGACTCTTTTAGAGTCCTTGGAACCCAATGTACTTGCAATGCAGTTTGTTTGACAGTGGTCTTCTGATTATATTCTCCACAACCTGAACACACCACCTGCAACTTAATCAGCTGGTTTGTACATATATGAGTGCACGCATTCACCTGCTTTGTTTGTTTTCATTCAATATGAAGGTTTTTCAAATCCCTGTAGAGGTCTCATTAGTACTGCAGGAAGTAAACAGAATTTTAAGCCAATGCTAGATTTCTGAAAAATGCTAGTATTCACTTTGAGAATACTTGTGCCTTGGTATAAGCACAGTGAAGAATATTGAAGTGGATTCTGCATTTGATGGATAGAAAGAGAAGAAAACAAGCCCAGTCTCTACTTGATGACAGTGTGGGTATCAGTAATGAAGAAAGCACCTTAGCCCATTGGTGGGCAAGGTGTTTGATGTCTGCATTGTTATACGCCATGCTTGCAAGCTGTAAACCTTAGATAGATGTGTGCTGAGATGTGCCTTATTTCCAGCATTTAGTAACAGACATGATTCATAGTGCTTTCTTCCTTCCTTGGATGTACTGGTGAGAAGTGCTGGTGCAGAGCCAACCAGCATATAACACCCTGGGATTTATAATATAGGACTACATAGCCAGCTTTTTCCCTGCTAAATAGGAAAGTGACCCTTCCTAATTATTACATACAGTACTGAGTGTGTGGCAAATGGAAAGAAAGCAGATTTTGTGCCCCCAAGCCCTGCCTATTAGATGAGTGTGTCACTCTATGCACACCATCTTCCTTTGATTTACTTTCCAAGCAAGGACTGGAATTGTTTATCAACCTATTAGTTTAATGAGCATTTGTTTTTTCATTTTAACAGCCTTTCAGCTCATTTTCTTGCTTCCTTTCAGCTCAGCCTTCCTGTACTTGCTTCAGTTCCCATTTGGATTTCATAGGCATGCAGCTCTGCAGCAATGTTCTGCTGGCTAACAGTTTTCTAAGAGCTACATGAGTTCTCGTTGGTCTTGTTTTGCTTCACTTCACATGTGTAGGACTGTACAATGATGTCATAAGTACGTCTGAAGTTTGTGCCCTCCACTGTGCATTGCAGAGAGCTGCATGTCCCAGCAGATGGAGTAAGATAAGCAACAAATGCACAGCCATTGGTACTAATTGGTTGCCAATAAAATTTTAATGTAAACTAAATGATGTAGTGCTAATAGTATAAATTAATGTGACTAGAGGGGTCAGATACTTAGGCTCGTTTTATAGCTCTGTGAGACAGTGTAAGCTGTACCATAGACATCTCAGAAATAAACTACCAGTAACAGTCAACTGGAAATCATGTATTTCCCAAAGGCCAACAAGCAACCTTTTGCAAAGAAAGAGAAATCAAAAAGAAGGATACCTGTAGTTTGCAGGGATTTACTCAGGATTTTATTAATGAAAAGCTTAATGGATTTTTTTTTTCCCTGTCATTCAGCCTCTGTTCAAACGAAAACGAAGCAATGTCACATGGAGAATTCTTGCATTATTCAAAAAGTACTAAATTATGTTTGCAGTTTGCAAACATAAACAACCTTACGTGGCCTACACAATCAGAAATATACGATTTTTTCATTTGCCAAAAGGAGTAGCGTGGCAAAAAGTGGGTGGGCAATCACCCCCCAAGGAAGCTTGGTTTCGAAAAAGGGAAGGACATATTAGGCTGTACTTGGGACTATTATATAGTGTGTCAGTTGCTGATGAACCTATATTAGAACAGCTCTTTGAAGGTACCTGTATCCATGCAGAGTAGCACACAATCCTGTGTCTGGAAAATGAATTGCCAAAAAAAAAAAAAAAAAAAGTGTTCATGACTTAACCTGTGTAGTTATATAAAAACCTGCATGTTTGTATATCTATAAATATATCTCAGTATGATAAGAACATGTATCTGTTGTTTCTGTCCCTTTCTATTCTTTAATTCCTCATCATGACTGCTCCTGTCTATAGAAGCAACTGGATTTTTTTCTTCATTTAGCCCTAGTGAAGGAGTCAGATCTGTTCTCTGATTTTTTACAGATGATGAAAAAAAGAAGGCGTCATGTGGCTTTTCAAGGTCTCATAATGACAACTGTAGGATGGCTGTGCTTTGAAGCTGGGTCTCCTAAATTTACACTCTTAAAAAATCGTAACAGGTCAAACATAACCTCTATGAAGAGCTTCAATACAAATGCAGACTTTGCAAGTTGTTCCTCTTCCTGCATTCTCCCTTCAGCAAATTGAACAGCACAATGTAGACTTTATTCAAATGTTGGTTCAACATAGCAGTGAATATACTTTGCAGTGTGTCGTTGGAACTGTATATGCAGTTCTACTCCTTGTCCTAAGTGCCGCACAGCATCAGCAATGTTCAGCAGATGCATCTTGAAGTAGATATTTGTCTCTTTCTCATTAAAGCAACTGTGTTACAAGGGATAAAACACCTAGCACCTAATTCTCATGAGGATTCCAGTCCTTCATTTTCTGTCTGTAAAATACTCCTTTGCTGCACTACCTTCAGAAAAAGCTTGATTTTTTTTGTATCACAGCCTGACTTTCTGTGTATTCTTTCTTATGTACCCTCCATCTGCCTATTTTTGTGTTTCATTCCTCTAAGCAGACAGCAGATTTGGCCAAGAACATGCTTTTTCACTCTCCTGCGCAGCACTGAACCCTGTGAAGGAGGCAAAGGGGACCAATTGGAATGCCAGCTAGAACCACACAGTTACATCCTAAGCTCTGCTTGCCTTTTCTGCAATGAGTTGTCATCTGAAATAAGCATGTAAACTGGAAAGGCTGTTAGTATTCTACAGAGAATATGAGTGATTCTACATACCACTATTTTGGTATAATTCTTTTCTGATACCGTAAATATCCTGATTTTCTGACAGCTTGGTCTGTTTTCTTTAGCACCCAGCTCTTGCATTTTAACCTTTTCAAGGTTATTCCATCTCTTGTGGGTTTATTAGTTGAGAAATGGGATCTAGGCTTGTGCTGGTACTAGTGTAGAACTGTAACACTTTTACCCTGCACCTGGCAGTTTCTGGGCTCATTGACAAATCTGCACTCCAAAAATGTTCTCCTTCCCCACTCCCCCTCCCCCCTTCTCTCTCCCCTCTTTTCCTTTTCCTTTTCCTTTTCCTTTTCCTTTTCCTTTTCCTTTTCCTTTTCCTTTTCCTTTTCCTTTTCCTTTTCCTTTTCCTTTTCCTTTTCCTTTTCCTTTTCCTTTTCCTTTTCCTTTTCCCTTTCCTTTCCCTTTTCTTCATTTCCCTTTCCCTTTCCTTTCCCTTTTCTTCATTTTCCTTTCCTTTCCCTTTTCTTCATTTCCCTTTCTCTTTCTTCTCCCTGCTTGACCTGCTTCTGAGTTTTAACTCAGGATCATATTTCTGCTTACTTCTGCTTCCCTGGCTCATTTTATCCCTTGCAGACAGTCAGTGATGGTATCTCTTAGAAGACTACATTAAAGTGGAAGACCTAGTGGATTTCTAGAGGATATAACACTCAGTGGAGCTTTCTGGACTCAGTAGTTTCCTGGCTTCATTCAGAACAAGCAGTTGCACATAGGCAATTAACAGATCCTTTGTGCTGTTGGTTTTCATCTACCTGAAGAGGAAAGGTAGGAAACAGAAATAGGATGTTTTGAACTGAGTAATACTGAGGAAATTTGTAGTGATGCAGCCTACCTGCAAGGCACCAGCAGTGTTAGTGGTTTATTTGATTTGAACTGATCCAGTTGTTTTATTCTGTGACAACCACTGTTTACAGTTTCCAACAACAGCTATATAAAACTGAAGGCCTTGTAGACCTTCAGAAGCAAATTTTCTCCGTGTTTTGAAGAGTGAGCAGGTACAGGAAATGATGCAGCTCTCTCAGATTTGGGCGTTCTCACAAACCTGCAGCTAGAGTCCTGTTTCTCCCAGTGTGAGCAAGGAGAGAGAGGAACTTCACTGATTACTGGGATAACAGGGCACTCAGTAACACACAAACAAAGAAACAAACAAAAAACTTATATCCCTGTTCCAGTCTGTGTCTCTTTAATGTTCTGGGCATTCCTCTGCATCTCCAGACTTTTCCAGCCCGGAAGAAGGCACTCTCTAGAAGTCCTCTTGGCTGTAGGGCAAAATTGTCAAGATTCTGGAATGGCAAACCTCTCTCACTACAGTGCTCCCATGCTCACTACGCAACTGGTCAAATTGGAGGTTGAAAAAGTGAGTCTGTAGACATGCAGTTCAACGCAACCATACCTAGCTTCTATGTTTTTTGCAGTAGCATACACTTAGCCAGGCCTCCTTAACATAGTTTTTTATGCTGAGTTCTTTTTCCTCCTGCTGTTTGGGATATTCCCACAGGAGTTCCTTCCACTTTCCCCTGCTCTGGGTTCCCCTCCATTCGTGAAGTGCAACTTTAACATCTCCCCCCCAATTAAAAAATTGGAAAACAAACATTTAGCTTTCGCTCAGTCTTTCCATGGATACTTGCACTGAAGATCTCCTTGCTCAGTAGCAAGGTGATGATGTTTCATTCTTGTATATGTATTTGCATTGGATAGAATCAGTAGTGGGGTCAGCATGTCCTTTATACATTTGTAAACGGTGTCTGTATCCCAGCGATGTTTGTAACTCTAGTATTGTTGACAAATATCAAGGCTTTTTTTTAGCTAAACAGGAAACGAACAAAACAGAGTGGCTTTGAATAGAAGCAGGGAAAAGAGTGAGAGCAGACCAATATATATAATGCTTTCCCTGAGCAAGAACATACCTGCTTTTTCACACTCCTGTCAAACTCCAGGTTTTTGGCACATTTTGAAAGACACAAGTTTAGGCAAGAAGTACTTATCAGCCCAATGAGATGTTGCATGAAGAGTCCTTTTGGCATGCTTGTTTTGTTCCTTGGTTCCACTTCATGCCACACACTTTCCTGGAAGTCACGGTAAGCTGATAATCACTACAGTAGGGCTCCCTTTCTTGAGTAGCTTTCCTGTGACCTTACTTATGACACCGCTAAAGTCTCAGTCTACTCCAGCCATTGCATGCTTTAGACCACATAGGACTTACAAGGAGTTCTGCAGTACCAAATAATTTGTCCTACTTCTGTCATAGGTCAGAGGTTTTCTGAAATGGACAAAAAAAAAAAAAAAAAAAAGCAGTTCTAAGGAAAATAACTTAATGCTTTGCACAGTCTCATGTTTCTGAGTATATATTTTATTTCAATGAGTTTTAGCACTTTTCTAGTTTGAGTGATTTGAAAACCTAGCTGCCTTTGCCTCAGCCTCTGATGGAGGTAAAGGAGAATTTTTTCAGGATTTCAATTTCTGTATTTTGATGAAATTAAAAAAAGAAGAGATTTGGGGCTAAGATGTTATACTTTCATTCATAGCCAAAGGCTACTTTTAAATAAAATGCAAGTTTTTTGTTTTTGTTTTTTTTTAATTCAAGAGAGATTTAAAAATGACACTAGAGGAATTTTAATTATACAAATTGGACTTGCTGCCATAAAAGTAACTGCTTTCTCTAAAATGTACATTGACATTGCTAATCACGTCACTAATCTCAGGAGCAGTGTAAACACTAAAAAGTACTCCGAGTAGAAGAGATAAATCAGAATTTTTGAACTGACTGAAATAATTTTAAAATACAATGATTTGGAAACTTCCATTTTCATTATTTGTCATTTTTATTTACATTAGAACAGTCCACTAAAATGTAAAATATGAAATATAAATATTATATTCAATTAACTGAAAGAGAACATTACAACTGAAAATGAATTACTTTTTTCCTGTCTTGGAATAAACATATTTTCTGAACAGTGGAGACTAAAAGCTTTCTTGTCTAACCAAAACAGGAAATAAATGTGTAGTATGATTTTCTGACATCCTGTACATTTGCTGTTTTGTATAGGTATGATTTCTTTGTCAAGTAAATAAAGAGGAAGATGGTAGTTTTAGATCAGTATCTTAATTTTGATTGGAAAATTCCTCCAATTACATAGCATTACTCCTCCTCTTTAATTTACACACTGGAAAACACATCAAAATGCCTTAGTGTGTACCTGGGCTGTCCACAAATGGAGGTAGATAGCTAGCTGGACTTGGTGGGCTGAACAAAGAAGGGCTATTGCAGAAATAAATGGAACTTATAAACAATTCATTTAAAGGGTGATTTTATTGTACATAAATGACCACCATTGTTGAATTGTCTGTGCTAGGAGTTTTCTCATCATCTGGTAGTACAGTATGACCAAGTTGCTCATTCTAAGGTAGCTTTTCTTGTGTGGTAGACCACAGGACATTGTAAGGAAAATAACCATACCAAGAAAAAAATGTGCTTCAGTGGGAAAATAATGTTAGTAATGATTAATTCTTGCTGTGTAAATACTGAAACCAAACAAGACTGAAAAATCTTATTGTATGCCCATCAGATAAGAAAACCAGAATTAAGAGAGTTAATGGCTTATAAATAACATGATGTAAAGGCTGCTATTGAACTAGAAGGGAAGTCCTCTGTGAAAAAACTTCAAGAACTGTGCCCCATCAAGATAGATATTCAGAAGATAGCTGAAATTTTCTTCCTAAAGCTGAGAAGTGTGGTGAAAAGCTGCTGGTGGACCACCAGAGCCTGGAGGATTTGCGATGCTGAGGGTTGGAGGTGTTTCTATGGCTCTTCACACTCTTCAGATTCCTTTGTCTAGCAATTGGTATTCTGTTAGCCTTAGGCTTGGATTAATAAGCAGAACAGTGCACCGGGTGTATTTTTAAAAATCTGTTTATTTTTAGTGATTTTCTCAAGATAGAAAATTCCTTGTATGGTACAGAGGTCAGGAGTAAGTAGCAGTTTGAGAAGTCAGGGCAAGAGTTAAGGAAATGGTGCTTCACCTCAGACATACCCTAGGACATCCCGTAGCTGGTTCCATGCCACTGTTACCAGTGTGAGCTCTGTTTTTTTGTGCAGGACTTTAGTGAAAGTACTTTTTTCCCTGACTCAGTGCAGGACCAATTGCATTTAAACCATCTGTGACAAGTATGTGTGCCCACTCATGAAGGCCTTTATGATGTATCTGGGTCCTCTCCAGCAAGTTTTTTCCAGTCTTTTAACTACTGCTACTGCTGGAAAGCTTTTCCTTGTGTGTAGCATGAATTATTTTTTGTCATGATGTGTCCCACTGTGCTCTCTGCCAGGAAGCAGTATTGTTCTGTACCTCTCTGACACACTTTTAGACAGTTTTGCTTCTTTCCTCTAGATTCCACTTTTGAGGTAGAGTCTGCCTCTTCGATCTATCCAATCAAAGTTCTTGATACAGCCCTATGTGTTTCCAGTCAATGTGCTACACAGCTTTTTGAAAAACTGTGCTCCAAACGAGTACTGGCGCTTTAGTATTGCTAAGGCTTGCCAGTGTTGCCCTACGCCTCCTCACACTCAGCAGATCAGCCCTGAACAACATATGTTTTTTCCCAGTAGCCCAGCATGGTATATGGAGCCTTAGATAGCCCAGACAACTCTAGAGGCTACAGAGTTTGGAGTAGCCCTGAGGCATTGTCCAGTCTGGGGTTATCTTCTGGAATCAACTTGAGCCCTAATCCATGTCCATTGCTTTCCTCTTTCTCAGTGGCTGGAATAGAAGATACTGTCTACAAATATCTACCCTGGGTTTAAGGGGATCAATAAACTATGTTATTTTACATAGTGGCTGCTGACATGAGCTCTGATGGGCATTTTCATGCTCATGAAGAAAACTTACCTTCTAGCAAGCCAGCTGAAAGCCTGGAGTTTGTTCGCAGTGCCCTGAGGCGGTCTGATACCTACCCTAAAGCACTGGAAATGCCATTTCTGATGCCTGACATGCTTTTTTCTCTTTGCCTGGTGCTTACTGCAGCTGAGCTGATAGCAACTACAGTGATGAATATGAATGTTTTGGCAGACCCGGCCTGAAGATATCTCTGACTAGTGCAGAGCAAACAGTTATATGGACTTGTTTGACATCGTTAATTGCTGTTTTATATTCCTAGAAGGATCATCTTGCCTCTGAGCAGCAGGCCACAGAAATAGAAATAATTATTACTTGAGTCAGCTACATACCAAGAAATGCCTGCGGGCTGTCCATATATACAGGTTTTGTATGGAGTCTATGGGCTCTGCACTGATCCTGTCAATTCCTGGCTGCGAGTGCACGTGCAAACTGCAGCCGATTCAAGTTCTCTGCACAGAAATGCAGTGCTTACAATGAAGAGAGAGAATAGCATAGATGGCAAGGAGCAGAGGCTGTGTAGAAGAATGAAGCTGGTATTGAACTGGTTGAGTTGCTTCTTTATAGGGGTGAATTAAGCTGAAGGACAGACCAATAGAACCTCTTGTTGATACATCAACAGACAGCAGACAGTCAGACCTCAAATCTGCAATTTAATAGCCTTTAAGATGTTTATTTCCTTTGCCTTCCTTCCAGTACAGCGTGACTGCTTTCTCATGAGCACAGGACCAGCTGTCCCCTGGGGACTGCACAGGCTCTGGGGACAGGTACATCCTCCTGGAGGATAACCTTTTGGAGGATAACATGTCATCTAACCCTCTTCCACTGGGGCCTCCCAAAGCTCCTGCCCTGCAGTAGTGCAGCACTGCATTAAAGCTTTTTCACATTCCTGTGGCCAAATAGAGTGCTGAGCGAGCAGCAGCCTAAACTTGCAGGACGAGCTCACTGTCTCTTCTGTCCTTTCTGTGGGGTCATATCCTTTTCTACCTTGTCTGTTAAGAATTATTAAGTTTTCATGCATGCACCATGAAGTGTCAATTTTGCCAGCAATGGAAATGGTCTACTTTCTGTTTTAAGACTGAAGTCTTCCCTTTACTATCAGCTATTGAGCTACTTTATTACTGTTATTTTTGCTATTTTACTTGAATATTCGGATTACAGGCAGATCTTTCATTTCAATCTCTCTCGAGCTTCTGGGCCTGCATGGGAGTCCCACCTGAAATGCTTGTGGTGTTTAGGGCTGTCTAGGTGAACCTGGCCCCGTTCTAGAGGCTGTTCTGGGCAAATCAGCAAACTGATCATAACACTTTAGTGTTTTTGTTTCTGTTTTGCATATACAAGAGCTCATTCTCATATTCTGTTCACCCAAAAAAAGGGTGCTAGGCCTTCACATTAAAAAAAGAAAGCCATGAAGATAAAATAATACAATAATACTGCCTACCTTTTATTTATTGTGTGTGTGTGTGTGTGTGTGTGTGTGTGAGTATGCTGGAAGAACAAGAGGTTGGAGAAATAAAGGGGAATTATTATCTGCATAATGCTACCAAGCTGGGATTCCTATGGGTTTTATTTACGTCTCAGTTCTCCTTTTTTGTTCCCTCTTTGTTTAAAGATTTGAAGAAAAGGCAATATAAAATGAAAAGCTCATCATTCTGTAAGAAAACTGTCATCTAAAGCACAGTGGTGTGGGGGGAATGTTAACCAATGCATTCTGGAAAGAGCAAGAACTCTGCTAACAAGTCATTATTAATTGCACACTGACTGCATTTTCAGAGGTGTACCACAGTAATAAGCTCTCTTTTAGGTGAGCGTGCTTCCTTCTCTATTGCAAATATATATAGAGAAGAGGTAGACTAGATATTTGTCTTCCTTCTGCTAAAGCATAACCTACATGTCTTGGAAGGAGACTTTTTATTCAGAGATTCCCTGCTATGTCTGTTTGTCCTGCTACTAGTTTAGGAACATTTTCAGCTGCTTCCTGTGTGCCGGCCTAAATGTCTCCACAGAGCTTTCCTCACAGTCCCCTCAGTCAGGCAGTCGTGGAGCAGTTCCCTGGTTCTGCTTCCCTGGTTTGGTTTTCCATCAATGAAGGTGTATGCTGCCATGCCAAATTGCTGGACTCTGACTCAAAAAATGTGTCTAGTGGAGATTAGTGTTCTGCTTGCGCAGCTGTCTGCTTGTAGCTGCCCTGTGTTTGGACTGCCTGCACTACCCATCCTGAAGCTTCTCCTAATTGTGCTATGTGATAAGCCCTTCACATGCATGATTTGGAGCAAAATGACAAAAAGCATCTGGGGGTGGAGAACAAAAAGAAGGTGAGATGTACATCCCCAGTGTTACCCAGTCTGCTTTGATATGAAGCACCTTCAGCGAGCCAAGTATGGCAGCTCTCCCTCCCTCATCCAAGACAACTGACAGCTGGCTGGCTGAGCAGACGGTTTACAGCTCATGAACACTGACAAGGCCGGGCTTTGACTTCGTATTGCCAGCAAAAACAACACAACTGGATCTCCCAGAGGGACAGAAATGCTAAGTGACTGCTCTGCTCCAACCTTCTTCTTTGGAAGATGTTTAGACAGAAAGATACATGGAGATCAAAGAAAGAAAGAAAGGAGCTCAGGGACTTCTTCTGTGGTAATCAGGGTTAGTTTTGCTCTCTTCTTGGTGTTACTCTTGTGAAAAATGTCCAGCTCCACTATGAATTTCCAGTGTCTTACTCTGCCTGCCTTTGATGCTGATGTGCTGATCTCAGTGCTTTCTTCCTTCTCTTCTGGAGAGAGATGACACAACTTCCTTTTCCTGCTGTTTTTTTATCATCATATCCTGACAAAAATGATCTCACAAGATCTGGAAGGAGGGAGCAAGAAGAACAGCTTTCACCAGGTCATGGCTAGAGGAAAAGCACTGGGCTATGCTAGGGTTGCACATTGCAGAGACGTGGAAAAAAATGTCCAAAAATTCTTGTACATAAGAGAATCACAAAGGACGAACTCTTGCAGGAGCTGACTTGTTTTGTCATGTACTGTCTGGTGTTTCTCAGCCTAAAAGATCACTATGCAGTGGGGTGAAAGATAGCCGTGTTCTTCTCTTCCGTAGCACAGGAGCTCTGTGGAGAACTCAAGCCTTGACCCTATGTATCTAATGCTAATAGGCTGTTATTTTTAAAATTCATTAAATATGTGAAGAACCTAAACTCCAAAGGGCAGCTCGACCATGAAATCCCTTCAGCTGGGATCCTTTCCTCTTTGGTGTGGCTCAGTACAATTACTGATTTTAAAGGACACAAACAAGCAGGAATCGTACAGTGGATGGCAATCAAATCCTACCTAGAGAAGAACAGCATAAGGGCTTAAGTAGTGATGCTGTTAACAGTACATGTGTATATATTTGTCTATGAGGAATCAAGTGATGAGCAGCGCATGTATGGAAGTGGGTGGAGACATCTACACAGAAGTAAAAGAATGAGTTTGATTTCTAACATCTTCTGAATACAGAGTGCTTTCTGTTTTCCAGCTGCCCTGCCAAAATTATCCTTTATTACTAGGTGGCAAACAAAAGGTCATTACAAAGAAGAGCTCAAAGGCAGTATGAAACTACTCTTTTCTCTTGTATTGATATTTACTAGAGGACTGAAGCACCTCTGCTGTAATTTTACGTACTTTTCAGGGACAAATATATATTTTTTTGGTTTGGAGAGTAAAGAATTACATTTTCTTTACTGAAAACAGTTGAGGTTCAAGGAAGAATATCTCTGTGGCACAGGATGATTGTATCATATTGATTGGAGAATGTTAATGGTTTTGGTGCTTTTATTTTTAACTTGTCTGTGAGTGGCTTGCTCAGTATCTGTTTTGTTACTACATTTCTTATATGTAATTTAGGAACACTAAATTCCAATGGTACCAGTAATCCCCTCCCATTGCTACATCCTCTAGATCTGAAGGTGAGAAGTGTTGCTCTTGCTGTAAGGGCCAAGTCTTCCCTTTTGCACATCTCAAGCTCAGAATCCCATGCAGCCTTCCCTAGTGGGTCTAAATGCTGCTGTTCAGTTTTGTTGGCCAGTGCATCAAGATCTGGAAGCTTTCTATCCTGGAGAAGACACCATAATACTGACAAACCCTCCCTAAGGCGTTACTTCCCAGCAAAGTAGCTAGCAGGCACCTTACTTTTGGTTCCATAATGCCCAGCTCCAGTTTTTGCTGCATTATTGCTGTCAGATTCAATGACCTTGTACTTTTGGAATCTCCTTCCCATTTGTCTTCTCTCTCTCCCATCAGAATGCTCTCATGCAGCTTCCCTTCATCAAAAGAAAGACTGAGGGAACATTAAATACAGTTTGGCATGGGACAAGAGGGAATGGCAACACTCCTCACTGAAATTCTATGCACTAAGAGTTAACTTTATGAGCAAGTGTTTCATATGAAAGGTGATAGCTGTTTCATAACAGATAAGTCTAGACTGGTGTTTCATTGCTGAGGCTGCAGGGCAGCTCTGTTTACAAGGGAAATGGATTTTTAAGTGAAGCTGTTCAGACAGATAGTGAATAGCAGGCTAGTGTTTGACTTGTTGTGGCTACAAATCATACAGCTTACCCTCAGTTCACTAGAATAATGGAAAATTTTCTGTTTTGCTGGACAATCTGTGAAGTACAAAGTCTGAAGCAGTGGGCAAGTACTTCAAATGGATGTACCATCTCATTAGCATTTTCCACTCTCATCTCCTGGAGGGACACTTCAATACGCAGCCTAGTCAGTCCATACATGTAACCTTTCTCTCTGTTAATAACAGTCCCAGATTCCTCTTGAG
Source organism: Callipepla californica brunnescens (assembly GCA_023055505.1). Lineage (NCBI taxonomy): Eukaryota > Metazoa > Chordata > Aves > Galliformes > Odontophoridae > Callipepla > Callipepla californica. The sequence continues at coordinate 80,903 of JALIRH010000184.1, forward strand.
ATCAGTGAGATCAAGACTCCCAGAAAATAAGATTTGGAAAGCAATTCCTGCCAGAAACCATGATGCAGAGAGCCTCTGGATATGTCCTTTTCCATTAATCCTCATGCATTAATCAATGGCTAGGAATGTGCTGCTGATGCCAAGTGCTGGTGTCACACTATGACTAATGGATTAGGGGTAGGATGATGCAGGCTGAGAGCTGCTGAAACTCTAAGGAGGACCTTGGCATAGATTTGCACACTACTCCATGAAGTCTGGATTGATGAGGTGGAAACAGATCTCAACGCGCTGCAGCCAAGCTACTCAGGAAACACGCCAAGAGCTTGAAATGCCAAATTCATCTCTTAAAATCTTTACCCCCTCAGATTTGCTTTTCCTGCTAGTGATTGGAAGCTCTTGCTGGGTAGGACTTGAACAGCAGAATGGGACCTGCCTATCCCCTTTACTTCTGATGATCACAACATCTTTTGTAGGTAGTGCCATAAGCACATGTACTCCTCACAGCAACAGAAAAGCTGTAGGGAGGAAGAAAGTCAGGCAGCTATTGAAAACTGAACAAAATGTTAAGTGAATACTCTCATTCAGTGCAGGACAGACACAAGGCTGGCACAGGTTTCAGAAATAAGCTCATGTGCAATCCAGCAGCCCTTTACTTATGCTGCAGCCAGATTATTTGCTGCCGTTTGTGTGGTGAAGAATCAAGAACGCAAAGTCTGTTTCCTCCAAATGATGTCTTAGGGTAGAAATGCAGCTGCATACAATGTACTTTCCTTGCTTTTATCTTGGAAATGTCCCTCTGGAAGTGGAGAAGTTTTCTGACTGTAGAGACATAAGCAAATATACTTTATTGTCTGAAGCACTGTCTCTGTATTTGAACACTTTCCACCCTCCCTCCCTCTGTCCCCTGGTAATAATTTTCTGAGATTTCATCACATCTTTTCATGAGACTTATTTTTGAGTGATTTTATTTTAACAGGGCTACACAGGGCTCAGCCATAGTGAGCCTGTTTTATAGTCTCAGCTCAGTTCAGCAAGTATTCTGTTAATATGCAGAGTGTGTTTGCCTGTAATAATAACATTTACAATCAGATCCAATAATCTTTTACAGTTTTAATGCATTCCTAGGAAAGTATTTAAATATATATTCCCTGGAGAGTTGCTGGGATAATGTTGAAAATAAAAACGACTCATTCTAATACAGCCCAGTGTTTCTTCATTGCTTACATAAATATTTTTTTCCCAACTACTTAAAGAGGACATTTTGACTAAACAAAGTACCAAGTTAAATTCGTATCTTCATATGCTTTATTCAAGGTTGAAATTTGAAATTACCACTGTTATTCACTGCATCACTATTATTATCACTCTATATTATAATATTGTGGGCTGATGATTGTGTGTTAATTAACTATATTCATCACATGCTTGAGCTCAGGCACCTATTGACAGATGTTGGTACTGTCATCACAACAGCTCCTGAGGGAGCAGATAAGGACCTGTCAGACTTTGAGGGCAATAGGATTGTTAGTGACTCTCTGGGGAACCTGTGAAAACTAATGTATTTCCCTCTCATCTTCATACTGTTTCCAATTGTCTTTGTCATGGCATTTCTCTCTCTTTCTCATTCTAGAGTGCCCAAGGAGCAGTATCATTTGTGGTGTCAGCTCTGGTGCGTGTGATCTAGTTACTATAAATGTATGTCAGCTGGGGGAAGAGTGAAAGGCTGTTGACCAAAGTTACCTACCTCAAGAGAACTGTTCTAGTTATCCTCTTCTTCCCTCAATGAGTTTCTTAGTGACCTGGGACAAGTCTTTGGCTGATATCAGATAGAAAACTCTGAATTTTTCCATTATTAACTTGTGGTTCAGGGAAACAGTCCACAGATGTGGTGGATATTGATATCAGAAGTCTGATTACTGAGGTGCAGACCAGGGTGAGGAATTAATAGAGATCAAGAAGCTGAGTTACCCCAAAAGAACAAAGAGGATGTATTTGCATTCCCTCCAGACCCTGCTCCCTCACACCTACCTGTCCTCATCCTTCCAGAATCACTGAGTGAGAATTTTTCCACTTATCCTCTTTCAAAAAATAAAAATTGAAAAAAAAAAGTAAAAAATGATGTGTACTTCCACAGAGTTATAATAGACATAAAAAGGGCTGTTGAGAAGTCATGTTTGGCTATAAAGCCTGCATTACTTCTAGGAACATTGATTCTGGAAAAATTAAAAAAAGAAAAAGGAGAAAGAGAAAGGAAAACAGATTTTGAAAACCATCTCTTTATGAAGTACAAGGTTTATCTTCTTTTATAGGGATTTTATGTGTTAATTCATGGTTTGATTAAATTCTTCCTAAGGCCTAGTTCAGCCAAGTTTGATTTCCTTAATTCCAAATGCTTAAGTAGTTTTGCTGAAGTCAACTGGATTTAATTCTTTCATTAAAGATAAACTCTTTTTAATGCTTTGTTAAGTTTGGACAGAAAGTGAAGAAGAATCAGACAGAATAGAACTGGCAATGGAGCATACAGTCTACATTCATGTCTGGATGCAGGACTAATTCTATCTTAAGCATGCTTGACACATCATTTTCCAATCTGTCTTTAGAAGCTTCCAGGGATGAAGATCACATACTCTCTGCAGCTGAGTTCTCTAGTCCTTCATTAGTGTCTCACACACAACTTTCTTTCTTTCTTTCTTTCTTTCTTTCTTTCTTTCTTTCTTTCTTTCTTTCTTTCTTTCTTTCTTTCTTTCTTTCTTTCTTTCTTTCTTTCTTTCTTTCTTTTTTTATTTAATTGTGCGGCTTCCTGTCCAGTACACTTTGTATACAGAAAGATTATTCTTTTCCACTTTACAACAGCCTGTTGTGAGTCTGAAACTGTTATTACAACTCTCTTCAAGACTTTCTTGATAAGTTTACTTACACAAACCTTTGCTTATTCTTTATGCTTACCTAAATTGTCACATGTATTTCTTAAAGGTCAGATCCCTGAGCTGGACACTGTACACCAGCTGAAACCATAGTGGAGAATGTCATACATCTGCAGAACCAACCTTCCATTCATATATCTGAGGAAAGCTTTTGCTTTTTTTGTGCTTAACCTTCCGTCTGTGTTAGATCTATGTATGAAATGAGCCATTCATCATGATGTGGAGTTGAACAGCCATTTGGACATTATCACTGACACACTGGTGAAAGACTGAGCACTTATAAATGTTTTTTTTTTTTTTTTTGTTATTGTTGCTGTTGTTTTTTAAATTGAGATGAATAGCCAGTAAAGCCAGATGTTGAAATAGTTATTCATTACATAACATACAAGAAAAATCCTGGCTGGAGTTCTCCCATTTATGTCTCGAGAAGTTATTTCTAATTCCTGTCTAGAAATTGCTTTTCTTCTTTTCTCTTTCTCTTTCCCTTTCCCTTTTCTTTCCCTTTCCCTTTTCTTTCCCTTTTTCTTTCTTTTCTTTTCTCTTTTCTTTTCTTTTCTTTTCTTTTCTTTTCTTTTCTTTTCTTTTCTTTTCTTTTCTTTTCTTTTCTTTTCTTTTCTTTTCTTTTCTTCTCTTCTCTTCTCTTCTCTTCTCTTCTCTTCTCTTCTCTTTTCTTTTCTTTTCTTTTCTTTTCTTTTCTTTTCTTTTCTTTTCTTTTCTTTTCTTTTCTTTTCTTTTCTTTTCTTTTCTTTTCTTTTCTTTTCTTTTTTCTCTTCTCTTCTCTTCTCTTCTCTTCTCTTCTCTTCTCTTCTCTTCTCTTCTCTTCTCTTCTCTTCTCTTCTCTTCTCTTCTCTTCTCTTCTCTTCTCTTTCCTTTTTTTCCTTTTTTCCTTTTTTCCTTTTTTCCTTTTTTCCTTTTTTCCTTTTTTCCTTTTTTCCTTTTTTCCTTTTTTCTTCCCTTCCCTTCCCTTCCCTTCCCTTCCCTTCCCTTCCCTTCCCTTCCCTTCCCTTCCCTTCCCTTCCCTTCCCTTCCCTTCCCTTCCCTTCCCTTCCCTTCCCTTCCCTTCCCTTCCCTTCCCTTCCCTTCCCTTCCCTTCCCTTCCCTTCCCTTCCCTTCCCTTCCCTTCCCTTCCCTTCCCTTCCCTTCCCTTCCCTTCCCTTCCCTTCCCTTCCCTTCCCTTCCCTTCCCAGAAAGGCCCTGGAGTCCTCATCCTTAGAGGTAATGGAAATCCAACTGGACACCATCCTGGGCAACCTGCTAATGCATGCCACCGCATAAGCAAGCACATTGGACCAGATGTCCAATCAGCCATTCTGTGCTTCTATGAAGTGAGTGATGACTTTCTTCTGTGGACTATCTATCTCCATTTGGCACTATTCATTTTAGCAGAATCTAGTCCTCATAAGAGATAGACCTGAGTTTTTTTTGTTTTTTTTTTTTTTTTGCTTTTAAGGCTTGGACAAAAGAGTATTCTTCTGTTGAAAACACCGAACTTCTACTGTTCATTCATTCATGCAAAAACCAAGTACTTACACTCCAAGTATTATTTATGCTCTTACTTATTAGCAAAGCCAGGGATACATTATTAGCATAAGTGAAATATTTCTAGTCTATTCAGTATTAATACAATACAAAAAAATAAAATAAAAGGGAACAACAGGAAAATGGCCATAGGCACTTCGCTAATTAAAACAAAAAGAACAAAAACAATGCTATCACAGCTAAGTGCAGAAAACAAAGTTACCAGCAGGTCAAGGAATGTTTAGAGATGGCAAACCTGACTAGCCTCACTCCTCAGTCGAGGGGTCTTCCAAAATCTAAATGAAGATTGTGGTCTGGGAATGGCAGTGCTGCTGCATCACAAGGCCACATTTCCAGCACAAGACTGATCTCTGAAGTGCTGTTTAAGATCATTGACATACGATTATCAGTAGCCCCCTGATTATTTCTGCCATAGAACTCTCACTTTGTTAACTAAGTCTTGTATAAAAGACAATACTTTCTGTACAACTGCCTTGTTCTGCCTGGGTTGCTCCCTTTTCAGAAAACCCTTGTGCAGCTGTCTCTCCAAAGCAAGTATCAACTCGATGAGGTAAAGGACACTTTTGCCTAATAGTGGTACTTTTCCCACTTTTCCAGTTCTCTTTTTCTAATTGCTTTTTATTCATTCAGTTAATTTATGTACTTAGTTGGAGCAATACCATTACTGTGAGCTGTAGGGTCTTACCTGCTTACCTGTTATTGAATTCTCCTTTTTCCCCCAGGTGCTTTCATCATTTTTGGCAGGTTTCTGTGTGTTGGCTGGTGCACTTGTTTTCAACATGAAATAAATAAATATCCTATTTGCCTCTAGCCTGATCGTCCATTCATCTTCTAATACAGCACTGTCTAAGGCTCCTGCAAACAATCCCTCTGCTGTTGTTTTCAGGCTTTTTGTGCTATTCTACTTGTGAGTATCCAAAGACTCTCACAGGGAGATGAAGCTTTGCCAGTGACTGCATCTTGTGCCAGTTACTGCAGCAAACACAATCCATAATCCATAAGCCATCCCTGTCTTATGACCTCTGGGTACTTTTTGTCTCAAGTTGTATGCAGTATTATGGCTTTCATGCTCAAAGTGATAAAGTCTTGTGCTCCCCACCACGGAACTATTGCCGATGTGCAAGAATTCAGCAGAATAGAAAATTATTATTTTCTATTATTATTGTTTTTATCAGATGTTAACTTAGAGTCTTCAGTGTCTCCTGTGTCTGCTTACAACTCCTGTCACACAGTACCCTATATCTCTGCCTCTCTGTAATATTTTATGGTGGTCTTAATCCTGCAGTTTGAAAGACTGGTTCTACAGTATTGCAATTTGCAAACTTTTTTTTTTCCTCTTATTTGGCTTTTTATTGTAGTATTTTAACAAACCCCCAAATAATAATAAGTCAGCGACAAAAAAAAAAAAAAAAAAAAAAAAAAAAAAAGAAGAAAGCTTAGCCCCCAAACTTCTCTTCTACCCTACACTCCCCAGCATCTTTCCAGCTCTTCCTAGTGAGGTTTCACTGCTACGATACCAGCTAACGCAGAACTGGCTGTTCGGGAGAGATATACTGTTTCTACTGTTGGTTGTGCTGACATCCCTGTCATGAAGCACAGAGGAGCTGTCAGTACTCCCTGCATGTTCAATACCACTCCAGGGCATTTCCAACATCCCACTCTTCCAGGAGGGCTATTCGGTAATTCATTTCACTCCTGCCAGCTAGCACTGTTCAACTATCAGTCTGTACTAATTAGTCCAGCGGAGATCTTGTTCTACTGTCTCTTCAGCATCTTCATGAGTGACGCCAGAGCCTCTCCAAAACCAGCAACTTGTTCTATGCTATTCCGAGGAGAGCCGTTTGCAGATGTGTTTTTCACATTTTCTAGATCAGAAACCAAAGAAAAAAAATATATTTTGTCAGACTTTCCTTACACTTCTATATTATACCAGCCTATATAGACATATCTTCATGGTGTTTCTTATAAAAAAACAACAAACAAGCAAGCAAGCAAACAAACAAACAAAAAAACAAACAAGTATAATAAAGCTGCTATTTCTACTCAGCTATTTTTCAACATCTCTTCTGTTCCTTCTTACATTTAATTTTAGATCTGCTTACCAAGTTGAGTTGAAGTTGATTGACCTTAGGAGGTCTCTTTGAGAAAAGACATCCAAATATTAAAATATTATGTGCCTGGCTCAGAGAAAGGCATGCAGGGCTCAGCCCTCCGTGGAGGCAGCAGCCAGAGAGTAATCCTGTTTGCACAGAGTAGCACCAATCAGTGCTCCAGGAGCTTTGGGTGAGCTTACGGCACGTACTACCACTTCTTGAAGAGCACTAAGCCACAGTAGCTGGTGTTTTCAAGAGAGGGTCACACAAGTGAAGAGGCAGCACTGACAAAATGTGCAGGCAAGCTTTTCAGATCTGAGCTAAGACAAAGAAATTTTTCTGACCCCCCAAGGGTTACTCGAGCAACACTGAAAACTCATGAAGTGTGGGGATATGGGGACCTGCACTTGACCCAGATTTGAAGAGGAATCATGAGAACATGGTTTCATTCACCACTCTGTTTCATAGTATTGTCACTGACAAAAGGAGAATTCTAAGAAAGGAAAACTACAACGTTAGTTAGAAACACTTTAAGCTGTGGTGTGAAGTATATTGCTATACTCCTTTCTATCCTTGCCAGATTTCCTGGGTAAATAACAAATGCTTTGGAGAGTACCCAGCTAGATGATTTTGTAGATAGCATACAGTTTGGTTAGCTCATGTAATGTAAACATAGTTCTCTTAGTGGCTAGCACTCTACCCACTTATTTCTCAATTAAATGCCAGCTGCAGCAATTTTTCTTCATGTTAATTCATGAATTAACTGTAACATTGCCAGCACACACTACAAAATGCCACTTGTTATTTGTTCTTTGCCTAACTGGACGCTTATACACTTGATTAATTAATACAAGTATTTTCCATCTGTGCTATTTCCGCCCAGGCTTTAGAACTGAAACAACCCAGAACACTGTTTCTTCATTGCTTTCCGTTCTGGAGACACTCAAGAACCAGGTTCATCTTTATCCCCTGCCTTGTTCAGGATTAATGCTGATCCACAGGCAGATCAGATTGGGTCATAAATTGAGTTCATGCCCAGGGCAACAGAGATTCCAACCATAGGAGAGGATTTTACCAGTAACTATGGACAAAGTACTCCAATTTTGCACCTAGTTTAAAACAGGGAGGTGGCTGTCTCTTCATTCAACCTCTATCCCTTGGGAAGTTCAGTAGGAGATGGATCAGTGTATCCCATATCTGCCCTTATCCATCATCTGGGATTATGTGTTTAATAAAAATTCCAGAAGAAAAAAAATTGTGCAGCTTTGAAAGACCCAGTCCAGCCAGATATGTCTGAGCAAGCTGTCCTTGGAGGTTAAAGGCACTTGTTGCCTACCCACAGTTCAATGTGCATAGCTAATGGGAAGTATCAGCTCTAAGATGGACTTCTTCAATGTTCCTTACTGCTTAGGAAAAAAGGTTAGCTTTGTCTCTAAGGAACGATTCTTAAAGGTTACTTTAATGTCAAATTAATGATTTTGATTTCCTAGTAATACAATTTTCAGCATTTGGTGGATTCTTTTATTTAAAATAACTATTGGGTGACATTTTAAAACCAATCTGCTGTTTTGGCTAGTTGAGAACTTGAAGCATAATGATTAAAAATGGAAGGTCACAAAAGCATTACTGAAACAGCTGCCCTTGATATTAAACTCTGAAGTACAATTTCTCTCTCTGGGCATTTTCTGCTTCCAAATATATCTGTGTCCATATCCATATCATTTTCATCACAATGCTACTTCAGCAGCTGCAGTCATTGACTGAGAAATGGACCTCTCCTATGCTAGATGCATGCACACACTCAGACCCTTTCCCTGATGCTGGAAAACTTCATATGTAAAGTCAGAATGCCTGTGAAGAAGCATGAGGAGAAGTGGAGAATGGGTGGTCTTTAAAGTGATGCTTCATTTTGAAAACCAGAATACATATATACCAGCAAAGTGAATCACAGCAATGTAATTTAAACTGTCACCTCTGGGACTTAGTTTACCACAGTAGCTCTACAGGCTGTGGAGGAAAGCAGAGTCATTCTGTTTGAAAGCATTCATTCACACATTAAAATCCAACTCCAGTTTGCAGAATCTGAGTATTGAATAGAGAAGCAAGAGCAGAAGTTTAACTCTTTTCTTTGAATAAGTATTTGTCTTAGTAATAAGCTTCCTGAAACAATGAACGATTACTTAGTGTTCTGTCATGGTTTTATGATTTTTTGGTACTGGTATTCCACATCATAACATCATGTATTGCATTAAGAGTTAAAGAGCTAATACTCCAGCTCCATAGATCATTGATAATTCCAGGTATACCTGTCTCAGAAGAGAAGAACTACATTCCCCAGAGGACTTTGCGATGCTTTGTATTTTTACGTGTTTTCCACTCAGAGGGAACAGATAAAAACTCTCTGCGGTCACGGGACACTCTCTTTCCTCAGCAGTGGGTGCTCGCTGCTGTATCACCTTCAGCGTTAGTGTAAGGCCTTCGGTTTATCGGACACTCTCTCTTGCTCATTTTATTTATTAGCCTCAATTCCAATTATATTGTATTATACTGTGTTATTTTGCTTTCTGATATCTTATTTAGTAAATTAGCTTTCCTCCTCAGATCGTTGCCGCTGTTTTGTTTCTAGGCCAATCTCCCTTTTCCCTTTTTCTCTTCCCCATTCCTGGGGCGTGGGTCCGTGTGTCCCCCGCACCAATTGTCACGGAACCGGGCCGATCCAGCCCGGTGAACCGCTGACATGTTCTCTGTTTAAATTCCTCTTTCAGGAAACTGCTTCCATTTTTTATTTCCAGGTTAGAAATACTGATAATTGTCTTAATTTACCTTTCAGTATCCTTTCAACCACTGTTTGTGGTGCATAGTTTAATTTCCCAGTGGTTTGTTGGGGTAAGAAAATAAAATGTGACCATCAAGAAGCTTCCATTTCTAGTTTTGGTAAGGCATGGGCAGATCTACCATGTGGATCCTGAGGGTTTTGCAAGTGCTTGATCTCTGTGTGCAACTCTCACTTTGCAGTAACACACATCACATAGACTCACACGCACTTTCTTTACTGCTGGGTGCCAGCTAGACTGCTGAAAGCTAGTTCAGAATGTACCCTGGATTAGATCTGAATTAATAATATTATAGTGAAGCATAGATGAGTACAAGATAATTAAAAGGTTTGAACAACTTTATTTTTTAAAGTTTCCATGTAGCTTCCTCCTCTGCTTGTCCACTGCAGTAAGAGAGAAATTGTGAAGGGAAACTGATCTACTCAACATATTTCTCAGCCTAGTGATGGGAAGCACCTAAATTTCTGTGTTCTCAGCTTCAGGGGAAAGGAGCTACCTGCTCTGGCCAGGCCTGTGCCCAAACCTGCAGTTCTCTGTCCTCCCATCATAGCCTGAAGGAAGAACCAGGTGCTGTGATTCAAGATGTATTTGCACAGATGACCAAAATAGGTCAGAGCAGTCATGCTTGGAATGCATCTGTCTGTTTATTGGTGAGAAGGGGAGAGAAAAATCCCCATCTAGGTCAGATGTAGCTCCGGGTAGAAGTTAGGATTGATGAGTCAGCCCTCATGGCTGGTTTGTAATAGCCAGTGCTTCACAGGGAGCAGCTAGCTTCTGGCACCCTTACATGAATGACAGCTTTCCTCCCAAAGTTAGCCACTGCTCTGGAGGCCCAGCTTCAGCAGTCAGTGGGCTATGTGTGATGTCAGCCTTGGATGAGAGCTGGTCCTCATACCTCGTGGTGTATATGGAGGAGGTGGTGCTTCTGTCCTTGAGTCAGCCCGTGCACTTCTACCACGGCCAGTGCTTCTGGCTTCATAGGCAATGTAAGTGCTACTGCTGGCAAGGAATGGCACCCTCAAAGAAAGACATCGGTCAGCACTGGCTGCTACTGGGGACAAGAAGGCATGTGGCACCCAAATATGCCAGAGTTTACCTTGATTCTCACTCCTTTCTGTAAGGCTGTACTTCGGGGGTATTATGATCCATTCTCTAATAGTGTATACATTACCCCCAACACTTTCACCTTCCAGGCTGCAATTTTGGGGTGCTACCTGCTTGTTAATCAGCCCCTTGTGCTCCTGCCATCATACAATTACTTTTCTGAGTTGCAGAAAAGCAGTCACAAGCCCATTTCACAGTGTGGCAGGAGTGTACAAAAATACAAAATACATATTAATTAGAATTTGTATCTTAGAAATATATCCCTTTTATTATTGTTATTATTATTATTAATTACTATTACTATTAATTGCCATTGCCATGGATCTTTTTAATACTGAACATATCTGCAGAATCTTATTCCACATACTCTACCCGAAGAATATTTTTTTTCCTAGCCTCTTAATGGTATTTTAAATTTCCTTTTGCTGAATTTGCTCACATTTCTAGGAGTCAATGTTGTAGCATCACAATTGTCTTTGCCAGCTCTCAACATTGCTTTCTTATGTGCATCAGCAGTACGTTTATACCTGTGTCTTACTGACATCATTCTGGGATGAAATTTTTCCACAATGTCAAGAGAGGATTATCAGAAAAGGTTTGTGATGCGTATTCTTAGAGCATTTTGCACTACCAGACAGGTACACTCATCCCATTGCCACAGGCATTGTGTTAAACAAAAGGAGATAATTGTATTTGAAGGCAAGGTAGGACTGGTAGGTGCAGAAGGGCATCATGGGAAGCAGTGGATAATTTTGATTAGTGTAGTAAGGAGTTATTATGACTCATGGTCCTCTAAAGCCTGTGGCAAGTTTTAAAGAAGAGATTTGTTGGAAAATGACAGTACATCATGATGTGTAGGAGGAACTCCTTTGAGTGTGAAGGGCTGAGGTCACTTATGGAAAAGTGGTATGGGGGGAATGGGATCTGTTGCCTTAAGCATGATTTCTGCAGTAGAGTGGAGGAAACTTTAAAATGGAGAGAAGCATCCGAGCATGATGGAGAGTGATGAAGTGACCTGATGACTGCTGCAGTCACAAACATGTTGTTATAGTGTCTGTGGAAGCTCGAGAGCTGGGTCTGGGCATAGCACTGCAAAGTGTTTGAAGATCTCCTTATTCAAACAGTTTTGCATTTAGAGTTTGAGTGCTAAAAGGCAGAACAGACTCCAGAAGAAAAGGCTCAAGATAATTTTTAATGCTACCTTTCTGAAGCCAAAAAAAAAAAAAAGCATGATAAACCCAGTGGAGGAATAAAGTCATATCAGAAAATAATAAGGGAAACAAAAATGGAGCTGGATTTCTTGTGCAGAAAAATTGAAATAGAAGATAGCCTTGACAAAATTAAAATTGCTAAGGTCAAATGCAAAGAGCATTTTGTTCCTTTCTTTGTTAGCGGGTGGACCCAAACTTATAGGCTCTGTTGTGTGGTTTAAAGATTTCCAGTGTGCTGCTCTCTAGTCATTTCTTGCATGTGACTTAGAATGGTTCTTGTCGTCCCCAATTTGCAAGTGTTCAGACTCTTCTGTTCTGAGAATACTGAAGCAGCATTATTAAATGGCTCCAGAAATAGTACTACTTTGAGGTATTAAAATGCTAGCAGTTTTTAGAAAAATCAATCTGTTATGCAGTATTTCCTGAAAGCGCCTGACTCTTCTCTTACATCTCTTTACCCATGCCAGTATTAGGAACCAAGAATGAATGCCAAACACGAGCCTTTTTATTCAGGATGAAAACCCTTTGACTTTCAGTGCTTGAAACCTCATCTTCCTGTAAAGCAATTGTCTCTGCTGTGTGGTAGAGGAAAAAGTACTTTCTGACTGTAAGTAGGCAAGATAACAAGCAAGATGGGGTTTAAGTCATGTTTTTACTTTACTTTTATTTTACATCCTTTCATTCTCTTTGTAATAACTTGAGCTGAACTTAATGAGTTAACAAATCCAACACTCCCACTGACTTAAATGGAGGGTGAAGGATCTCAGCAGTTTGGAGTTAGTGAGTACATTTTCCCTGTAAAGCAGGAAAGAGGGCTGGGCTGTATCTGTCAGTTTCTCTTAAACATGCTTTAGTCTCTGTGTTCAGGTTTTTGCAAAGTCTCTTATGCCTTGGGATACCTATCCAATTTTATTGCTATACAGTAAGATATCTGTTCAGTGTGCAACTTTGTCCGAGGAGCTGATCAAGGAACTACCATAGTCTTCAGGTTTCAGTGCCGGGGTTGCCCTCTGCATGGAGCTATATGTCACATCCTCCCACAGCACAGCTCTGACAGTTCATATAGAAATGCTGCTTTGTGAAGACAGGTGGGAAGTGAGCAAGGAAAAAAACCCAAAAGAGGGAGAAAATTTTCCAGCACCGCCTGGAAACTTATTCAGTGCTGAGCAGATCTGCCAGGAACTTCTCTCTGTCAGAGTATAAGGAAAACATGGAACTTAATACAGCACAGAATGACCCATGGCTGCTCTGTCATCTCACAGTTCATCCTTAACCACAGACTCCCTGTCAAAATTGAAATAAAAGAAGCAGCACTCTGTTTTGCATTAAAACAATGAAGTCCTGCTTCCTCAACACAGCGTCCTTGAAGATAAACAGGATACTGATTTCTGCCAGAAGCTCTTGATTTGTCACTGCCCTCAGCCTGAACAGACTGCAGCACTGTGGTAGCAGAGCGTCGCACTGCAGTGCACGATCAGCTCTCAATGCAGGCATTGGAGGCTGCAGTGTAAGACTGCAATGCTACACTGCAGAGCTGCTGAGCTTTGGAAAAGCTGCAGTCAGATCTGGTTGAACAAGCAAAGCATTCACTCGTGGGATTAAACCTATTTTGCCATGTGTGTGGCATCTGTGAGGAGAGTGTGCACTTCTCAAATATTTCTGTAAGAGTCAGGAGACTTGAAAGAATTAACCCTCTGTTTCCTTGTAAGGTGGAAGAAAAGGAGGCTGCTCTGGCAGCCTTCTGATGTACACCCAGGCTCTGCACCAGAGAGGTCTGCATTTTGTATTGCATTCCAAAAATGCACAAATAAATACATTAATTAATTAATGTATTTTACTTTCTATGATCCTGTATGAGTAAGAGGGAGGGGAGAACAGTGGCACAAACCAGGGAGCAGCTACAAAATAATAAATTCCTTTTCAACAGGAGTGCTGATGTTTTTCCCTTGATTGATCTGGTAAAGCCAGAAGGAATCTGGAGGTTTTCTCTCTGTCTTTCTCAATGCTTCGAAGGGCTCACACAGTGGTTCTGTGATGATGAGTAGATGGGTCTGTGGGAGAAGGAGCTGCCTTTCAGAGGTGAGACAGCTCTGGCCTCTTCTTCCACACTTCTACCACACTTCCTCGTGGATGAAAACTGGTACCCCCAAACTAGTTTTTGGTCAGAGGAACGTGATGGTAGTGAGGTTCTCAGGTGTGCTGGAGTGCACAAATGTAAGAAGGGCAGCACAAGAAAGTCCGCTGATACAAGAATTTGTTTATATATCTGCTAATAACCCTGGTAAGCAAGGCCATGGGATAGTGCTCTTGTAGCCTCCTCTCATCATCCTGTTAGCTACATATACACCAGCTCTCTACCCTGGAAGAGATTGGTGGAAGGTAGTGTTTTAAGAGGAGATGAGATAACCTTACCTAGTTTTGGCCTCAGATATTTTAAATCTGTTAGTATACTGATACTAGAAGACAGCACAAAATTTTCTGATGAATCTGGACACACGCATTCAGCAGCAGCATGGTCTGTGCCTCTCTTAGAGCAGCAGAGATGGTACTGCTTTGAGTTCCATTGAACAGATCTAATATTCAGCCTTCTCCTGTTATAGTCCCCACCTGTGATGTGGTGCAACCAGACCAGGACTTCTGTCAGAGATGTGTATTCAGATGCAAATAAACCTGATCAGATGCAAATATGCCCATTCATAGACAAGTATAGATAGTTATGCAAAGCAGAGCTCCTTCTCATATGCTGGTACAATGAAGACTGCCCTATAAATGAAAGGAATAGCAAACAGGAGACTGCCAATATTTCTTGTCTGTAGACAAGTCTCTCCTAGCAAAGAGATAGCATCTTCCCTCAGTGTTGTTGCCTGGCACACCAGCATCTGCAGCAGCACCTGGCAGACTGAAAGTTAGGTAAGAACCAGAGCTCTGGGATTTTTGAAGATGAGAACTATGTACCTGATGGATGAAGTACATACCGTGTTCTTGTGAACTCCTTTTACTTGATCATTACATAGGACAGCTCCCTTGGCAGGTGGGCAATTGGTTAGGTACAGGAATGTTGTTCTCAAGTTCTTGTTTTGTTTTTCTTGAGATAAATAGCAGGAGGGGAAGAACTACATATTAGTAAAATCAGAATTGTCCAAAAATTCTGATTTTTTTAAACAAAGAAACACCTGCATCTTGTCTGCATTCTCCTGGAAAGCAGTGAGAATGACCTTTCAGTGATTTACCCACCCTCTTCACAGAATGGATCAAGAAGTGGTGAAGCTGCCGAGGCCTTTGATCAGCTTTATGGAAAATAGGCTCAGCGCTCTTGAGTGCAAAGTGCTGTTTTCTCCTCTAAAGCCTGCAGAAAGAACCATTCTCCAGAAACCTATTTTTAACACAGTCACTGCTTTTCAAACAAATAAGAGCCAGTCTAGCACTTCTAACACAATGGACAGCTTGAAATGAGATGTACATGCAGCTTCAGTCTAGCATATTTCTTGTTCAATTATTGTTCGCATAGCACATTGAGAAGGGATAGTCTCTCTGTTTGACCATTAAATCTTTCCAGTGTATTTCATCTGTGATCCATCTGTTGTCAAGGAGAGGAAAAAAGACAATTATGTTGTCAGTGCTCTTGCTTTTGTATTACCTGTGTAAGCTTAATGGTGGTCTTAAAGAAAGATATTTCAAAATTAAAAAAAAAAAAAAAGAAAAAAGGAAAAACTGTAAAACACAATTTAGCAAAGCTTGTCACACTGTAAAAACAAACAAACAACAACAACAAAAACAACAGCAAAGCATCTTAAATAACAGAACATTTTCTTTCCACAAGGAAAATGCCACAACCCTACACAGATTAATTCCTATTATGTTGTGCTGCAAAACTTCCTTCAGGGAAAAAATATCCTTTAAAGGGAATTAGAGATGTATATCTGACTGACATGTGTGGGAGGATGGAAAGACTTTTCATCGACTATACATGAGATGACAATTAAAGCTCTTTCTAGTTTACACTTGAAACCCATCAGAACAATTGAGCTATCGTTTCTTGACATGCTATTACTAACACCCATGAACACTAATTTAGGGAAAATTAATAAAAATAGAAGTTGAAATTGTGATGGAGATTCAGCGGTTGCAATGCTTAGAAGAATCCACAATGTACCTTTGTCAAAAGTAGCCTAGAATGGATGAAGGATGCTCTGCACTTCTACCATTCATCTGATCGGTCATTTCCTGCAGCAGAGATAGAAAGTGAAAAAAGATCCTCTGAAACTATCACCAGAAAGGAAGTGAACCCTTCTTTAGAGAGTTTTTATTCTAACTATTGTCCTGAACAACTGGAAAAAGAAAAATAAATGAATCAATGAATTGATTAAAAGACCAGTCTTGGTCTTTTCTTCATAAAAAGGGGAGGAGGGAAGGAGCTAGTAATTTGAATTTATTTGTCTTTCGTATGCAACTGTTCTGAAACACACAGATGGAGATTTGCATTGGAGAATTAGATAATAAAAGAAATCAGAAGATCAGATTATGGCTTAATGATGCAATGAATCATGTTTTAAGAGACTTTTCCATCATTATGTCAATGCAAAACCCCATCAAACTGTTTATAAGTAACAGATTATATTTTAGAACATTTGCATATGAATAATTGAAGTAGCAATGATGATTCTGCAAGAGCCTAATGACAAATATATCTAAGAATTTTTGTCTCTTCCTTGGGTCTGAGAATTTATAGGTTTTCATGTTTCAGAAATATTCAGCATAGATGCAAACACTTTTTTTTTATTCAGTTGCTATAAAATGTAGTTTTATTGACATTTTGTGCGTGTATGTATGTGTGTTGGCTTTTTCCAAATAAACCAGTATCTGAGGTTCGGATCAGCATTACTTTGTTGTTCCTATTTGTGTGAATTAGTTTTCACCCAGAGTGATGTATGTTTTTAGAGTGTACAATGATAGCCTACGTAAGTGGTGAGCTGCAGTAAACTTTGTGTATAGTGTAGACAACTACTGATCCATAAAATAATGAGAAAATGTGATAGCATTAAAATTAATTAAAAGTAAAAATAAAAAAATACACTCAACTTCCTGATGGAAAGAAAGCATGGAATTTGTATTTTTGTTTTGACTAAATAGTTACTTTTTTTTTTTATCTTAGTTTAAATTTATTAATAAAATGAGATTGTCTCACTCACATGTCATTTCATGTGAGAGAGAGTGTACAGTGCCTCCTATGTCCTTTCTATTCCAGACTACTATGGCTGGCTACATTTCCCTGAATCATAAAACCATAGAATCATAGAACATTTCAGGTTGGAAGGGACTCATGAGGATCAAGTCCAACTCCTGGCTTCACACAGCACCACCCAAAAATCAGACTATATGTCTGTAAGCATTGTCCAGATGCTTACTGAACTCTGCCAGTGCCTTAAACAATGGAGAGCTTGTTACATGCGCACTACCCTCTCTCAGTAAAGAATCTTCTCCTGATATCCAGCCTGAATCCAGTGTAAATACAATGGTGGCTGTGTTCTGTGATAACTAGTGTGAAAAGTAGCTATGTTATGGTGGCCAACTCATTGGAAGAAAACCGAGGACATATGAACTCCTGTGTTGCTGCACTCCAGCCACTCAGAAAGAAGTAGTTTGGTTTGCCTGAAAGGAAAAGAATGTACAGTTATTTCTGAATTAAAATTGTGCCCTATCACTATTGTTTTTTTTCCTTTTTTTCCCCTTTTTTTTGTCTTGCTCCTATATTGTTTGTTGAAAACTATTTAGAAGTCTAGCAGAATGGAAGCTCATTTAACAGAAGCATACTGGAAGAATGATCATGCTTAAAACTATGAAAGAGATTCCCTCGTGCTGCTACTGTTCTGGCAGTTCTTATTCTTCTGTAAACAGCAAAACAGTATTTGTATTTCTTTCTGTTTTAATCTCCTCTAGTTGTGTTTTATGGATTTATTTTATCTCCTCCTAGTTTTAGGGGTAACTTAAGAAATCTGTCTAATGATTTTCATCTCAAAGAGATACACTAACATGGCTGGAGAAAAGAAAGTATGACTGTGACTTGCTATTATGGTTTTCCATAGATAATCCATATCACAGAATCACAGAACTGTAGGGGTTGTAAGGGACCACTAGAGATTATTGATTCCAACACCCCTGATAAGAAGGTTCCCTACAGCAGACTACACAGGTAGGCATCCAGGCAGGTATTGAATATCTCCAGAGAAGGAGAATCCACAACCTCCCTGGGCAGCCTGTTTCTGTGCTCCATCAACATCACTGTGAACAATTTCCTTTGCATATTGGTGTGGAACTTCATATACTCCAGTTCATGTCCATTTCCCCTTGTCCTGTTCTCACAGACCACTGAAGAGAGACTGGCAGTATCCCTTTGATTACCACACTTAAGAAATTTTTAAACATTAATAAGACCCCCTGTCAGTCTTCTTTTCTCAAGGCTGAACAAACCCAGGTCACCCAGTCTTTAACTCATAAGAGAGATGCTCCAGGCCCTTTATCAGCTTGGTGGCCTTCTGCTGGACTCTCTTCAGGCAATCCCTGTCTTTTTTGTACTGGAGAGCTCAGAACTGAATACAGCACTCCAGGTGAGGCCTCACCAGGGCACAGTAGAGGTGGAAGGTCACCTCCCTTGACCAGCTGACCACACTCCTTTTAACGCACCCCAGAATGCCATTGGCCTTCTTGGCCACCAGGGCACACTGCTGGCTCATGACCCCTCTGATGTCCACCAGGACCTCCAGGTACATCTCCACAGAGCTTGTCTCCAGCAGGTCATGTCCCATCCTGTAGTGATACTTGTGGTTATTCCTTCTCAGGTGCAAGACTCTACACTTGCTTTTGTTAAACCTCATCATATTATGGCATCATCCAACTAACAGAGTTGGGACAACTGTTGAGGGAGATTTACCATTGCCAAAAGGCTCTGGTCCTTCCTACATGGTTTCCAGGAGGGAGATACATTGTGATATAGGAATGTGAGAATATTCTCTTTTGCTCCACACTACTGAGTTTTCATCACATAGTTAAGAGACACTCCCATTCCCATTTGTTTGGTTTATTAGTCTCAATTCCTTCATATTTTATTGTCTCACATTCCTTTGCCATTTTTAGTAAAATAGGTTTCATCTCAACTGAGCAGCAACTCCTCGTTCTTACTTCTCCATCAGCTTCCTGCAGGATGAGGGATAGGGAGAAGGGGCTAAGCCTGTCACTCAACAAGTTAAAAATCCAACCCACAGCTCCTGGGTTTAGTTGAGATTCCTCCATGACTCTCACACTGACATGCTTCATGATATTGGACATTTTGTATAATCTTTCTGGTCTCGTTTATTTCTTTCCCTCTAAAAGATCATCTTCAATTCTCTACTTGTAGTATAATATCAGGGAGATCCTATGTCCCTATACAGAGTGCATGTCAGAGTGCTGATTTAAAGTCAGTAATAGCCAGAAATCGCAAAATGGAGCCTTGAAGAACCTGTAGAATATGAAGAACCATTTCTGTAGAAGCCACATCCAACCCAAAGGAATTTACTCCACTTTACATTCTTAGCTGAACTGTCTTGACTGAGTGCGTGACTGTACAATAGCACCTACATAGTGTAGGCTGTTTCTTGACTATACTGTGAAAACTGTCGGATGCAGTTTCTCCAGTTAGCTGCTCTTCAACTGTTCACTATATGGTAAATTATTCTGAGAAGAAACAGTTCTTGCGGTTATTTTTCCATTCTTTTATAATTTTTTGTCAGCTCTACTCCTCACAAAGAAATTCTCTCATTAGGAGAATACCACTCTACCTTTCACCGAAGTTAAGCTTTCAGTTTTCCACACTGAAGCTAACTGTTCTGTCACTTATGGTGCTCAAAGAGCAACTTGATCGTGATTGCTTGTTTTCCTTGCCAGTCATGAAGAATGTATTTTAATTTTAACAAGAGCTTGCAAATCCTTTTTGGTTGAACAAATTTCACACGGCTCAGCTCTGTGGACAGTTAATGGTCAGTGTTTATACCAATGATCTGGATGAGGTGATCAAATGCACCTTCATCAAGTTCACAAATGATACCAAATTAGGCAGGCGAGCTGATTTGTTTGAAGGTAGGAAGACTTTGAAGAGGACATGAGTAAGCTTGATCTAGATGCCTGAACCTTAATTACACAACACTCAACAAGGCTAAGTGCTGGGCACTGCACTTGGGTCACAAAAAGCCCATGTGACAGTACCAGCTTGGGGAAAGAGTAGCTGGAAGGCTGCCCTGCAGAAAAGAGCCCAAGGGTGTTGACAGCCATCTGATCGTGAACCAGTGTGCACAGGTGGCCTACATCAGAAATAGTGTTGCTAGTAGGAGTGGGAAAGTGACTGTGCCCTTGTATGTGGCACTGGTGAGGACAACATCTCAAATATTGTCTCTAGTTCTGGGCCCCTCACTACAAGGATATTGAGTTGTTGCAGTGCGTAGAGACTACAAGGACTGAAAGGATAGTGAAAGCACTACAAAACAACACATATGAGGAGCTGCTGAGGAAACGTGGACTATTTAGTTTGGAGAAAAGGAGGCTGAGGGGAGGCATCATTGCTTTGTACAACTACATAAAAAAAGAACGGTGTTGATCTCTTTGCTTAGGTGACAAGGGATAGGATGTAAGGTACCAGTCTTGAATTGCAATAGGGAAGTTTTGCACTGAACATGATGAATAATTACTTCACATAGATGGTGGGTAGTCATTGGAACAGGCTGTCCAAGGAAGTGGTGAAGTCCCTCACCATGGAAATATTTAGGAGCCACATAGATGAAACACTAAGGGGACACAGTTTTACAATGGGACTCAGAAAGTCATGTTGGTTGATGGTTTGACTTGATGATCCTGAATGTCTTTGCCAACATAAATGTTCCTGTGATTCTATATCTGACAAGTAATCAAAGATCTTTGAAGGAAAGAAGAAAGAAAAATCACCAGAACATCTATATAGGATGATAACTTAGTTGTCAACATTGCTGCAGTGGGGTGACTGGTGTGGCTCAGGGGAAATAAAGCAGACTTTTCTTACAATCTGCAGTGTCATTATTATGTTTCACTAACTGTAGACTTACAGTTTTCACAGAATTTACTCCAAAACTAACATTAAAATGTTCTGCAGAGTCAACAGTTGTCACACTGAGTTACTTCTTGTGGCCTTCTTGGAAGTCTAAAATATGGAATATCCTAAAGATAAAAAGCATGATCAATTCAAATAGGGCTGGTCATCCTAAAAGAGAAAAGAGGCTGCCATTGATGACAGGTATATTTAGATGACTTTAAATTGTTCCATATGGTCAGGAACTTCCTAATGTTTTTGTAGTACATTCTGGAGGCAGATTTTGTAGTAAAAATTCAAAGCCTTTGTTCTGGTGATAGGAAAGGCAGAGCAGAAGTATTAAATACATGATTAAAAATATATACATTTAATATTCAGTTAAAGAAGGAGAAAATTTTAATTGGAATAGCTTCTATTAGATATTCTTTCCATTATGCACTGTTAGGAAGTTCATTAATCCAACAATTGCTTGATAGGATTTTCTTTAATTTATTAATAAGGGATGAAGAAGTAGACACAAGCACAGGGCATAGATTATGATGAAACTCAGTTTCTGCTGTCTCCTTCAGAAAAAATAAGACTGTTACTCCACAGTTTTTTGTTAAATCTGAACAAACATTTCACTCTATTAAATAACTGTAGTTGGTTATGGTCACATACAACCAAATTGCTAAGAGAAACAATACTCCACTTTCACTGTTTTTTAGGAAATAGAAGGGACCAGCTGAAGGAAAAGACAATACATATCTGTCACCACTTGAAATAAATACATTATTAGCCTTTGGATAATAAACACAGCATTGAACACCTGACAGTGTCACACTGCACACAGCATGGCTCTGCTTGCCCAGTAAAACTCAAGGTTGTGTGTTTAAAAACATAAGCTTGCTTTTCACTCATCTTCCAGGTGAACACTTGAGAGGGGTTGTAATACAGCAGTGCTAGCTCTAGTGGTGATAAATCTAGAAATGGCCATGCTGTCTCTCAGCTACAGATATTAATCTGTTCCCACAGCATACGTACACAGAAAATTTTCACTATGCATTATTTTAAAGTAAATTTCTTTAGTGCAATGCTGATATTTCTCTAATTAGATTCTACTTATTTTTATTTATTTATTAATTTTCTTTAATTTCATTAGAATATCACAGAAACAAACTGATGCATATGAAGTTCCACACAAATGTGTGTGGGAACTTCTTCACAGTGCAGTGACAGAGCACTGGCACAGGCTGCACCAAGAGGTGGTGGAATCTCCTTCTCTGGAGACGTTCCAGACCCTCCTGTGCAACCTGGGCTAGGGAGCTGCTTTGGCAGGGAGTCTGGACTCAATGATCTCTAGAGGTCCACTCCAAAATCCGTACAGTTCTGTGATTCTCTGGAAGATTTTTACAGCTCTGTAAGACACAAAACATGAATACATTTCTTCTTTTATTTTTCTTGAAAAATGAGTTGCACATGACTCATTATAGTATCACGTATCATTAACAGGTATAAATAAGAGAGGGAATTCAGGAATAAATTTGGCCATAATTATGATGAATGGTAATAAAAGAAGTGGAAGACTTTGGAGAAAGTTATCAATGTCAGAAGTCTATGAAATGTTTTCCAATTTTCTGAGTCAGTTCACTTCTGAGATATAAAATTCATTACCTCAGATGGGGATGATCTTGACTTCAGATGGCAATGTAGATGCCTCTGTTGTTGAGAGCACATTATAAACTCCTAATTACATGTGTTTACAAACAAAACTGCAGAGATCCTCTCTGGGGCTGAATTTTCAAATGCAAACAGTACTGTGTGAGGAACAACCTGGCAAAGCTTTGTTCTCAGTTCACCATTTTGGTCTCAGACTCCCACCCCCTCCATTCTGAAGTCTTTTGTATGCTGGCCATGCACCTGCCTTCATTGTCTTCATGGCAAATTCCAGACTAGCAACAGCACTGTATCTATGATTAAACACGATACTGTCATAAAATCTAATTACTTGCTATTTCCTTCTCAAAAACTTGAAGCTTTTGTGCATCAATTAATTTTCTCTGTCTGTAAAAATTCCACATCATTACTATTAACTCTTTGCTTTACAGTGCATCCCAGAGATTCTCATGGAGATAGAAAAGATGCATTGAGTTAGGCCCATGGAATCTGAATTAAACTCAGAGGAGTGAAAGCTAAGTTTCTTGGGTCTTGGTCCACGGGCCTGCCTGCTCAACATTTCTTTCCTCCTTCACTTGGATTTATGTCATTCACATTTCATTACAATGGCAGACTGTACCCTGCCTCTAAGCAAAAGCTGATTTTTCACCTTTGTTCTTTCAATATAATTTCCATACAAAATCTTTTTTGAGAAAGATGAATAGAGATGACATACACTGAGAAAAACGATGCTTTACATAGTATGGGTTCATATAGCTGCAGAGAATTGATGTAACTATTGAAAGAGTAATAAGAGAATTCTTAACACAAACATCTCTGTGATATGGAGGAATGTCTTTAGTGACACAGTGAGACTCCTCCTTTCAGTGATCCCAGCATTAAAAAGACAGGTGTTTAATTTAAGGAAGAGAGAAAATGTGCTTGTGTTCTTCCACAAAGTATGGGATGTATGGCTTATAACTGAGACAGACCATTTGTGGAACTTGCAATTGTCTTTTTTCAGAGTACATGAACAATAATCTTTGGTGTGACTGGAAGTATAGATCTACTGTAAGACTCTTTGTAGAGGGTCTTTGATGGGATTACCCATCAATCTGAGAGTATATTGTGCATGACTTCATAGCATGGGTTCACCAAGGGGAGGTCATGCTCGATCAACCTGGTGGCCTTCTAAGATGTTGTCACTGGCTGGGTGGAGGGGGGGAGGGCGGTGGATGTAGTCTACCTTGATTTCAGCAAGGCATTTGATACTGTCTCCCATGACATCCTCATAACAAAGCTAAGGAAGTGTGGGATAGATGAGTGGACAGTGAAGTGGGTTGAGAACCGGCTGACTGGCAGAGTGAAGAGGGTCATTGTTGGTGGTGCAGAGTCCGGCTGGAGGCCTGTAACCAGCGGTGTCCCCCAGGGCTCCATGCTGAGTCCAGTCTTGTTCAACATCTTCATCAATGATGATGAGGGGATAGTGGCCACCCTCAGCAAGTTTGCTGATGATATGAAGTCGGGAGGATTGGATGACATGCCTGAAGGCTGTACTGCCATTCAGCAAGACCTGGACAAGCTGGAGAGCTGGGCAGTCAGAAACTGGATGAAATTTAACAAAAGCAAGTGTAGAGTCTTGCACCTAGGGAGGAATAATTACATGCACCATTACAGGCTGGGGGATGGCCTGCTGGAGAGGAGCTCTGTAGAGCTCCTGGGTATCCTGGTGGATGACAGGTTGACCATGAGCCAGCAGTGTGCCCTCGTGGCCAAGAGGGCCAATAGGATTCTGGGGTGCATTAAAAAGAACGTGGCCAGCAGGTCAAGGGAGGTGATCCTCCCCCTCTACTCTGCCCTGGTGAGGCCTCATCTGGAGTACTGTGTCCAGTTCTGGGCTCCCCAGTATAAAAAAGACAGAGAGCTCTTGGAAAGAGTGCAGCACAGGGCCACAAAGATGGCAAAGGGCCTGGAGGATCTCCCCTATGAAGAAAGGCTCAGTGAACTGGGTCTCTTTAGCCTTGAGAAAAGAAGACTGAGAAGGGACCTGATCCAGGTTTATAAATATCTGAGGTGTGGGGGACAAAGTGGCGAGGCCAGACTCTTTTCAGCAGTGTGTGGAGACAGGACAAGGGGAAATGGACAGAAACTGCGGCATAGGAAGTTCTGCATGAATGTGCACAAGAACTTCTTTATGGTGAGGGTGACGGAGCACTGGCACAGGCTGCCAGGGGGGTTGTGAAATCTCCTTCTCTGGAGATATTCAAGACCTGCCTGGACACCTATCTGTGCTACCTGGTGTAGGGAACCTGCTTTGGTAGGGAGGTTGGACTTGATGATCTCTAGAGGTCCCTTCCAACCCCTACAATTCTGTGTTCTGTGATTCTGTGATGACTTCCATTTTGCTGACTCCTGAAGAGAGAAAGAATTTGCCTTCACCCTGTCAAAATTACAGATTTTCTCTACGACTGGACAAGTGAGACTCTTCAGTGCCTAGGAAGTTGGTAAGCCAGCCGATACATGTGATTTGTTTCTCATTTCTTGTGAGATTCCCACATTCCTCAATTCAGTTCATATGTATGTATTCCAATGTCATCCTCAAAGCTAGAAGTGAATTCAGACCGAATTGTGTAAGGCTTTATTCAGTGAAGTCTAGAAAATGTCCATAGTTGAAGACTGCAGTCTCTCTGGGAAACCTCTTCCAATTTCTGTGATGTCAGACTGGGTAAAAAGGCTGAAAATTAGCCCCACAGGAAAGGATGCAGTGATGACAATTTGAATGTGAGCCAGCAGTGTGCCCTGGCAGCCCAAAGGGCCAGCTGTATCCTGGGTGCATCACACCCAGAAATGTCCATTGGGCAAGGAGAGAGGTTGTCCTGTTTTGCTCTGTGCTGGTGCTGCCCCAGGCAGATCAAATATGACAAATGTTTATGTCATCCTCATATATGTTTAGATGCTTCACATATTCTTGTTCAGCTCATTGATAGCAATATCAAATACCAACTAGATTTCTGGATAAAACTCAGGATAGCCACCTGTGGCTGACCCCAAGTGGACTAGAAGGCTAATTGTATTACTGGTAAACAAATATTTCCAGAAAGTTAAGGGAAGTGATCCTTCCACTCTACTAGCATTGATGAAACCACTTTGAGTGTACTGAATCCAGTTTTCCTGCCCCTACTAGAGGGACCAAAGCACACCAGAAAGAGTTCTGTGCATGGCCACCACGATGATGAAGGGACTAGAGCATCTCTCCTTTGAGAACATACTGAGAGAACTGGGATTGTTCAGCCTGGAGAAAAAAATGCTAAGGTGGCATTTATCAGTGCATATAAGTACCTGAAGAGATGGTGCAAAGAAGACAGACAAGCTCTTTAGTTACCGATGACACAAGAATAGGCAATGGGTACAAAATGGAATGCAGGAGGTTCCACCTAAGCATTAGGAAGCATTTTCAGGCTGTCCAGGTGACGAACCATCGGAGCACATTAACCACAGAGGTGGTGGGAGGAGTATCCATCCTTAGAGATCTTCAAAAGGCACCAGGACATGATGTTGAGTAACCTGCACTAGGTGGCCCTGCTTGAGCAGAGGGCTGGACAAGATGATCTCCAGAGGCTCCTTCTAACCTCAACCACTCTGTTAATCTGTGATTCTGAGTACGCATCAGGCACTACCTTTTGAACACAACAATCCAATCACAGTATTTCCACCATGTAATAATCTATCCATGTAGATCTGTCTTGGACGTGCTGCAGGACAGCATGCTGAAAATCTTGTTGGACTGAGGTCATCATACGTCCACTGACTTTCCTGCATCTATGTCTTTACCCCAGTCCTCTCCTCACACGGTCTTAAATGCCATACTGTTTTCATCATCGTACCTGGAAAAGATCTGTATCACCATGAAAGTAAAATGCCTAAACAATTCAGTCAAGCTGACATCACTGATAAATCTCATACAGATCATATAGTTCTGAAGAGCTCCATTAGTCTCTTCTGTATCTGTTCCTGAACACTGCTTCTTTTGGATTGCTCTCTCCTTGACACTGATCTCTTGAAGGTTTCTAGTCTGTGACAACAGATCTTCTGCTCACATGGAAATGACTGAGAGATAGAAGGATGGGGAACAGATTATTCCTGGCAAGTCTGACATCAGTCTTGCTTTGGAGAGAGGCAGTAACCTCATGCTGAGGTGATTTAGTGCCAAGGAGGTGGCATTTGCCTTCATGGTTAAGGATGCTATTTTTTTATTTACCTTGGGGTAAGTACTCTATGTGAACTATCTATCTTAAGAAGAGGAAAGGTAATATATGTTTTTGTTTCAACACAAGACTTCCTGGCCAAAGGGTCAATGCGGGACTGAGGCAGGTTGTTTCACCTTCTTGCAAACTGTCTCTCCTTGTCTTAACTTCTAGGACTGTTGTGAGGCTCTGTGGTTACCCTGAGGTTAAAAGCACAGCCTGCTGCTTTCTTATAAACCAAAGAATAGAAGCAGAGGGACTGAATCACTGAAGATAGGTCAGAGAAACAGCTTTTGCTTTCTAGCATTTTCTTGGTGTTCAGTGTCACTGCATTTCAAATATGTGGTAACCTCTTATTCATTTTTTTGACATATCCTCCAGACCCTCCTGCTTCTGGCCAGAGGCAGATTTCTGTATGCTGCGGTTCTGATATTAGCAAGTGTCTGATGGAAACAAGCCTTCATCCACCAATGAGCCCTGGAGCCTTTCTACTCTATATTGTATTGTGTAAGCAAGATGAGAGTTATAATCTCATATGTGAAACTACTACAAATTAATTCTATAGCAAAGTGTCACACAGCACATATTGTGTGGGAAAGGAATAAAGAAAAAATAGAATTCTGAAAAGGTACAAAATAATCAAGCTTTTGCTGCTTTATACTAGATACTGGGTGATGTAAAGGAGAGGGTCACCAGGATCACTGACAGTACTCCAGACCTTTGTTGAAGCTTGCAATAAAACTCATTCACATTTCTTGCCTCTGGTCCTAAAGTATTAATAAACTTTTTGCTCTCCTGTGCATCTTGGTCTGTAAAGCAATATTCTGTGGAGCTTTCCACAAAGAGTTCCATCAAATTTAACTTAGAATTTTACATTTTGCTGTATTTTTTTTTAATCTTATACCCTAGGAAGGCTTTAAAAATACATTAATAAGAAACTTTAAACTTCTGGGATTTTATGCTGCTTGTTAACGGCTGAAGATCATTTGCCATGTCTTCTAATTTCCATATAAAATAAAGCATTATTTATAATATAAGATGCATATGAATGCAAATATATACAGACAAAAAATTATAAAAGCTGTGAAGTACAAAACTGTGGGATAAAATGCAGTCCCTAGTCCTGCAAAAAGTTTGGAGCACCATGTGGAAAGCTGAGAGAAATTAGAGAGCTCTGAGTTTGTCCTTCCTGCATGAAAGCATTTGGCTCTGTATAATTTACAGAACACATGGAAGGCCTGGTTCTAATTTTAGTAGACAACTGGGATTTTTCTTTATCCAGCAATGCAAAACAGAAACAGAAGTCCAAAAATGTAACTTCCTGAATTTTGAACTGTTAAATTGTCAATGTGTAAAATGCTAATAGCGAGAGAATTAAGTTTAAGGGCTTTCCATCTTTCAGCACTGTCACAGCTTTCTGGTACAGCTTGGAAAAACTCATTCCTCTGCTCTCTACGTCAGTGACAATAATTATTGGTTCTTGTGCCTTGCCTGTACAACAGTGCTGAAAATTCTTCCCAGGAGGAGATGACCATTGAGCACAGAACCACACCCATAGAATCCACCTCTCTGGATGCCAACGTACATCATAGCTTCAACTCATGCAAGCGATACATGGAAGGTTGGAAGAGTATCCAGCATTTCCAAGAGAGCTAGAGAGGGATGAATAGTGTTGTAGAAAAAAAGGAAAGGAAGGGAAGGGAAGGGAAGGGAAGGGAAGGGAAGGGAAGGGAAGGGAAGGGAAGGGAAGGAAAAATGAAAGAGTGTATATAACAGGAGAGTTCCTATATCTGATAAGGATGGGTGAAACAGTCAAGAATAGAAAAAAAATATAAGCATAATAAGATGCCAACACCTAGAGCACATACTGCTTCCAACAGGAGCTAATATCTGTCCGGGAAAGACATTTACAACAGGGAAACTGAGGCAGCAGAGACTGCAGTGCTTGTACAGGCAACAGTACTCTCCAAGCTTATCAGGTGGGACTGCTATATGCAGTTCTTCCTGCTTCTCTGTGCTGAGTTTTAGTAGCAGGGGCTGCAGGAGGGCTGTGCTCACAGCACACAGCAGTGCCCTGTGTCAGGGCAACACTGCTCCAGCAGGACCCCGCTGCTGCCCGAGCAGCATGAGAGTTTTTATTTCTCGCTGCTCTGGTCTGCTATTAATTGGCAATAAATCACACTACTGCCCCTGCACTGAGTCTGTATTTCCTTCCATGGTTATTGGTGAGAGATCTCCCTGTCCTCATGTCAACCCTAGAGCAGATTTTTAAACATTTTTTCTCCCATTCTTCCCTAGAGGTGGGAAAGTGGGAGTGTGGCATGGTGGAGCTGAGCTGCCCATCCGTGTGAAACCACCATGTTCTCAGCCTGCTGCACAGCGTGCTTTCACCTCTTTCTACATGAAAGGGACATGGGTGTTAGCTGATAGCCTCTCCACTTTTTTCAATTCATAAAAGCTTGCATGTGAGTGGGAGAACTCTCTGTTTAGTGTGGAGTCTAGCGTTTGTTTGAAAATGGTAGTATAAATAGTTAATGCATCATCAGTATGAACCACCTGCGTTGCTGAAAAGCAATAGCTTTTCAGGCATTGTTCAATGAGCCAATTTTTTCTTGTCTGTGTATAGCACCAGGCGTAATTAGAACATATGGTAAGAGAAGAAGCCCTGCAGGTTTGTGCAGTGTTACCTTCTTTCCCATCTGCTTCAGGAGCCTGCTGTCCTGCCTTTGTTGCTTATAAATTGTTTAGTCAAACTATTTCATTTAAAAAGGGGAAGGGAATATTGCAAAGATCTTTGCCAGTTCTGTTATTACCTGAGAGTGGAGTCTTCTTTAAAGCCCCAGCAGATGGACTAGGAGCACGGAGAGAAGCTTATGCATTTATGTACATAGGTCACTTGGAAAGCAATGCCTCCTATTAATTTCCATGGAAACAACTACAGATACAAAGAAGACAATGGCACTGTCTGATAGAATAAATTCTCAGCTACAAAACACTCTTTTTCAACAAGGTCAACACCATTAGCTGTGCATTTTATCCAGCAATGACTAAGTACCTACATGCTGTGCTCATAAAATTCTGCATGGCCATCTGGAGCGTACCTTGTCCTTCCCATTGCTGTCATCACTGTGGATGGAATGCAACATCCACTACATCACTGTTTGACATCCACTCATTGGTCTCCACAATCAGTAGGTGCCATTTTTTCTGCATGGAGGAATTCAGTGACACATCTCTGCTTCATCAGCACTTCCATATCAGATGCTGTTGTGTTAGACTGTCCCTCTGCTGCCATCTGTCACACTGCAACAACATCAATGGGATAGTGGTGGGAAGGTTTAACCTCTACAGCCACACCATCAACATCTGGTCTGATGGTGTGGGCCAACATAATAAAACAGGAGGCATTACTTTCAGAGTAATCCTCCTTTATACAGATATAAGAGAACACACATATATGTACATACCCTATATAAACATATTTAGGGTGTATGTGCTCCAAATTTTTACTGGTGGGACATGCAATCAAAAGTTTGTAGATCACTGAGTTAGGAGAGCAGTTCTTTCCAGTTGAAAGTGCCTCATATGAGCAGATTTCAATGACAAGTGCTGACTTCTTGTTCTATAATAACGCACATGACAAAGCACTGGAAACAGTCCAGCAGAAATGGTTTTGCTAATGTTGTGTTTGTTTGTTTTTTGTTTTTGTTTCTTTTTTTTTTAAGAGGCATTAGGAGTGAAGAAAGGGAAGTAAAATATACATGCTATGAGCTTCACTTATTCCAGAGAGAACCATTACCCAGCTTAAGCTTTCGAGTATTGCATCTAGTGTTTGAACAATTTAATCTGATACAAAAATACGAAACTATAAGCAACCTTATTTCCCCAATGATTACTGAGCTGAGATTATCACTTGTTCATACACTTGTCATAATCTCTCTTAATGAATTTCTTTATGAATGTAGGATAAAGCTCTTGCTTTGTGTTTTGCTGTCCCTGTTCCTTCAGGTCAGGCTGCTCTACTGTACGCTTTCCTGGAGAAGCTTGATATTTTGCAGAATGGCCTCTGAGCCACTTTTCAAACTTCAGTGCATATGTTTTGAGAACCGTGGGTCTCAAAGTCTCTGTGGATTTACAGTTCTTGTAGATTACATCTTTCTCTGGTGAGTTGGTAAGGACATCATAGCATATACAGTTCTTAACATTCTGCAATGTAAATTATTTTCAAGGTAATTATGAGAATGGTCTATCCTCAACTTTGTAGTGATTTGTAACAGATCACTTATACCCATCTTTTGTTGTGCGATATAAAAGGCGCTGCAATTTTTCATTTAATTTTTTCTGAATTTTGAAAGCAGTTATTGTGGCACCACAAGAACTTCCCCTCCTGTTACTCATGTGCCCATGAAATAATTCCTCCATTTTTCCATTGTCCTATCCATCTCTCCATCCGTCCATCCAACATTTCCTGAATTAATAGTTCTGGACTGGTTGGTAAGTAAAGGTCTATCTGTTTCTTAACATATTCGCAAAAATCACAAGTAAATGTTTTTGATACAGTTTGATGAGAATGAGTATTAATTTCTTATTTGAAAGACTATATGTTCTGAAATTGTATTTCAATATCAAAACAACTTTTTTTGTTCTTGTATACAAGAAGAGTACACTATCCTGCAGTGACAACATTTGAGGTTAAAAATGATAACACTGAATATAAGTGCACTGTA
Organism: Callipepla californica brunnescens; assembly: GCA_023055505.1. Lineage (NCBI taxonomy): Eukaryota > Metazoa > Chordata > Aves > Galliformes > Odontophoridae > Callipepla > Callipepla californica. The sequence continues at coordinate 112,305 of JALIRH010000184.1, forward strand.
CTCTGTCATTATGGCACAGTGGACACTAACATATACCTTTATTTTTGTTTACAGATGAGGATTTTTTTGTAAGTGTGAGAACTTAAATTTCTCAGGTGGAACTTCAAGGTAGACATTGTTTAAAAGTATTCTTTATATCTGAAATTTCATGGAGATTTTGTATCTTTGAAAGAAAATGAAATAGTTTCCCACTTTTTTTCTTACAAGTGGGGGAAAAAAAGCAAAACCAAAACTATGAGGAGCAGGTGTTCACTTTTGAGTTCATCTTCTTAGTCAGAGGTCACATAGTCATTCTTTGGAGGAAGGCTATCATTCTGCCAGGAAAGGTATCCAGCACTGAGTCATAGCATAAGGTTATTACTGCTTTGACTCTGTTTTGGATGTGATGATATATGTGAGAAAGAGAAGGACTGAAAAAGTTCAGTTAAGTTGCAAAAAGCTATTCCTTCCTTCCATTTAAAAAAGTGAAAAGGTAAAGAAGCAGGGCAACCCATGAGATCAGCACATCAGGATCACTAGGCATTCTTTAGCTGCAAAATCTACCATGAAGAACTGCTGTCTGGAAACTAAAATTAGACCTTATTCAGGCTACAAATAAGGTTCCTGCTTTTCAGAAAGAATGCAATGGATGAACTTTAGGAACTTCACCAGAAATGTGGTGGCATCTCTATTTTAAGTACATCTTTTAAAATGATAGGAAATTTTCTCATGGCACAGTATGTTGCTGAGGGAATGAGAACTGGTCAGAACTTCTGTCCTCTGACATGAGGAAGAGGAATGCCATCAGATGCTTTGTTTTGAACAGAAGTACATGTCCAGAACAGCTGAACTATGTACAGATTTTTTTCACATGAAAAAAATATATATACATGTTATTATCCCTGTATTATGTAGATTGCATATGTTATATAGGTAATACTCTACACGTCAGATACACATATCATTTTATTGTCTTCTCTTGTTACATGTATTCAAGCCACACTTCAGACATAATACTTGCCTAATGACTAAATTTATTCTCAGAAAAACTGGTGATGCATTGGGACAGGCTGCCCAGGGAGGTGGTGGAGTCACCGTCTGTGAAGGTGTTCAAGAACTGTGTGGATGTAGTTCTGAGGACATGGTTAGTAAGCATGGCGGGGAGGGAGCTGTGGTTAGACTTGGTGATCCAAGACGTCTTTTCCAACCTTCATGATTCACACTTTGCAGTGGTTGCTGTGAGGAATCAAAAGCTGAAATCAAAAGTGATTGAAAAAATTGGGGTTCATGAACTCCACTGCACCAGCAGATCTCAGAAGGAAATTCAGTCACATTTTGAACAGAAAGAAAACTGGAAATGTTTATACAAAACATGCTGCTAAAAACATGCCATTTTAAGTCAAGAGTGACAGCTCTTCCTTCCCAAAGCTTGCCACAGGATTTGGACTAGATTTCCACACTCGGCTATTTGGTGAATTCTGAATAACTGATTTACAGTACATGCTGCTAAATGGTCCGTACCTGCTAACTGCATGGCATTGCAGAAACTCCTACAGGATGGCTAGGAAGCAAGGACTGAACTCAGACTGGTTGACTGACTACTTTGATCTATACTAGCATCAAAGGTCATTATTCACTTCATTTTTGTCAGTGCTGTCCCATCTAACTGCTCTGCAAGTAGTTTTTAAATTATAAAGGGCTAGAAAAGACCATGGATGCAAGACAACCAGTTGTGATCAGTTTAATTAGGGGAAAGGACACATGGATTGATAAGATTCCCTAAGTAGCTCTTAAGATCCAATTCTTTGCTGCCAGATTTTATTGCCAGGGCCTCATGGGGCCACAGTACAATATTTAAATAGTTGTGGAGGCTGGAGAAAACCCCAGGAGTCTGGGAAGGTCTGACATTTTACTTCTTTGTAAAAAGAGAAAATGAGACCATGGGGAAAAAAAAAAACAGTCAGACTTTGTCTTGGGGAAAGATTCCTAGGCAAATTATTAAGCAATATGTTTACAAGCTCCCATGAGCATATTAAAAGGACAAAAAGCAGCCAATATGGTTTCATCCAGAATAAATCATATAAAACCAATAGAATTTTCTTCTCTGACATCATGTTTTGTCTTGTAGATAAAAGGAAAATTGTCACTGTGATCTTGATTTCAACAAAGCATCTGAACTTATTTGCCCTGGAATTGCTTGATTGGCAATGTAGAGACAAAAAAGGACTTCAGACAGTGGGACAATTCACTCCATGACATGATTTGAAGTGTTCTCTGGAAGAATCACAGAATGGCTTGGTTTGGAAGGGACCTCAAAATTATCAGCCAGTTCCAAACTTCTGCCGTGGACTGGGCTGCCACCCACCACATCAGGTTGCCCACAGCCACATCCAGCCTGGCCTTGAGTGCCTCCAGGGAGCACCTCCAGAAGGAGAGCTATCTCCTGTTAAGTGTCAATGTTTTTTTCTTTTGTTTTGTTTTGTTTTGTTTTGTTTTATGACACGTAAGAGTCTTGCAGCTATATTTTCAAGGAGAGGAAGGCAAAAGCTTGTCCATTTCTGGAAATTTTACCAGCCCCTGTTAACTATGTCTGTAACGGACCTGGCTGACCCATGTACAGCCAGAGAACAACTCTGCAGCAGCAATGGAGAAAGGGCTGACTTCTCCATCACTAGCCTTTGAATCTGAGAGTAGGCTTGCAAGGAGCAAAAAGTTCGTTTTTGAGATTTTTTAAGGAGAGTTTTACAAGAATGTGTGAGAGAGGATGAGCTCAGATTAAATGCTCTTCCCTAGCAAATCCAACTTTGACTTCTTAGGATCAATTTTGTCCAGTCTCATGTAGAAAAGCCCTATTTGAGCCACTTCACAGGTCTAAATCTGGAAATAGACTGGCAGTGAAACTAACTGATCATTGTTGTATCATAATGTGTATGTTAAGCCAATGGTATGGAACCCACACAGAAGTAGGCTTTTCAAAGAAAGGATGTATTCCTCCAAACTCCCTTGGTTTTGTTACAGAGCTGTCATTTATCCAGGCTGTTCCTCAGCTTTCCAGTGCAGGATGAGAGTGACAGAGAAACTACTCACCATGAAGAATGATTCATGCACTGATGAGCTTTCAAAAGGTGTCAGTGAACTGTGTAGCTTCCAGAAACACTCAAATATAAGAGTGTGCTGCTACCCCACCAGGGAAGATATTGCCAATAAATTGCAGGCTAAGTCCACATGGTGCTTAGATTCTTCCCTGACCACCAAGCTGCCTATTTGCCAAGTAAGAAAAGTGTTTTGTCTCTTAGAAACTAAACTGAATTATATCTACCTTTAAACTAGAAAGTATTTTGCATTCAGTGCTTGATGAAGTTTTATTTTGTTCCGCTTCTTCTATGTATATCAGACTTTACAGAAGCAAAATTTCAATTACTATGGGCAATACAGAAGTTCAGAGATAGACTATTGCTTAGTTTGAATACAGAAATGTTCTGTAGCACAGGAAAGGTTAGTGGGCTCTAAGACCTCCACCCTCAAGGCTATTCCTCATTTTCCAAGGTCAACTGAAATCTAGTTTGTCCCACTAACAGTTGGTGGAGATTAAGTTATCAGGTTATTCTTTTTGCTGCGTCAGACTTCATACATATTAGTTCTTCTTTGCTGTGAAACTAAGGAGACGGAGATTCTGCAGTTCTTGGTTTTGAAGGCTAGAAATGCTACCACTTAATTATTTTGTGAGCTCTCTCTCTCTCTCTTTCTTATTTTATTGTGTTTTACTTTATTTATTTTATTTTATTTTACTTTATTTTATTTTATTTTATTTTATTTTATTTTATTTTATTTTATTTTATTTATTTATTCTAATTTTTGTTCAGTTAACTCGATCATGATGCAAGACTAAACTCCAGGCATCTCATGTATTATGGTACCTCAGATATTTGTATGTCAGTAAGGCAACATGAATCCTGAGATTGCCTTTGCTGCTGAAGTTACTCTTGGCACCAGTAGATTCCATTCTTTCTCATCAGTTTGAGTTGCAGACACTTAGGGAAGTGATTCTTTTTGACTGTGTATCTCCTTGGAGTCTAACAGAGACACTTTGCCTCCATGTTGCCTTTATATAAACAGAAGAATAATGTGTACTCTCAAATGTAATGGTTACCATCATGGGGATCTACATTGCTCTTCAGTTGAAACTTTGGTCACCCTAAAAATTCTTACAGAAAACCAAGACACTTACAGTTTACTAAATATTCTGCTGGATTACATCTTTTTCTCAGCACAGATGCTGACTGTTCATCTTCCCAGGAAGGAAAGGGAACTATATCCAGCTGACGAAACTGTATCTGTCACCTGATCTTTCATTATTGCTACAGAGCATAGTGAGGCAGTACTGCTAGCAGTGTGAGGCATGCATAGTCATGGTGAATCTCAGCTTACTTCAAGCTTTTTAATTTTTTCCAGTCTCTAAGTGATGATCACTGTCACTTGATATTAGCCTGTGTGCAAGAAACCAGAAATTCTTAGGGATATGCTTGGCAATCCAATTTGCACTGAATAGCAGGGTCTTCGGTATAATTGCCCATCTATTTATTACACCTGGTGATTCTGAAAGAAAATGAAGACCAGATGTTTCAGAATTACATTATAGTAACACCTTCATCAACAAAGGGTAGATACCTGCATTCATAAAGAATAAAAAGCTATTAATGTTTTTCTTAATATTAATTAAATCATGACTGAAGTTGTGAAACTGCCAAACAAATTGAATGCTCTGTATAAAACACGAGAGGAGTTGTAAGTACAACTATTCAGATACAATAGGTAGTTGCAGTTTCTTTAGCATTTTCTCACCAGGAATAAGGCAGCTCTGGTGCACTGAATTGCCAAGTACATCTTCTGAGATTTCTTAGTAATACTTGACTGAGATTCTGTATACCTTGCTTTCATTATGCTTCCTGTGATTAATAACCTTCAAATACAGGGCAATGGAAGAAGGATAAGAAGTGTTTTAGAGGTAGAAATCTATTCTTGGAGAGATATGAACCAATAGAGAATGATCAGAGCTTGGCATTTAATCAGATCTTCCGCTTTAAAACACCAGTTTCTGGACTTGTGGGATTAATTCATTTTGCTCATTAAAGTAATATTCTTTTAGATGTTCCCAGTGTACCAAAGGTTTGAGAATTAAGCATATTTAAATTTCAGGGCTCAAAACAGGAAAAAATTAAATAGAGTCATAAAAAGAAACCACATGTAGTTTAAGAATATTTATTTTCATATGAAAAAACAATTACTTTAGTTGCTTCAAAAAAAGAAAAAAAGTAAGAACATAGAATTTTAAGTGTTTATTTGTACTCTAAGAAACAAACATCTTTTCTCTCTCTCTTTCCTTCCTTCCTTCCTTCCTTCCTTCCTTCCTTCCTTCCTTCCTTCCTTCCTTCCTTCCTTCCTTCCTTCCTTCCTTCCTTCCTTCCTTCCTTCCTTCCTTCCTTCCTTCCTTCCTTCCTTCCTTCCTTCCTTCCTTCCTTCCTTCCTTCCTTCCTTCCTTCCTTCCTTCCTTCCTTCCTCCCTTCCTCCCTTCCTCCCTTCCTCCCTTCCTCCCTTCCTCCCTTCCTCCCTTCCTCCCTTCCTCCCTTCCTCCCTTCCTCCCTTCCTCCCTTCCTCCCTTCCTCCCTTCCTCCCTTCCTTCCTTCCTTCCTACCTTTCTTTCTTTCCCTTCTTTCTTTCCCTTCTTTTTTTCCCTTCTTTTTTTCCCTTCTTTTTTTCCCTTCTTTGCCTTAATGGATTCTGATTTTCATCTCATGAAGTTGCTCCAGGAGCCTGAAGACAGTCTGAAGCATTGGGATCCCGGCATAAGAACTGTGAGTGGTTGGGATTGACAAAGTTTGTGTAGAAATTTGAAACATGAGAAACAACTGCCTGTAGTTTAACAAAAGAAATTCCATAACAAAGAGAGATGATTGGAAAAAGAAAACTGTCTGGAAAATATTCAGCAGAAGTTCACAATCTCTTTAAGACTGAAAGACTAGAGGACTGAAATCTAGTGTTGCCTTGACCAACTCCTGCTGACCTAGGCAGTTCCTGCAGCAGTACCTAGGATCCTCCAGGGCCCTGTGATTCATTTTGCTTGGTTCTGTGTCCTCTCTTCAGTCTTCAGTTGTTGTGTACAGCTACAGAACATCAAGAAGAAGGGTTTCAGTGTTTCCTGTAGCTTTGCAAATTTTTTGTGTTCTTTTCCTTCATCTGTCTTCCTGGCCAATTTTGGATTTCTGCAAAACACTCTACATAGGTATTTAAATTAAATTTAAATCTAAAGTTTCAGTTTGTGAAAAGAGCATCCACTGACTCTGCCTTGCAAATGTGTTTCTGGATAGCAAAGCATAAAATGCCTGTTGTTTCTTTTGTGTGCTTCTGTGAGGCTCTCTCCTTTACCAAGTACATAAAGTAATGCATATTCCAGCTCTTGCAATTCATTATGATGTCTGCACCTTTTGTTAGTAATGTTTTCTCTGCAATGGAGTCTGCTTATTTCCTTTTGAGACTAAGATTTTTTCCCTTAGTAGCTGTGAAAGCCCTACTGAGCTAGATTTGACATCCTGGAGGACACTCAGGCAGGCTGAAGTCTTTACAAAGGCACACAAATGGTTGCACTTCACAAAGATTCTCAGGGCTGTAGAATAGCTCCCGATTTTCTCCCTGTCATTGCTTCAAGGTCCCTAACCTTCCCTATGTATCTATGCTGCACAAACTAAGGTGAATGCTGCTGTGTGATTTGCTTTATATCCTCTGCTATGAAGAGAAAAACCTTTCTTCATCAACAAAGATTTTCCTTACAATGCCACATTAGTGTTGTTACATAAAACTCAATTTTTTCTTTAAGAAAACATAACAAAATAAAAGCCAAGCCAACCTCCATTTATTAACCTGCGTGGGAGAAATTCTTCCTCAAGCTCTGCTGAATTCTGTCTGTAATTGCCTTTGGCCATCTGGGAATGCTGTATGGGTGCTGTTTTTTCACGTGTCTCTGCAAGACCCTTCCTAAGGCTTAGGTTCATTTCTGAAAATAACAGAGGTGCAAGAATGCATATAGAGATTGTAGGTATGGATGGAGATGAAGAAGTATCCCCAGGCAGCCAGAAGTGATTTGTAAGGAGCAGAAACCACTGTAGGCACTGTTGCTCTCCTTGTACAGATACCAGTGCCTGTCAAATAACATAAAAAGTTGTCTTACAATAACTCATTTGACCTGGAATAAAACGTATCATTTTCTATTTCTAGACTTTGTTTCACCTTATCCAAATCTACTCCTCAACACCCCCTTCTTCATGCATACAGGTACACATATGGGTACAAATAAAATGATGAACATGCATGAGTGAGTCCTTGCCAATACTTGAGTCTTTTGCTGGGAAAAATACAAGTAGGAAGACCAATTGCCTTTGAAACAGAAACTTGAGTTACCTGAAGCAGAAACATTTTGAGTTTCTCTCTCACTCATCCAGCTATAACTCAATAAAGCAAATAAGCTGTGTTGGTAGCATGTAATTTAGTTGTTATTCAGGCACCAGGTGCTGAAGGAATGCTTTAAAATGCATGCCGACTGGAAAGAATGTAATCATGGAAATTGTACAAAATTTGAATGCATTTGCACAGTGCCTTAATTTCATCTTTAAATGTACTCCACACCGTTTCTCTTGTAGATTAGGAGGTAATGTTAAATCATTTGGAGAAAATGTGAAAAACTCACTCTGTCTTGGAGACTTCATTATTGGCTCTTTATGTTTTATTGTCAGTAAATAATTTCGCTTTATGAATGTGGGTCATTTCCTTGATGTCTGTCAGAAAAAGAGACTGGAAGAGCCTATGGAAATGAGGATCCCAAGAAGACACAGTAGTTCGTATATATACCAGTTGTGAGAATTCTTAGAATATGTGAACTCTTCTTCTGGGGACACACATCAGGCATGCAGATTGACAAGAAACAGATTTTTCATTCATTTTCCCAATGAATTATTATATCACTGCAGTGGCTCTTCTGCAAAGAGGGTAGATTTTTGCTTGATTCATTCAGTTCCTTCTGTGAGGGGACATTGGCAGTTGCCACGGTAACACCATTCCTTGAACAGTGTACCCCTTCCCTCCTCTAATCCCAACCACAAAACATTGAAAATTCCAAAGTAAGGCTGTTTCTTTTAATTATGATCTTTCTGTGCATTATGGAAAGTGCTGGCTGACTCCTGCTTCTTGCTCAAACCTCACAACCCTGAGACATCAGCAAGTCAGCCCCTCCATAGTAGAATGTCTCCCTCACTGCATGACTGATGCTGGGCATCAGAGGGTTTGCAAGGACATGCAAGCTACCTAGACGGGATAAACTACAGATCAGAGAAGCTTTATTACTGGGATGGACTAATCAAACATGCTCTGTGTCCTATTTCTAAGGTTAAAACAATCCATCTCCTTCAACCTTTCTCACAGTCTGTTTTCTGCTCTCTCTGGAGTCTTCAACTTCTGTATATCTTCTTTGTCTTCTGGGATCTACCTGGAAAAGTATTTCTTGAGCTAATATAACTGCTGAACAGATTGGAAAAGAATAATTGTCTTCCACCCCTTAAATACTATAGCGCTGTAAATACAGCCCAATGTTAGCTATGTCTCATCTCCCTGACACCATGGGTTCATGTATTTTCTTACTCCATATATCTGAGAATTCTCTTCTGCTCTTCAATTGACTCAATGTTTCTTCCCCATTTATTTTCATATTTAGCTTCTCCTTCCTTGTTTTTTGGAACTCATTACTGGGCTTCCTGCCATTGCTGTCACTGACTACCTTTTCTACAGTCATCTTGGGTCCTGAGGTCACATAGCTGGTATGTGTTGCCTTTACTCATGTTATTATCTACAACTTTCCAAGAAGTGCTATCAAAGATGTAAATAAATTGGGAAAAATGGAATCAGAGTGAAAACCACTGGGGCCTCGTTTGATCAAACTCTTTATTTATCAGGTTATCACTGAAAACTACTCTTCTAAATCACAGCTCCACACAGTTCTATCCTCATCATGAAGAGAGAACCTTTTTCTTTATGCACACTCAGAAAAGAAAATTTAATATTGAGCTTCTGGGTTAATCTATTTTCTTCATCTCTGCTGAATTAGATGGCATCATTGTGAAGAGAGACTTTAGGAAAACAAGAGGGGTTATTTCTTCTCTTTCACTAAGGAGTCTTTGAAGTTCCATCTGAAACATATTCTGTTTGTGACTGAATGGGACAAGATGTAAAATAGGTCAGTGGACCTGCAGTTTACTTAATAATGCAGTCCTGTATGTTGTCATGGTTTCCTTGTCATAAATTTTCTCTTTGATGGCAAATACTTAGTAGAATTTTGAAGAGAACAGATCTCTATACTGGCAATGGAAAGAACCTCAGTGATATTAGGGAATCTCCTTGAATCAAGTAAAAATGTGGTAAAACAACTTTTCTTCAGAATGCAACTATGTGCCTTAAAAAGACAGTATTATAAGCTTGTTCACAATTGTCTGCATCTAGTTCCAGAAATAAGTGCTGGCCTTTGGCCTTCAGGTCAATTCTTAAAAATCTGACATGAGCTGCCAATAAAAAAACTTTGTTCTCCCCTTTAACTTTGTACAAGATTTTGTCATCCTTGTGTTTTCCTAGGTGTGAGAACAAAGAAAAGAAAGAAAGCTCAGTGGAACAGAAGGGAATGTAACGAGAACAGTTTAGAATGGAAATAGAAATGTAACATTAGCTGTAGCTTCTGCTGGCACTGTAAAATATAATAAAAGAGAAATCATAGTGTGCTTCCAAGAAATTTATTTTCATAAACTCTGTTTATACAAATGTTGTTGTTATGGGCTTTTGGAAAAAAAGCCATTAGGTGCAATTTGAAAATCATGGACAATTTTTTATGTTGTATGCGTCTTCTACACCAAATTTACAATGTCATTAGCAGCTGGTTTATGAGGAGAATTTATGCAACACTACTCTTCATAGGAAATAAAAATGAATACTTGTGATGGCTCAAGGTTTTGCACAGGCTTTTATTGTGAGTACAGGTAAGCAAAGAATTACAAGGATAACTGGCAATACTCATACTGTATTTCAAATATTCTTCTCTGTCCTTCCAGTACTACATTAAGCGGACACTTTTCTTAACTTTGCATTACATTTCAGTAACTTTGAAGGTTGTATCCATATCAGATAAGAGCTCCACCTTCTGGAGTGTCCAGCATGAGTGGCTGTAGAGCATGACTGACTTTCAACAGTTCGACTACTGGACAAAGAAACAATTACAGGCAAGGTGTATCTTCACCAGCATAATTAAAACAAGAAAGGTGCGACAGATGAAGCAGTCAGATAAATAACCATATAGCAAACAGAACAGAAGCTTATGCAAAAAAAAAGATTGGTATAAACAGACAGAACACATGGGCTGCATAAACGGTGATACCTTCACAGAACCCAAATTAGGTATCATTATTGTAGGAACTTTTTAGGCCCTTTATATATATTGTGCTTGATAATTATCACTATCTTTTTTTTTTTTTTAAGAATAATACAAAAATGGATCATGCAAATAATGATAAAAAACATTCATTATCTTGCAAGTACGAAAAGCTAAGATCAAGGGATGTAAGGATGAGACCAGTAAGATGTGAAATAGATCGTTAACTATGAGAAGCTGTGTGCTGTAGACTGATAATGAAAGATCCATATCAATTTTGTAGAAACGGTGAAGAACATGGAATAGTTCTTCTAAACAATCTTGTACATAAGTAAGTGACCAGATATCAGTTAGTAGCATATGGTTATTCAGTGACTTAATTCTAGTTCAGCATGAAAGTGAGATCAACTTAATGTTTGAATTTGCAGAAAGAAAAGGGGAAAATTTTCTTTCTGCAAATTCAAACATTAAGTTGTTGAAAAGACCACTTAAGTATTTCTACCGACTTAAAATAAAATGTTATGTTTTGTTGCTACTTCTTAATTTCCTTTTGTTTTCATTTTTTTTTAAGGAAGAATCACAGAATTGTAGAGATTGCAAGAGACCTCCAGAGATCACTGAGTCCAAACCCCCTGCCAAAGCAGCTCCCTAGACCAGGTCACACAGGTAGGTGTCCAGACAGGTCTTGAATATCTTCAGAGAAGGAGACTCCATAACTTCACTGAGAAGCCTCTTCCAGTGCTCTGGCACCTTTACTGTGAGGAATTTCCTTTGCATATTGGTGTGGAATTTCCTATGCTCAAAAAAAAAAAAAAAGAAACTTTGGGCCAAATTTGACCCGTATTTGCAGATAGTTCAGACTCTTTATAATTATTATTATTACTGCTACTACTATTATTATTATTATCTTTATTTATTTTTTCAAACCTGCTATGTGCTAACATAAAGAATTTGAAACTAATATGATCTGCTCTGGAGCTCAGAATTATCAGTTCACTACACAAGCCTAATAAGATTTGGCGAGATTCTATTATGGGTCACATTTTGTTATGTTTATTGGGTAGCACCAGCTAATGAATAGATGGAACAATATTTTGCTTTTAAAAACTGTGATGTGCTACCTTTCTTATTCTGGCAGGGTGTGAATGGTTGTGATTTTGTGAGTAAACCTTCTAAAGTATGGTGTGTATCTTGCTATTAACATTTATCACAGTCTACTGCTGATATCAGAATCAAGCTAGGCAATGTTCATGTATTTATATTAGTGATTTTACACTTTTAGTGCTAAAATCCCCCCCTGTGTTTCAGCTTACAGAATGACAGAATCAGGAATTCACAGCACAAGTCATTGGCACACCTGAAGATTGTCTAGCCCACTCTACCTGTTCATTTGGTGTCAGCTGGAATAGGTTACCTAGGACCATGTCCAAGTGATCTCTAGCAATGGAGAAACCATGGACTCCCTGGGCATGCTAATCATCACCAGTAAAAATACAGTAAAAATTTGTATTTAGGTGCATTGAAAAGTAATGAAATATGTTTTATTTGTATTTCACTACTTGCCCATTACCTCTGATCTCATTTGGCACTACTGAGAAGAGGCTAGCTACTTCTTCATTTCCTCCATTCAGGTATGCATTGTCATGTTCTCCCTGAAACTTTCTCATGCACGCTGAACAGTCCTAGATTTCTCAGCCTTTCCTTTTATGAAGGATGTCCCTTCATCATCTTTCTGGCCCTTCACTGGTCAGAAAGTCCTCATTTTTCTACTACAGGAGAGCCCAGAACTGGACGTGGTAAACCAGATGTGGCCTCACCACCAGTTCTGAGTAGAGAGGACTAGTCTGATGGATTGATTTCCGGCATGCTTTTAGCCCGAGCAACTAGCACCATCCTAAAAAGAACTTTTTAGCCATCATTCCCTGTAAGTACTTAGCCTGTAACCCCCCACTGTGGAAACTAAGACAGTTCTAAGAGGTCAGTCCTTGCCATGTTTCCATGTGCTCAGAATCATCCCTGGGCATGCTTAATGCGCTAGCAGAGGTCATCATTTGGCCTGCCTTCAGCATTTTGAACTGTCCTACTTTATTTATCATATCTACATGTTTATATAAAGTCAAACACACAGTGGATGTTATCCAGCTTGAAACTACAGCATTGCTTACTAAAGTCATGATATGTACTCTTTTCTAATAATAATCTGTGAAGCTTGTTTGGACAGATCACAACTACCATATATTCTTGACTGATGAACAGTACATCTTTATTGCAGAAGGTTGTCCTCTTTGACCAAGCATACAGCTTCAGGAGGGATGTACAAAGAGTGGTGAGGGACCAAGGGGACACCAACCTAGCTGGCCAGATCAGCTGAATCAACCCTGGCCATCAGTGTTGTGACAAATATTACAGACAGACTTCCCTCAGCAAGTGCACTCTCAGCAAGTTTGATGATGATGGATGCTGATTTGGGAGGAGTGGCGGAAAGATATGGTGTCATTCACAGAAACCTGGCGTTGCAATTTAGCTGATTCTATCACAAGTGTCAGGGCTCCTTTCCCCCTGCTTTTTCCCTCTCCCAAGGAGGAAGAAGTATGAAGGATGTGACTAAGATAAGGAGGGATAACTAAATTACATTAAAGAATGTAAGACAATATGATATGAAAAGGTGTCACAGGTAATAAATCCAACAAATGGGAGAGGGATGAGTTCTGACCATGCTGATTGCTGCACTAGCAGAAACAGAAGACAGCCTTCAACCCCATCGCTGTGCTATACCCAGCAAACCACTGGGTAAAACTGGTGTTTGAATTAAGATAGTGTAAAGGTCTGGGGATTGTAGGACTCAAATCTCCTTCCCATACCACACAGAGATAGCTGTTTCTAGTCAAGAGATAAGAGCCAGTGCAGGGCATGGATGAAGTGCTAGTCTTACAGAGCTGGTTTCTAGTTCACAGATAGGAATCCGTCACACTTTTTTCCTCCACTGATCATCTCATTAACCTGTTCTCCACTGAAAGAAAGTGTGTTCTGTAGTTCTGAGGATGTGACTTTTGCATGGCATGTATTAACAGATTAACAGCATCTCCAAGAAGTCTCTCTCTGTGCTCTGTGGATATATTCCTCATGATTTTGCAGTTAAATATGTGGGAAAATGAATTCTATTTTTTTTTCCATCTATCAGAACTTGAGAGCTGTAATTTGATTGTCAGAAACCTGATTGTATAGAGAATAATTTTAAAGCCAAAACTTTAGTTCCACACCTCAGAGAGGGAAGAGTCAGAAGACATGAGAGAAATTAATTTGTTTGAAAGACACAATTCTTTGCTACTGATCACACTGCACTGATGTCTGACCCTTTTATTCTGAACTATAAAGAGATGATTTTTCTACCTGTTGGAGTGATTCCAATGTATAAAAATAATACATATGTTTTTGATAGGTAATGATAAACTTTCAATTATGGTGTTACTACACGAATGGACAAGGGAAGGGCCACTGACATTATCTATCTTGTCTTCAGTAAGGCCTTTTATCTTGTGGCCTACAAGATAATTTTCTCCAAATCAGAGAATGAGTAGACTGTTTGATGGACAAAGAACTGTCTGCAGGACTGAGTCTAGAGAGTGGTGGTCAATGGTTCAGTGTCTGGATGGAGATCAGCGACAAGTGGTGTCCCTCAGGGGTCAGTGCTGGGTCTGATACTCTTTAATATCCCCATCAGTGACACTGACAGTTGGGTTGAGTGCACCCTCAGCAAGTTTTCTGATGACCTCAAGCTGTGGGGTGTGGTCAACACACTAGAGGGATGGGATGCCATTGAGAGAGACCTAGACAGGCTTGAGCAGTGAGCCTAGGTGAATCTCGTGATATTCAACAATTCCAAATGCACTATCTTACACCTGGGCTGAGGTAACGCTCACTACCAATACAAACTAGAGGATGGAAGGATTGAATACAGCTCTGCTGAAAAAGACCTGGGGGTGCTGGTGGATGGAAAGCTGGACATGAGCCAGCCATGTGCCCTCCCTTCCCAGAAAGCCAACCGTATCCTGCACTGCATCAAATGAAGCGTGGCCAGCAGGATGAGGGAGGTGATAAAGATGGCCTTCAGAGATTCCTTCCAACTCTTAGGATTCTAAGATTCCACATGAGGAAGTGAGATCAGTCACGCTTTGGCCTGTTTCAGCCTAGTCCCATGACAGGGGATGAAAGTACCCACCCCCTGGGAAAAGGGGAAGGGAGCTAGGGAAAAGGTAAGGATATGGGCTGAGATGAGAAAAAACACTGGCTACCAGATAAGGAAAAAAAAAAATGAACTTACTAAAAATGACAGTGGAACGCAAGATAATACAAATTAATACAATATAATTGGAATTGAACTATGCTATGGTCGAACTCACACTTCAGAGGGATATGAGATAGGTAAAGAGTAAAACTAGGAAGCTACACTTTTAGGAAAGCTAACTTCCCAGAGAAAGGAAACTGCCCTCATGTGCAAGTGTGTGTTGCAGAGCTGGCCAGTCTTTAAGGAGGCTTTCTTCAGGTGCAAGGGCTACCCAAGGTGTAGCAAGTCAGGAAAGGAAGGAAAGTGGCTAGCATGGCTGAATGAGACCTGCTAATCAAACAGAAGAATAAGAAGAATATGCACAGGCAGTGGAAACAAGGGCAAGTGTTGTGGGAAGAGTGTAAGGAAGCTGACAGACTTTTTTGACGGGGTCCAAAAAGCGAAGACCCAGCTTGAGATGAACTTGGTGAGGGATGCCAAAAAGAGTGAGAGGCTTCTACATATACCTCACCCAGAAAAGGAAAGTCCAGGAAGGTATACCTTCTCTGGTCAGAGACATGGGCTATGTTGGATTGATTTTTATATACACTGTAAAAATCTTTTACAGTTGAGGGTGCTGAGGCACTGAATCAGATTACCTAGTGCTGTTGGAGACCTGGAACAGGTTACTTAGTACTGCTGGGATCATTTTTAATTTGTCTGGGTTTCCCCAGATAAATTTTCTTCATTTATGAACAAACTTTGCTTGTAAATCAAGATAGTACTTACTCAAGAGCTGAGCCATTCATAGCTCCCAAGGACAGACATACTTTTTGTACAGAATCATCTCTTGGAGAGGTCTGTAAGAGAACAAAACCCTCAGACCCATTACAGGATCTCAAACAGAACATAAATTTATTGGTAGGGGACAAAAACTGGCTGATCCATGGCAGTGTTGTGCCAGCGGTCAGTCCTTACACTACTCAGTCATATAATCCTGTGATCTCTGCTGAGGAAGGAGGGCAGCTGTAAGCCTGTAACCCTGGATGTAGCATAAATCTCTCAATTTTAACACACAGTATGCAGTGAGAGCAGAGTCCAGAGTGGATCACATTTTTAGAAATGATGCAGAGGACCTGCTACTCTCTAAATCAAGAAATGAAGCTTTCCAGACTTGCTTGCTGAAACCAGCATGAAAGCCCTTTTATATGAAGAGTCTGACTGCCCATAAAAACTAGCACACTAATAAATTAGCATTTAAGAAGCATCTCTGAGTGGTGAAGTCTTTGAATGAATAGAGTGCAAGTAAAAGAGTGGAAATTGCCTGAGACTTGTGCAGTTCATGAACAAAACAATCTGCATTGGGCCAGAGGATATTTTTACTCAATTACACTTGCCTTCCTAGCATCATGTCTGTGTTCCAAATGGCCAAGGCTCTATCAGGATATATACACTGAAGTCTTCCATCTCTTCTCTTTAAGGCTCTTCCTTTGGAGATTATCCCAAAAGATAGATACGGCAGTTTCAACTGGAAGTTGTCTCAGGACACTTAAACTTTGCAGGCGGTTTGGAGCTGAAAGAGGGGAGAAAGAGGGCTGTAATGATGACGGGTAGATAGGGATAAGGGTCTCCAGTGTTCATTTCAGAAAAAAGCACTGGGAGGATTTGCCATAACAGACATCTGGATCTGCAAGATTGACATAAATTTTATTTGCTTTATAAGAACAACAAAACAAACAAACAAACACCCACCCACCCCAGGTGAAAAATAAGCAAGACTTGGGATGTATTTTTAAATTTCTTACAAGAATACAAAAAGGCCAGATGGTCTAATGAGATGTCCTGACAGCCTCGACGGAGAGGAAAATTTGAAAGTCTTTTTTTCATGTGGCTGAACAAAACAGAGTTTTTATCATCTACAATTGTTTTCAGTGATTTCACAGGGTCATGGTAAATTTGAATTCTGTTCATCAATGCTGAAATGAAGGAGGAGAAAGCAGAGCCAGAAAGAAAACCCAGTGAAACAGATCTACATGAAGAGTCACAGTGTCTGTTCCTGTGTATTAAAGCAATGAAAGCTTTGACAGATCTTTTAAGCAGAGGAGGCAGAGTACTACAAAATGTCTCAGGACTTCACTGGAGCAAGAGAGGCTTTTCCAGAACAGTAAACTCCTTGAAAGAGAATCTACCTTTGGGAAACGGTGGAGACATAAACAGTTTCTGCTCTTTCTTATAATCTTTATATAAGTCCTAGTCAGTGCCTTATTTTCAGATCAGTATCCAAACCACACAAACAGCAAAAATATAACTGTTTTAAACTGACTGGAAAAGTTATCACATTATTCTTGACTAAAAAGGAAAGTTAAAAAAAATTGTCTTTTGTTCTGCTGCAGATTCGTTGTAATAGTTGGTGATCTTAAAAAAAAAAAAAAAAAATTGGAAAGACAAAAATGTGAAGAATGAATCTCCTGGTAGTGCTACTTCTTTATGGATATTGTGAGATTAGAAGCCCACACAAGAAGCAGACGGACATGGACTTGCATACAGAGACAGATGAAGACAGAGAAAGAAAAGTTGTGTTGTACAGAGTAGGTCAGTAAGTTATCTACTTGTGTTCTGGTTTAAAGGGATATTCTAGCATTACTGTGACAGTGAAGACACTGAATCACATTTTACTGCAGTGGAATTGTTGCTTGAATAGGGTAGCAAAATGGCATAGCTTTGAGTCTGAAGATAGCTCTACTGTTGTGGAATAAAAATCTGAGGAGCCTGGGCCTGTCTGTACAGAGCTTCACATGGTCATGATTTGACAGTGGCCCTTTCAGCCTGTTCCTGGTGGTTGAAGTTACGTGCATCACTAAATCTCACAGAGGCTAAAAACATCATTAGGTCTTATTATGCCAAGAGCTGAAGATCTCAGAAGTATGTTGTCAGAAAAACTCAGAATTGCTGAGGCTGGCAGACACGCAATCTCACTGCTCAGAGACAAGTCAGAAGAAACAGTCTCTCCAGAATGGTGGTCAGCTGGGCTCTGAATATTGTGGCAAGATGTAACTCTACAGTTTATCTGAGTAAACCTGTTCCACAGTTTGATCACCCTTAAAACTAATTTATTTTCTCATATGTTTAAATGTAACTTCTTGTATTGACCATTATATCTGATCCTATCATTGGGCAGCATTGAGAAGATGCTGTCTCTTCATTTCCTCCACTCAGGCACTTATACACATTGACAGTGTTCTCCCTGAAACCTTCTCATTCACACTGAACGATCCCAGCACTCCCTGCCTTTTTCTGATATGAAAGATGTCCCTTCATCATCCTTCTGGGCCTTCACTGAACTTGTGTCAGAAAGTCCTCATTTTTCTACTACAGGAGAGCCCAGAACTGGACATGGTAATCCAGATGTAGACTTACCACAGTTCAGAATACAGAGTAAGGATCATCTCTCTAAATCTGATGACAACAGTCCTCCTAAAAACCCCAGGCAACACTGTTGTCCTGAGAGTGGATTTCTGTCTCAAGTTCAGCTTGTTGTTTACTAGGATTTCCAGCTCCTTCTTGTCAGAGGTTTGTTTCAGCTGATTGACCCCTAGTTTGTAGTGGTATATGAGGTTACTCCTCTCCAAAGGGACTTTGTATTTTCCCTTGTTGACTTGCATTGGTTTTCTGTTGGCCCAATTTTTCAGCTTGATGTGTTCCCTCTCTGAGCCACTCAAACTGTGTATCATCTACAGACCTCCAGAGGATGAACTCTAACCCATTATTTAGGTCATTAATTAAGATTTTAAGATATACTGGCCCCGGTGTTGGCTTCTGGGGCACATTACTGATAATTTAGTTCACATAGAACCTTATGATTGTGATGAGAACCCAATGAAACTGTCCATTCAGCTATTTTTCAGTCCACCTCACTCTCCACTTACCAGGGTCATCCTTTATCAATTTCCTTATGAGGAAGTTACGGGAGATGTTGTCAAAAGCCTTCCAAAAGACAAGATAAGCATTATCCACCTCTCTTTTCTCCAGTAAATTAATAATCTCCCAATTTGTTTGGCCAAGTATGATTTCACATTCACTAATATACACTTGCTACTGCCAGTTAACCTCTTGTCCCTTACATATCAGGAAATGTTTTCCAGAATTAGTTGCTTCATCATTTTCTAAAGAATTGAGGTGAAGCACTCATTGGCAGACCCCATCAAGGCTCATGTATGTCCAGTTTGTTTAAATCTCCAACCTGATTCTCAACCATCAAAGATAAGTCTTCCATGCGCCAGACCTCTAGTCCCAATGGTCTGAGATTACTGAATAATTCAGTAATGACAGAGATGAAAAGGCACTGAGTATCTTAGTTTTCTTAATGTTCCTCATGTACAGTGCTCCATTCATCAGCAGGACCATATTTTATCTAGCCTTTCTTTTGCTGCTCATAGAAACTTTCACTGTTGCCCTACATGTCCTTTGACATTCTCAACTGAAGATAGAATATGATTTTCCTAACCCCACCCCTGCACACTCAGGCAGCATCTTTATATTCTTTCTAAGTCACCAACCCTACTTTTACCTTTCATAATGCTATTGTAATATCTGAGCTTTGTTGTCTGCTGCTTTTTCATCCATGCAGGATTCCTGTCACCTTTAAGTAACCTCCCACCAACTAGCAGTGACCACTCATGAGCTTGAAGGAGTTTATCTCTTAATATCAACAACCGGTCGCTCAAAATCTCTAATTTCCAGAGTGTTATCCCATGAGATCCTTCCAAGTAGATCTCTGAAGATGTTGAAGTTTGCTCTCTTGAAATCCAGAGTTATTGCCATATTTGTATCCTGCTTCTTCCTCAGGATCCTGATTTCCACTGTCTCACAGTCACTGCAGCAAAGGCTGCCCCAGACATTTACATCCCCTACCAGCTCTTTCTCATTTCTAAATGTCAGATGCAGTTATAAGTTATAAATAAAGTTATCCTCAGTGCCCTCCAGAAAACTCCTGGACTGATAAGTCAAGTTTGTATTCAGAATATAGAAAAATAATTTGTGTAAGTATTCTATTATCTCTTTATAAGGAATAAGAAAAACAATGAACTGCAATTCTACTATTCTATTTAACCCTCTATTAAAAAATTAAAAACATTTATGGTTAAAAAACCCAAGAGAGTTATCTGGACAATGAGGTCATGTATTTCCTATTTGTCATACATCAAAGTTGAAGCAAAATATCCTATCTAAGTTATTAACAGTCTCTCACTTTACCCAAAATGAATGCTTTTAGTCACAGTTGTTCTGCATTTCAAAGGCCCTTTCTACAAATTCAGAAAACAGAATCTCTGTGTCTCTAATCTTTTCTCATTTCTAAGTCATCTTCTACATGACTAGGTCACACTCATAGTACTGTATCAAACTTACAATTATGGCTCTGATTTAATTTCTCTACAGAGGAACTAGGCAATCTATCATAAATGATTTCAAAGCCCTAGAGCCAGACAAACTTCAGTGAAGCTTTTTAGACAGTTATTTCAGTTCTTTGGCATACCAAATATCAAATGTGCCCCAGTGGCCAAGAAGGCCAACGGTATCCTGGGGTGCATTACAAAGAGCGTAGCCATCAGGTTGAGGGAGATGATCCTCCCCCCTCTGCTCTGCCCTGGTGAGGCCACATCTTGAATACTGTGTCCAGTTCTGGGCTCCTCCATACAAAAAAGACAGGGATTTCCTAGAAGGAGTCCAGTGGAGGGCCACAAAGATGTTGAGGGGCCACGAGCATCTTCTGTTGAAGGAAAGGCTGAGAGACCTGGGACTATTTAGCCTGGAGAACAGAAGACTGAGAGGGGATCTTATCAGTGCTTATCATATCTAAAACACGGGAATCAAGTGCATAGAGTCAGGCTCTTTTCAGTGGTGGCCAAACACAGGGTGCAATGGACACAAACTAGAACATAGGATATTCTGTCTGAACATGAGAAAGAACTTCTTTACTGTGTAGATGAGAGAGCAGTGGAACAGCCTGCGCAGAGAGGCTGTGGAGATATTCAAGACCCATCTGGATGCTTTCTTGTGCAAACTACTGGAGGGAACAGTAGGTTTCCTTTAGTGGGGGGTTGAACTGGATGATCTGCAGAGGTCTCTTCCAACCCCTGTTATTCTCTGATCCTCTATAATAGTGGTATTTGTTTCTAACTGTGCCAAATATGGTCTCTGCGTCTGAGACCTGCCAGTCAAAACAGACACGGATAGGTTAGCATGGAATGTGGAACTGCCTGCCTTCATTCATTCCAGGGAATAACCTAGCTGGAACAAGTGCTGTGTTGGTTTACTGAATGTGTTTGAATCTTCTGGAAGAGGCTAGTAATTCTAATTGCATCACTCTGTTTCTTAATTTTCCATCCTGAATGGCAGCTGTGTGCATAAGACTAATTCTTTGGAACTTTTACTGCTTACACTTAAACATCTGAGCCTGAAAATAAAGTTTAGTTTGCAGAGCACTCTGTGCACTCTAGTACTCAACCATTTCTCTAATCCAGAAGATGAACTGAAAGGATTTTCTATGTCTAATTCAGGTGCACTCTAGGATAACTAATGGGAGGAAGAAGATCCTGATATAGTCTCCCTGCTATTACAAACTTGAAGATTAGTGTGATTTGCTGGATCATCAATCTTATCTGTCTGTTCAAACAATAAGCAAGAAAAAAGGACAGAACACCTCCTAATCCTTTCTCCTTTTTTCCTTTCTTTCTCTTACCAGGCTACTCTAAACAGCTTCTTGCATATACATTTGGCAAGAGTTATGCTCTGACTGTACATGTTCCCTAGCCGAACATAAAGTGACCATATCTTTTACTGTTTCTGCTCAGAGGCTGCTTAATTCAGGTAATTCAGAAGATATTTGTTATTACTGTTTGCAACTCACCATGTATATATTACCCCTACAGCTTGTAAACCAGCTTTTCATATCACCTCAGTTGAAATTATAGTGCTGAAACTATGGTAGCAACACTTCACAGAATTAGCAAATGGTCTTGAGGATGACTTTTCCGGTAATCAAATATACTTAGGAGTCAGTGCTGTGCCTCCAGGTGAAATGAAGATTCTTTAAGAATTAAAAAACTTATTCTGAAATACTGACTAGCTGCAGTTTTCATGTTCCTTTCCAGTTCACAGAATCGCAGCATCAGAGAATGGCTGAGGTTGGAAGGGACCTCTGAACATCATTTGGTCTAATTCCCCTGCTCAGGCAGGGGCATCTACAACAGGTTTCACAGGATCATGTCCAGATGGCTTTTGAACTTCTCTAAGAAGGAAGCCTCCAATACCATCCTGGACAACTTGTTCCACTGCTCAGCCACTTGCACAACAGAGAATTTTTTCACGATATTCACCGGGAACCTCTTGTGTTTCACTTTGTGGACATTACTTCTTGTCCAATCTTGAAGAACCGTTGAAAAGTACCTGGCTTTGTTCTCTTTGTGCTCTCCCTTCAGGAGACAAGTTTTCCCCAGAACAGTCCTAACTCTCTCACACTTTCCTCAGGAGAAATGCTTAAGTCTCTTAATCATCTTTTTCTTGCCCTTCTGCCGGACTCCCTCCAGGACATCTATTCCCTCTGCTGTACATGACACAGTACAAGAACCCAGAACTGGATACACTACTCCATTTGTGGCCTCATCAATGCTGAGCAGAAAGGAAGGACCATGTTTCTATCGAACTGCTGTCAATATTTTACCTAATGCAATGCATCATACCATTAGTAGGTATCTTTGCTATGAGGCCACATTGTTGGTTCACGTTCATCCTGGTGTCCACCAGGCTCCCAGTTCTTTCTCAGCAGATTTGCTTTCCAGCTGAGCAGTCACTATCATATCTTGTTACCTGAGGTTATTCCTTCTCAGATGCAGAACTGCGGACTGCACAGTTTCCAAAGAATACATGGCAGTAAACCTCAGCATTTAGGAAATGTGTAGCCAACTGAAGATAGGCAGGAAGCAAAGGGGATTACTTTGACTGCAAAAAGCATTAACAATATTAGTGGAAATGGATGGCATGACTTAGGTGAAGGAGGAGTGACATAAAGATAGACAAAGGAAGAAAGAACATATACAAAGTTATGATCTGGGCAATGCTGACAAAATGGTTTGAAGATACAGGCTGAAAAGAAAATGGACAAATAGAAACAACAAGTTAGATTTCTGAAGTATGGAAGGTTTTAAACTAAGACAGGAGAGATTTGGGTTAGATATTAGGTGGAAGTTTTTCATTCAGGGTGGTGACACACTGGAACAGGTGACACCCAGAGAGGTGGTGGATGCCCCATCCCTGGAGGCACTCAAGGCAAGGCTGGATGTGGCTCTGGGCAGCCTGGTCTAGAGGCTGGTGACCCTGCCCACAGCAGGGGGGTTGAAACTAGATCATCTTTGAGGTCCTTTTCAACTCAGGCCATTCTATGATTCTATGATATGATGTCACTCATACATTGAAGGTTATCCCTAAGGAAATCAGTTGCACTTAGGATATTTCAATGTATTTGATGCTTTCATATAAATTTCATGTTTTGATATTCTTGACATCCAATCCTAATGGCTTTTAGCTTGGATTTGAAAATGAACTTTGTATTTGAAAATGGACTGAACAGAAAGAAAAAGAGGCCTACATTTGACTGAGAAATTAGTACAATGAATTAGAAATTAATATTGTGCCTTAGTGCCTTGGTGCACTAAGGAACAAATAGTCATCTCTTCTACTCTCTTTTCTCATCCACATGATAGAGTACTGGTATTTAGTTACTTTCGAGAGTTGTAAAGCCGTGAAATTTGGTGATATTATTAACACTGAAAAACTTAAATAAAATTGGTGCAAAGAGGAGCCATGACAATTCTTAAATTGTAACAAGGGACATTTTTCATCAGAATTCACAACATGGACTCCTCTAATTCCAGAGCAAAATGTAATGTACTAATTCAACAACTTATAAAGTAAAAATGGTAAAAACAAACAAACAAAAAAACCTTATAATCTATCTATAACATATAAGTAGAAATCCTAGCAATAATTACCTTTAAAAATATCTAAACACAATCATTAAAGATAGTTAAATTTTTACATGATAAACAGTGATTTTAGTTGAAAAAAGTCTTCACAGTGATCTATTCTGTTCTTTAAGCACTGGAATAAAATCTTTGACTTTTCACGAATAAAAATTCATCTCTAACAGCATTTCTATTTCCTTCTCTTTTGTCTTTGAGGAATGTTTTTCAACTATGTATTTGTATTTTCAAGTGATAGCTCTGCAAAATCAAAGCTCTCTTTTACACTTTTTATAACTGATAAAAGAACAAAGTCATTTCATGAAAAAAATGCATTTTGTAGAAAGTGTGAGAGTTTAAAATGTTAACACCTGCTCAGATTTTTAAACTAGGCTACATGTTTTGGCTACTAAGTGCCTACTAATTCAGGCATTAATTGCATACTTATCCTGTAAGCTACCAAGAGTTTGCAGCAGGAGGCAAAGAACTGAAGTACATCTTCTCAGCTAAATTTCATCTTCTCTTCAAGGTACTCACTGGTTGCTTAAAAAATAGAATAATTTGCTTGGGATACATCAGCATGTGGAATGGCTGCATCTCCTAAGTCACCTGAAATATTAGGGTCTGCCCCCTTCACACACTGCTGTAACAGGCAAAAAGCTCACACACTGAGAAGCATTTCAAAAGCACCACTTTCCACTCTGATTGAAAAGCTACTTATGATTACAATTGCCATTTCTTAAGCTAACTGCACCAATAGTTTGGAAAATAGGTGTTCTTTCTTCTTCTATTAGCCAAACGACCACGCTAAACTAACTGCAAATAAACTGCAAAACCAGTGCATCATCATGGCTTTCTTGGAAACAGCTTACAATCCACTCTGACTTGCACAGAGCTGCTGATCTCAGAAATATTTCATACCTTGACAGAATCAGAACTGAACTACTATAGAAATCTGGGGACAGTCTGAAGGATGCACTGAATGATATGGTTAGTTGGCATGAAGGTGAGTGGTTGATGGCTGGACTAGATGATCTTAATGACTTTTTCCGACTTAATGATCCTATGATTCTTAACAGCAAATATATTTTCTGCAAAAGTTTAACTACCAAACAAAGAAGATTTTAAAGCTGTGCAAAGGAGAAAAAAGTCATAGAATCATAGGATCAGAACTGTGAATCACATAAACATAGAAACACAGAATCACAAAATAAACATTTTGTGCTGGAAGGAACATTAAAATCCACCCAGTTCCAAAATGCTGCTGTGGGCAGGGCTGCTACCCTCCAGCTGGGGCTTCCCAGGACCCCATCCAACCTTGTCTTCAGAGCCCCCAGGGATGGGGCACCCACAGCCTGTTTGAGCAGCAGGTGCTAGGGCCTTACTACCCTCTTAGTAAATAATTTCCTTCTAATAGCTAGTTAATCTCCCCTCTTTTATTTTAAAGCCATTCCCACTTGTCCTATCACTAAGTGCCCCCTGTTTATAAGCTCCCTTTAAGTACCAGAAGATACAATGAGGTCTCTCTGAAGACTTTTCCAGGCTGAACAAACTGAACTGCCTCAGCCTGTCTTTGTAGGAGAGGTGCTCCAGTCCACGGACCATCTTTGTTGCCTTCTCTGGATGCACTCCAACAGCTCCACGTGCCTTCTGTACTGCCATGTCCAGGCTCCCTAAACGGCATCCCTCCCTTTATTCTATCAGCTACATCACTCAGCTTAGTGTGATTAGTAAACATGCTGCATGTACACTTGATTCCACCGTTGATGTAATTGATAAAGATGTTGAAAAGTACTCCTGGGAGACACCACTCATGACTGACCTTCAGCTGGACATAGAGTCACTAACCACAACCCTCTAGCTACAGCTATCCAACCAATTCTTTATCAAAATGTCCACCCTTCAAATCTATATTTCTCCAATTTAGAGATAAATTTGTGATGTGGGACCATGTCAAAAGCCTTGCAGAAATCTAGGCATTAGTTTTAGAGTAGTTCTGCATCCCTAACCCCTGTGTCCTAAGCCATCAGCCTCCAATGGCCCTGCCTCAGCTGCAGCTTTCCTGTTTTTTGCCTCCTCATTACTTCTCCTCAGTCATCCTTCTCCCTCTCAAGAGTTTTTGTGTTTCTTCACTCTCATGTATGTAAAGGAGCGGCATGTTTTTCAAGCACCTCTGCTCTGTAAACATCAGAATTACCTCCAGGCAAGATGGACCTCATCTGCTGCCCTATCTACAATGGAGAAGATGAAAATCTCAGATAAGAAGGCTTTAGGACAGAGAAGGAGAATTTGAACTAAGTCAAGCTGCATGGAAATTTTTTGGTTGGGTTTCCCAGCAGGAGAGACTCTGGAAATCTCTCCCAGCCCCAAGTGACTTTATTCTTTTCTCACGGAACTACTGCAATATATAGGAAATTCCCAATGGGGGAACCTTTCAGTCTGGACAAGTATCATTTACATACAATATTTACACACAATATGACACAATTAACTTTTCCATATTTTATTTCCCTTTTCTTGGGGAAAGGTATTTTCAAGTAGGAGCCATCGGCACAGACCCATAAGAGATAACTTACAATTGTCTAATTTGTATGCCTGCTTTCTTTTTCATCCTTGAAGCAACAGCCTTGCGAGTTGGTTTGGTGCTGTCATCTTAACACTCAGATGCACAAAGAACGGTCAACCTGCTGCTGCCCAGAGTATGCATACCACCAGCGTACTGAAAGATAAATTGTGCATAATGGTATATACAGTGATATGCAGGAGGAAAAACAAAGTGACAGCAGAATAGAGCATGTCTGTATATCTGTCTATGTCTAAATTTCTAAGACAATCAAAGAGCAACTGATGACTGGAAATTAGATTTGTAGGTCAAGGAAAAAGCCTGCTTTAAAACCTGACTGAAACATTTTCCTGTCAGCTGAATCACATATAAGTCTCTCAAACCTAATCAAGCCACGCTGAAGAGAGACAGTAGCATTTGAAGTGGCCAGGGGGCATAGTGAATGCTTTGGAAGTCTTACAAGTGTCTCAGATAATAATGAAAATAATCAAAGGCTACTCAGCAAGAATAACTTTTTCCTTCAAGAAAAACACAACTGACAGAATTAATGGGCTTTAGAAAAGCAAATGCAGGCCAGGACATTGTATTTAAAGTGACTGTCGGTGAAAAACAGTGCAATTAGATCTCCATGTTTGCTTTACAGTCACAAATTATTGCAATTTGCCTTGCTCCCTGACTTCCTAGGAGGTAAAAGGAAGATGAACAGGAATAAATCTCCCACTGGGCCTTGGTATGTTAGCCAAGGCATTCTCAATCAGGCATTGCTTATTATTGAGATGTAGGTTATCTGCGAACATTCGAAGGATGTACAAGACAACTAGCTATTATTTTTATTTTTAATTCCTTCTTACCTCTCTTCCTCCCATCCTCTCCCTCCTTTTCTTCCTTTCTCCTCTCATTCACTTTTCAACTTTCTTTAATATTTTCTCTGAAGCTGTTTATGCCTAATCGCATAGGCAGCATAAAAGCTCTTAGAGCTATAAATATAAGCAGGTATTTAAACTCTGAAACTGGATTCACAGACTAAAAAAACAAAAACAAAACAAAACAACAACAACAAAAACAACAAAAAGCCCATGTATTTGTCTTTGCTGCAGTGCCTTCCTCTGCCCTGCATACAAGGAGACGTCAGTGCACCTTGTTGCACAGCTCTCCCCACAAAGATAGCACTACCCTACCTGTGTGTTTCCTACTGGCAGAATGAGTGCCCCCACAGCCTCTCTGTATAGGGCATTTTCACCAAAGACTATTTCTGATGGTTTTTTTTGCAACTAAGTTGGAATTTTCAGAATGAGCTTTAGGTTGTTTTCCATGGACTTAGGAAAATGGCCTTGGCAGTGACAGCACTTGCTCTGTGTGTTATTTCCTTAAAGACAGTGGCAATATGCTCACATCTGTGTGCTTGGTGACTAAATATTTAGGAAAAAACAGCTAATGAAAGTACCACTTGAGGAAATGCACACATCAAAACAAGTAAGACTCATGTGCTTTGAAGTTGGCAAATAGTGAGAGTATTCGAAATGCTGAACTTGATGAAGAAAGTCAGACCTCTGGGCACAATTTACCTTCTAAATAGCAAACCCCTGGGGAATACATTTGGTAATACAGAAGAGAAGGGGATTCCTACTTTGCTCATATAAGGAGTCAAAAAAGAAAACATTACATTGGAAGCTTTGTCTTCTAACAGAGCATCCTGACCGAAAGATGTCTACCAGAATCAATTATCAGATTAGACTTCTCTGCAATTTTTGCCTCAGGGCAACTGATCATAAGCATAGGCACCCAAGAAATAAGTAGCTGAAATTCCCAACGATGTTACAGGTGCTTCGCATACAGATTATCTTCCATTTCCTGCATGCTTTGGGATCTGAAAAGGCATGGAATAAGCCCTGTAATGTATTCACCATAAACAGATAAGCAGAACCTTTTGATTGTGAACAGCTGAGAAAAAAGAGAAGCACTTTTAAATGTTCATAATATCACTTTTTCTCCAGATTCTTATTCATGTCAAGGGCAGTAATTATTTCTGTTGCCAGAGCTGAGTACAATATAGGAACAAGTATGTTGCGTGTCCTTTAATTGTAAGATACAAAGCGTTCTCGAAGCAATTGCATGGCGCTTGCATATTGAAAACCATCAGCTATGCATATTATATCCAATTGCAGTTTCTAAAGAACAATTTTTTTTTAAATTCACTCTTACCACTCAAATGCAGGAAGATAGATTAAGCCTCTATTGTATGGTAAGTGCATTATAGGTCAGGTTCCATCTCTGAACACCACTTCTATCCCATCACAGCAACAATCATCACAGAATAAAGGTTTGGGGATTCTGTAGATTTTATAAATAAAACTAACTAAAAAATACAATTGCAAAGTCATTTTCTCCTGTTGATTATTCAGGTGACCTCAAGCCAGACATAACACTTATCTGGGATTCAGTGTTACTTCTTTTACTGAGAGAAGGAGAAAGATTTCACCACATTTTATATAAACCCTTTCTGATGAGATTCATTGTTTTTCCCACGCTCTCTCAACCGTTAAAGAGATTAAAATGCAAAGAATAATAATAGTGATTACATCAGCAGGATTTTTTCCACCCTGGGAGGTAAGATACTGAGTGGCTGGATGTGCAATCAAGCTATCGGAAGTAGAGCAAGCAACAAGTCTAATTAAAGGAAGACCAGGATAAATGCATTGTAAGGCTTTCCTATATATTGGAATGTGTCAGATGGGGAAGGCCATCCATGACACGGAAGTGTACTTTTGTACATTGCATTATAACTGCTATGGTGCACAAGTTAACTATAAAGTATTATAAACTGTTATAATCTCTCTTGTTTGCATAGCTGCTAAAGCGTCTGGGCTAAACTGCTCCTTTTGCCTGACTGGGATGCTAGAAAAAAATCAGAAGACATCCTTAGCTTCAACTGAAAACCTGCCATCTCTGGCAGTAAACAAACTCTCAGCAGTAAACATAAATCTGCATAGCTTCACAGACTTAAAGTCAGTGTCCAGGTGATTTTAGTGAATTGAGAATTTGGCCCCTGCCACCCATAGGAGATCTCTGAAAGTGTGAGGATCAGGAGAGTGTGGTCCATAGTCAGTAGATGCTGAGGAGAGCAGCAACAGCTGTTAAGGTGCTGAACACAGAGTGGTTATAATTGTAAGAATAAATCTTTGTGTCTCAGAGCTCAGAGATATGACTGATTTTTGGAGTTTACGGAACTATTACATAGCAGCTCAGCTGTGGCAACTCACTTCATTTGTGTCTGCCTGTATTCATCTATGCTACCATTAGGCAAACAGTGTTATTCAAAGCCTTTCAAATGAGGATTAAGAGGACAAGCTGCTACAACACGATGTACACAAGGAGCACATCAGGCTGCTAATAGAGGTTCAGACAGTCGTGTGTCTGAAAAGGAGTTTCTCATGGCTGTTCCCCACAGCTCTCTGAAGGCCAGAAGCTGTCTATCACACCTGCATTCTCTCTGCAGTGCAGTGACTACCAAGCAAGACATGCAGTGACAGAAATGCTTATATAAAACGGTGGTGTGGCACATGAGTGCGAAGGAGCCCTGGGCACAGGGTGTGACAAGGTATGTCTGTGACAAGCAATGCAATACATCCACCTAAGTCAATATAACTAGCAGGAAATCAGGAACTGAATGTGGCCTATGGAATCAAACTGCAAGAAACCAGACAGCATCAGCTGGCTGAGAAACCATGCTTGATCAGACAGCTTGTTCACATTCAACTTGCAGCTCAAGAAAAGAAAAAAAAAAAAAAAAAAAGAGTATTAAAAGAGAGATCTTGACAGAAGAGGAATTGGAAGAAACAATGCAACGAGGCAACATCTGTAACAGCAGAAGTCTGTGCTTATTTCTTTCATTTTTCATCATGTAAAGAAGAGAGCATGTCACTGACAACTTTGTCCATTCCTCAGCCCCAGGACATCTCTGGGAGCTGGGCAGGAGGCAGCTGTCAGATGCACAAAGAGAAAGTATTCCTTTATGCCTTGGAAGCAGCAGTGCTGTTTCATAGCTTGCCAGTGGGTCAAGCAAAGCTGGGATGTGAAATCTCTGAAATCCCTTCAGCTATGCTGAGAGTTTTCTGTAAGTCCTGGGCTGTTAGCAGAAGACCTAAGAAACCCAGAGGATTTCATAGCAGTTGCAGGTGTCATGAAGAGTTTGAAGCAGTCAGAGGGAGCAAAGGAGAGAAGTGACAGAATGCCTCCAGCAGGTGCTCTCTCAAAGTCTTCTGCACGTGTGTGTGCCACCACCTGTTACCTTACTGCAAAAAAGAACTTAAGGATCAACTAGCAAACCATGCTCAGAGGACAGTTCCTGGAAAACACCTGCATGTCCAGAGTCTAGACACAGGATGTTTATGGTAGGAACCTGTTGTGGAGGCCAGTTTGAAGTTCATGAAAGCAGCAAAGCCCAGGCTTTTCGTGCTACACATGAAAGGCTGTTTCTCTTGCAACTCCTGGGCTTCAGTGTTTACTTCTGCACCAGATAAAGAGGGCACCTAAAGGACAAAGCACCAGGCTGCAATCCAGAGAACATGGTGTCTGTTTTGTTGCTTGATTGAAGGTCTAGCCAAGGTCATGAGTTTCTCTCTTCCCCTGCTATCAGCAGGAGTGCTTCTGGATCTCCAGGGAGCATGCCAGCAGCAAATTCCACTGCAGGGTGACAGCGCATGAGTCCTGAACACCAGGTTTAACCCTGGCCAGAAGTGATCTTACTGGAGTAGGTGGGCTCTGGCTTCCTGATGACAAGAAATCATTTGAAACAAGGAGAAACAATTAATGAGAAAAAATCAGTTTACACAAAGTGCTACAGGCCTAGTGCACTCCTACTGCTTCTCCTAGTTATCTGCTTTGCTGTTTCTGAGTAAAAGAAAATGGGTATCTCTGTATGATGAGTCACTTTCCACTGTCTCGGAGAGCTAGCATGTGTTCAAATGCACGGTCTGCTGATAAAGTGCTGCTAAAATGCTTCTGACCACAAGACAAAGGATGGAACTGAGCATCAGGGCACAACCTGGAGACCCAGCTTTTCCCAGGGAATGGCAGAAGAAAAAAAAATTAAATGTGCACATCTGGATTTAACGTAATGATTCATCTGATGGCATTTTCAGTCTGCACATATTCCCTCTTGCTTCATATGCATGCAAGTTCAGGGAGAATTTCAACAGAGACAGGGCACTGAAAGCAGATGAATGAACTTGACAATTGAGGTCAATCTGTAAAAACCTCTTGAGCAGATATGACAGAAGAGCTTTTTTGTACCAAGCCTCAGCAAACCTATCATTTCCACTGACAAAACTGAAGGGACAAAATAGAAGACTGGGAATGACTGAAAGACACAGCTGTGCTGTCTGTGCCTGTGCAGTTAAAGACTTAGTACCTTTCAGAATGGAACTCACCACTTAACCCCTCTTTACTCTAGGTCACTCACAACCCACTCCATCCATTTTTCTCTTGATACATGCAGCTAAGTAATGGTGATGTTAACGAAAGCTGAACCCACACACTGGGAAAACAGAATAGGTTTTTAATCTCAATTATCTGGAATTCTTCATGAGAAATAAAATGAGATCGTGTACTGAACAAAAAAAAAAAAAAAAAAAAAAAAAAGCCATTAATCACTCTTGGAATGTGAAACCCTAGCCACACATATTCTTTCCTGATCTTCTTCCACTTGTTCAAAATTCTTTCTTACTACACCTGAAGACCTTCCAGCAGCTCTGTAAGTACACTGAGAAATGGTGGGTGGCCCATACCCAGCTTCTGTCAGACACATAACCCTGCCAGCACTCACCTGTGCCACCTAGTCTTCAAGTCTTAGCCTTCTTCTGTTTGCCGGCACCTTGTTTTGTCCTGGGTCTCAGAGGATAGCTGAAGAAACAAAAGTGCGCCGGGACCTGCTCTATTTTTTCTTGTTCAAAGCCTTGCTCATTCAGAGAATGAAGAAAAAAGGTTGGAGAAGTTTCACTTGCACCCAGTTTCCCTCATACCCTCTTAAAAAAAGATTCTCAGTGCTGCATTTCTTATATGTGTATAGTAGTACCATGTCACCATTGGTCCATGCCACCACTTTTGTCAAAAAGGTTTATTGTGCTTCTGGGCAGCTGGAAAACTGGGGAGACAAAAGTACCCTGTTTGAAACCAACCAAAGTTAATTGTCAATCTGAACAGAAAGCAGATGGCAACTTTGCTCTCACATGAGGGTACTAGAAGGTTACACAGGGTGGCAAGGAAGCACCTTAAAATAGGCAATATGATTGAGGCAAAGGTGGCAGATGATGTATAAGCAGGGTTTTTCCCCATGACAGTTGTGTTAAGTACTTCTTAATGGTAACAGACACATTTATTATTCAAGCATGCTTAGAGCTATTGGTCCAAATGCAAAGCAAGCTTTGAAACAGTCCACGCTTTTAAAGCAATTTTTAACAGGTGGCTGAGCACCACAGAAATCAGGCTGTCCAAAGAAAATATTTTTTTAACCAACTTATGAACAGTCAGTTAAAGCTGTACAATGTTCATTTTGTTCCTAGTAGTAAAGTAAATGCTTCTGCTCTAGAGCATTATAAAAGGACAAGGTGTGGACATCTTTTATATAAAGCAATAGTTTCTGCTAAGCGGATGTAATATCAGTATTTATGAAGAGATATAACCATGGTTTCTACTGCATACAATTCTGTAAAAAATGGCAGTGGGGTAATCACAAATCAATACGAGAACACATGGGGGTATGGTCTTCTATAAAACAGTGGGTCTGTACCATCCAGAGGCTCTTTAAGCTACATGTTGGGAGAGGTTCAAGAGAGAAATTAACTTATTTTCATAATTTCTACCAGCAGAATTCCAAAGGAATAGACAGACAAGTCAGCATTTCTTTCTGCTCACAACTTACCTGACCTACTTTGCTCCTGCCTATGGCTTTAAGTTGACTGTGAAGTGAGTCCAGTTTGCAGAGTCTCATTCTCTAGATTTTTAAAGTGACATAAAGTGAAATGCTGTACTGCCTAGAATGGAGAGGATACTGACACCTGTGCTGCAGGAAAAGCTATGAACGTCATTGCAGTCTGCCAGACATCCAAGAATATCTCCAAGAGACAAAAAAATCTCTAGAATACCAAGCTGTATTGGTAAAATTTCAAGGAATGTTTTACACTGGCAGAGTTTGTATCTCAGGAAGACTTTCAAAGATTCTTTTGATGAGTGAGGCAATGCAAATCCAACTTCTTAATAGAGACATTGGACATGACACAAAGGGCAACAAGGACTCTGCTATGGTTTGGGCTTTTTAGGCTGTGCATCCTTTAACTCACGTAAAATTGCAGTAGAATCCCCTGGCCAAACTGACTTTCTAGATTACAAAGTGCGCACCGATGAAGTCCCTTGGGATCCTTTTGGCTCAAGTGTGGCTGAAGCACAGTCTAATACAGATCTTTCATGTTGTGTCTTTGACCTTCATTTGCTCTCATCTAGTGCTTGAGGCAGGAGCTTAAGCATGTAAATAAAATACTTACACAGAGTTCTTACAACGAAATGGGAAAGGCAGTTACTCATTTTTTAAAGTTCCCAAGGCTTGTCAAATCCTGTGTATTTTAAAGAGATTGATGTCATGCTCCTTATCTTTTAACTGAAGTCTGATATTTCTTAAAAGCATGCAGCTGATGAATGCCCACCAGGAGGCAAATTTTCTTTCTGCAGAGTGGTGTGAAATGCTCTTATGCTGAATCACGAGCCTCCAATGTCTGCCAACTGACTGTAATCCAGCTATCAGCAGGGCATAGAGCAGAGTCTCTCTTTTTGGTGCCAGATCATGATCTGAGGTGGAAACATATGCTCTGTGAAGGACAGGATGTTTCCAAATTAAATTTCACATTATTTTTTCTGTATTTTTTACTGCAGAAAAAAAATGTTTATTAAATTAAAGTATGTTGGGAAATACACTTTCAATCTCATGGTCTTATTAAATGTGTTTGAGAGAACATGGTCTCTTGTTGCTTCCTGCATGACAGATCAAAGATTATTAGAGAGGAATGAATTACATGGAGGAAGAACAAAATTATGGTGCACAGTACCATTTCTGGAAATGAGCGACTATAAATTAAAATGTTAAGTCCTATCCTGTACTGAGAATACGAATGAGAGTTCAAAATAAAATTAATCATTGGAATAAGAACTTAGTAAGATGCAAGAAGATAAACAACTGAGGCTCAAACTATCCCTCATAACTAAGATGTCCTGAGGAAAGATCAGAACTAAGTAGAGAGGAGGGAGAGTCACAAATCCCCAAAGAAGAAATCGAAAGCAGTTGTATGACTTTTCTGGGAAGGGTGACTGTCCCTTTACTGTTTGATGATTCTCTGATGATTCCCACAGTGTGCCACTGTGAGAAATTTTAAGTCTACTTATAATGGGATACGTCATGTCCCTTCTCTAAGGGAGGCACTTCATGGCATGCTGTGTTGTCTACCGCTCTGTTGTAGATGATTTAAGTGATACATGGTAATCCCTTCATACCCCATCTTTAGCAGCACAAATGCCTATTAACAGCATATGTTTCTGTTGTAGGAAAAGAAAAATCTCACTCATACCAACAGCAGGCAGAGTCCTAACATGTAAGTGTGTTTACAGCACATCAGAAGGTGATGTCTATTGGAGAAGCATTCAAAAGGAATTCCAAAGGAATAGTCACTCTCAGAACCCAGAAGTCATTATGTGTAGCAGGCTGCTGATCAGCCTGATGCCCTTTGTTAGCACAGTTCAGGCTTAAGCCATGTGCAGAGATCTGGAAGGCCATTACCGTGATTTCTGACATATGTCAATCAGATAATGGATGAACATTTTGCTGGCTTTTTTTCTTGTCAATTAGAAAATTTATCCTGGTGGGTTCCTGTTTTTCTACACAGTTGGGAGCAGTTCTCTTGGTCTGTCCTTTTGTTTTATGTATTGTTTTACTTCACTTTGAAGAAAACTAAAATTGCTTTCAGGATCAAAAGACATAACATATCAGAGAATGCTGCTGTGTCCAGAACCCTCTCCTCTCAGCAGTGTCTACCCCTGGGCCTCCCCGTTAACTTACTGCCATCTCAGGAACCCTGTGAGTCCTGAAAGCCCTAGCTCCATTGACTGTGGTTTGTTGTTTTTTTGCTTCTGGAAGAAAAAAAAAAAAATACAGACAGTGGCTGTTTCCAGCTTTCTCTCCCTTATACAGGTACGTCAAAGGACATGTGCAGACTTGTATATTCCTTGGATACTACCAAGTCTTTAACTATTTTCTCTTACTGGGAAAGCTCTTACAGGTCTCCTCTCTGTCATGCAGCTTTGTAGTAAATGAGGAATCTTTGGTACAGAGAGGCAGAGTTGCATCAGGGCGAATGTGCTTCAGGTAATCTCCATTTCACTAGTGTGGCCCTTCTGCTTGCTCCCATTTCAGTTTCATTTTTCTTTCCCTGCACACATCCAGCCTGCATACATGATCTGCTCAATCTACAGTGGACCTGAGAAGCCAGAGCAAACTGCTTTTCAATGTCCTCATCATAGATGAATTGCATGACTGTGCACAAACCAGGAAATAAAAGGCTCTTGGTATGTGATCTGAATGAATTCTAATTCTCAGAACCCCGAAGTGTGGTATCTTGGAGAGGTTTCTGGGAAGTTGAGCTGAATGTTTCCTAAATATTTTTTCATGTTTTTGCAGACCCCACTATCAGCACAGGAAATGTTGACTCCCTTCCCTTTCATTTGCCTTCAGTAATATTAGTTCAGTCTCAGAACTGAATCATTTTTCTATGAAGTGGAGAAATTTGAGATGGTGCCCCTTCTTCCATTTTCCCCTGGTTCAAAATGACTTTTACACTCTCCATGCTCTGCAGAGTTTGTTCCAAAGGAATGATTTTGACCCAGGATGACTGGGCATCTTAATTAGAAGTACATGTTGGTAAGCAGAATTTGTTCAAGATATCCTGTATTTGTTGGTATCTACCCAATGGCTGCTTGTGCTCATTCAGACACAAGAGAACAGCATTCAGAAGGCACATAGCTTTTCTTTCATGTCACTGTAGTCACAGTGCGCCCTGTGCAAATGTCCTGTGTAATCTGGTGAGATAGATAGCAACTCTGCCACTGCTCCTTCACCAAGATCTTCTCTGACCTGAGAGTGGGCAAAAGAAAAGCCAGTGCAGGAAGCTGAAATGTGGGAGGTTGAACATAGATGTATTCCAGAAGTTGCACCCTGTATCTTCCTTGTGATGAACTGAGGTAGGCTAAAAGGTGCAAACAAAAAAGTGAGTGGTACGCATATCTGAGGTACCAGGGAAAGAGACATGGAGTCTACTAGTGACTGTTGGACTTCTCAGATCTTGAAATTCCCACCCAGTTTAATTAGGAGACTGATATCTATTCTATTCTATTTCTGTCTGGTAGAGTATTGACAGAATCTAAAGCCATATCTGAAAGAAGTGAAGCCTGTGCCTCATAGAAAAGACAATATGAAAAAGTCAACATTGAAAAGACAACAATAACAGTCTCTTGTAGACGAAGAAATTCTACTCAAGAAACTTTTGCGGATGGGACATATGCACACTAGTGGAGTTCTCTGGAGAAAAATCAATTGTAAATGAGAAACCTGAATTGTTGCTTTGGTTCCATGTCACACTGGGAAGAAGGAACAAGTAGGATCAAAATTCTGGTCACTGGTCTAGTTCTGTGATAATGAGCATGTTTTCCACTCAAGGAAATTCATCTAATAAGAACTGCAGAATGCAGTTTCCTCTGTTTAACTGAACTGAGAATCATTCAGGGTCAAAATCCGCATCCAGCTGTTCACTCAGATGGAAAGCTATGCATAGAAGCAGCTCACTTAATGATTTGTATGCCACATTCAAATTTGCTGAAATTTCTTTAATTTCTTCCAGAAATGTAGGAGTGAGTTTGGGGGGATTCACACCCTAGCAAAACTGTGAAAAGTAGGGCCTAAACTAACAGCCCACCACAGTAGGCAAATGTAAACTCCTTTGAGCCTTTGGAACTGATAGAATAGTGTTATGCTTGTCAGCATAAAGGTCACAGTGTGAGGCAAACAGATTCACTGTCCCCATAGTAATGAGGATTATGAGCTCAGTCAGTAAGAAGAGATGATTCTCAAACCAGGCTGACCAAGAGCAACTCTACCCTTTTAGCTTCCCATCCTGCTTCCTCATTAATTTCAGTTGTTTCTTGTTTTTTCACTTTGCTGTCAACTGGGTCTTCATTAAACCCACTACATGCAATTTTCTGCTGTAAACTAAGTGATAACAATGAGATATACTGCCACATAATTTCAGTCTCTCACTATTTAATGAGTCATATATTCATAGAATATTTCTGCTTCAATAGATTGAGATGCATTGATTTCTCTGTAGCACTGTTAGCTTTTGTACCCTGGCATTTGCGGGACGTTTATGTCGTGATGCAGTGGAAAAGGTGAAATTCAAGAGCTTCTCTTACTGTGTACAGTCATTGTTTAGGAAGGATAGTTAAAATTCATGAGGTAGATCTATTTAGAACAGCTTGTTAAAGTCTGCATATAGAAAGCTGCTTGCATAGATTGATATTGCTTTATACATTCTTTATACTGTTTTTCAGAGATGCAGATGCATATTTACTTTAGCAATCTCTTAAGAACTCCACTTCTGATATATCTGCTGCCTTTCTTTAGGTTTTGTTGGCTTTCCACAGTCTTGAATGTTACTGTGAATTTAGAAACTACATACATTTCTCTGTGATGACTCACATTCATTTCTTTAGATATCTTCCAAGGATCTAGTCAAAGATACAGTAAAAATTGCTTTTCTTTCTCTACTGAAAGCTTTAAGTGCTAGGCTGCATTAAAAGAAGTAGTCTCCAGTTCTGTAAAAACCTCTCTCTTTAAGCACTGACAGAAGCACTGTCCAAAGAATTGTCCTCAGCTGTTCCAGATGAAAAGGTACAACCTTCACCTGATGTGTGGCCTCTGGGAACAACGCCTGATGGGGCTGTCTGTCATTTCAGACAGGACACCTTCCTACTTAACAGAGAAATAAAGAACAAACACTGCTTTGAATGATCCAGATGACTGGATATGGTAATTTTAATGGTGAATTGCCATCAGTTATGTTCTCTTTTGATCACTTTAATTTCCTTTTAATAAGTTGCCCAGTAATAGCTTTATCACTTCAGTTTCATTCTGCAGATTGGGAAGTTTCACTGATTATTTAATCCTTCCAGCTTGGTGATTATCTCTTAGGCCATTTTACCTTGAATTTAATTTTTCTGGGAAAGCTAACTTGGACCAGGAACAGAAAAATATTTATTACTAAAGCATTCTGAAACATGCTGGACCCTTTTAATTTATTGGTCTCAAACTTTCCTCAAGTACAGGTGATTATTTTTTAATGAATAATCATTTCTACATTTGGTTAGCGTGTAAAAAAAATATTTATGGTCCCTGAATATCACAGTTTTATTGGCAGCATATATTATTTCTTTTTTTTTTAAGATTATGTAAGCAATTTACTTCTGTTTAGATCTATTCCTGTATGTGGCTATTAATGAAAATAACTCATTACACAGCCTTCCAGCTCATGGCCACAGGTCAAACAAAAATAGGCAAGTGTCACTTTTGATTGCTGAAGAAAATGAAATTTTGAAGGAAAATAAAAAATGACACTTATTACAGAAAAAATGTTCCCTCCAAAATAGATATCCCAACACCAAAAACATTTACATTACCCCACTGACAACAGCCTTACCTCTCTCTCCCCTGTTCTACCATTTCTTTCTCAGAAGTCCACTACAATATCTTTGCTTATGTTAGTAACTTCAATCTTAGAAAAATCAGTCCTGAAAAGAGTGGGGATTACCTGCTGCTTTAACTGTGGCTTACTGACTTGACCAGTAGCATTCTAGTGATTTACACAGCCCTGAGAAGCAGAGCCTTTCCCCAGGAGACTGGGAGAGGGGAAAAGTGTTCTCACGGTATCCTAAGAGTTGCTGGTGGGAGAAGAGCTGGAAGGAAAAGTAGCAAGGCAAAGAAATCAGGAAAACAAAAAAACCTTCCCAGAATGGCAAAACCAAGACAAGGTGAGATGAGAAAAGAGTAGCAGTGAAAAAAGCATAGGATATGTATCGAGGAACATCAGGCACCAGGTCTCATTTCCACATGTCAAACAGTGGAACTTTCTCTGCTAATGATGAAGAATGTTCCTACTGGAGGCTCTGGAAAACTTCAGGGAGCATACACTGAACACAGTCATGGTAAGCTTGAATCCCTCACAGGTTGACTCGCCTGAATTTCACTTCTTCCTCAGGTGCTGAAACAGACACCTGAGATTTCAGCTGGCTTCCTCTAAAACATCTACAGGATTAGGGCACTTGGCAGAATACCTTCAGTTTAGAATGATTCCTTCACTAGCACAGTCTGCTTCAACTCTTGGCCTGGCTCGGAAGGAATATACGTGTTTCCTTTCATTTCTCTCCACAAGTGGCCAGCTGTTCTGGTACACGTGTACCTGTGAGACTGGATACTCTGAAAATAATGGTAAATCATGGTCTCACTTCTGAAGGTGTCCCCATCAAGGAAAGCAATACAGGCCTGCTTCCTGCTCTTTGCTTTGTTATGTTTCATCCTGTTCAGTAGATGTGTCTATAAGAACAGCTTATACCATTGGAAAGAAACAATCTTTCCATGGTGCACTTGATGCTTATACTTCAAAGAGTGGCTGAATAATGATCTGGCTCTGCTTATAAGTATCGTGAGCTTACACTGTCTCTTAAAAGAGATTCCTCCAGATCTCTTTCTTGGTTTTATTTTTTTATTATCATTATTATTTTGATTTGTTTATTTATTTATTTATTTATTCCTTCAGTCACTGCAGGCAGTTTTATTCTTATTTTGAGTATTCCAGTTATGGGAGAAATTATCAGTTCATACGCTTACTTTTGTTTCAGAAAACATAGGCTTGGAGTTGTGCCACTGTTTGCAGACTCTCAGTTCTCTTCTGAAAAATCTTTGTGCATTTCCTGCCATCTCTTTTCATACTCATGCAGCAGTCAGTGCAATTATGCTCTTCTCATTTATGCTTATCAGAAGTTTTTATCCATGGCTTTTAAACTAATCTGGAAGTATGGCTAAGTTGAAGTATACAAAATTGCATCATTCTGTGTCAAATTGCAAGTCTGGCTTGTGATTTGTGACTGTAGCAAATGCCAGGCTCATATTATTTCCTCATGGTTTTAGAGCTCTTATGGTGTTGTTGTCTCACATTATCTAGCTCTGTTTTGTAATCTTGAGAGCTAGGGAATATTGCACCTCATATGGAATCGGAGTTCTTTTGTATGATAATAGAACTTGAGAATCTCAGAAAGCTGCCAGTGGTGCTCAAATTCAAATAGGGTTCTTGTCTGCAGAGGTGACAATGAATCTTAGAATTTCCCTAAGAGAAATGGGTCATGGGAGCATAGAGAAGAGTCTTGAAATAAATAGTAAAATCTGTTAATAGCTTTTGTCATTGCTATTTTATACAAAAGTAAACTGATATTTCTGGAAATGGGGCTATCTGTGTGTCATATATGATCATGTATGTTCTAGGAATGGTTATGCTTGACTGTGAGAAAATGTTTGTAGCTTGCATACCCAATTTCCCTCCTAATGGGCCAAAGCAGAAGAATGATTTCTTTACATGAGTTACCATTAGTCAGTATAATTCTTTGCCCCAGGATGTTGTGACTATTAAATTTGCTCAGGTTCAGAAAGCAACTACACAGATTCATAGTAGAAAAAATCCTTGGGTTCTCATGAAGTTAACATAAATCAATAAATAAATATTCACTGGCTGTGAAAGTCTTTGAATTCAAAATTGCTGGTGGATAGGAAGGTATTTTCTAAAGTATTGCAGCATGCTCACACAGTTGTTGTCTACTGGTACAGATAAACTGGGCAAAGTGCTCTTCTGCTTTAGACCAAGAACAGCCATTCTTATGCTAAGAAGTGACTGTGCATCTGATATTGGAAAACTAATCTGAAAGATTTCCAAGTTTTTTTTGAATTCTAGATGCTGGATATTACTTGTGGCACAGTTGTATGATACAGCACTTTGGTCTCTCTTACCATGTTGCTGATTGTATTAAGAACTGTGGTTTAATAAAAACATATATTTTTCTCCTCTCCTCAAAGTAGATTTAAGTAGATAGGTGTCCTGCTTATTCTGCTAACTGAATACCTTCCAGGCATGCACAGACTGACGTGGCTAATGATCAGGGACCGCTGGGAGAAGGGCTGCATCTGTACTGTTCAGGCAAAGTCTCTAGTGTTTCTCTATTTTGCCTTTCTTTTGGAGAAGGCTGGCCAAAGAAGCTCACTTGCACAGTACTCTAATGATTGATGTGCTCTTTGTTCTTGCAGATGCTCACAGTGGTGTCTTATAATAAAGGAATTTAAATAGAGACATCTCCCACGCTCACAGAATGACACTGAAAAAAGATGATTCTCTTTCTTTTCCATTTTTTTCTTTTTTCTTTTATTTTCTTTTTTATTGATTTGATTTGATTGATTTTATTATTTATTTTCTTTTTATTATTTTTTGTTAATTATTCTGCTGTTAGCTAAGTCTGAACTTCGAGCAGCTCTGCTTTTCCTCTCCTTTCATGGCTTTTCATGTTTGTGTTTCAGTTTTCCAGATGTTTTGCTGCTGTCTCCAAAAATTGCTTTTTGTATTTACTTTTTAATCTGCAATGATTTCAGGATTTTTCTTTCTGTATTTTATCTGCATTTTATCTTTCATCTTGCCACCCTGTTCTCCAATGTAGAAGAGACTCATCTCCCCATTTATCAATCTGCTTAATCCATTGATTGTGGGTAGTAAGAATATGCAGTGCACTTTTGGGTGTATGACACACTAGTGCATTACATGGTCCTTCTGACTTAAGCCACCTCTTGTCAAAAGTGCTTTAAGGATCTGTTATCAATTCACGAACAAAATGATGTTTCATGCCCCCCATTTTTTTTCCTGGTCTTATCCAGCTGAAAATGGCATGCTTTTTGGTATGCATACAGCAGGGTGCAGTCCAGTGTCCTAATACTTTAGGAGGGCTTGTCTTTGGTGGGAATGCCACAGATAAATTGTCTTTGGTTGACTGTCCACTAGACAGGTCAAATAAGTAACCCTCTCTCCCCAGGAGGGCAGGTAGCTTGAGTACCAAGATCTCAAGAGTGTAAGAAGCTACACACTTGAGCCTTGCAAGAAGAATCCTGCTGGAAGTGCCTCAGGCATTCTACCATTCTGCCATACCACCAAAACCAAGAAGTAAGCCTTGCAGACCTATTCAGTGCCTTCATCCTTGCATGCCCTGGCTATTGGGCTACTGTAGCCATCTAACGAGAGGAGCTTGAGTCTGTCCACAGAATTTACAAACTTGAAATTGGATGATCAAGATGTGGAGGTCACTACAGCAGTCTAGAGTTCCACGGATCAATGGACAGCTTCCACCAAAGCTGAACACCACTGGCATGTCTAGACCTTTGTACATCTTCTCACACAACAAAAGTCTGTTCTGAGGCAGTATGATTCAAGAGGTTTGAATATGCCTGTCCTGCCCTCAGAGACTGTTGGCAAAATCTTTCTTTCATGAAGGGTTTTTGTGTCCAGAATTAATATCACAAGGTCAGAGACAAACACAGACCTCCAACCCTTCCTATGGTAGTGTCCCTAACTTTGTATAAAGAAGTTACTGATGCCCACTAAGTGTTCATGCTGTTCCAAGGGCAGTGGAAGAAGCGGGCAAGTGGCTACTTTATCCCAACTCCTGCAAGGATTTGTGTCGCTTTTCCTCCAGTATTCATCAGTCTTAAATTCTTGCACAAAGCACTTGACATGTGTCCCATAACAGAAGTCAAACATATGTTCCTTTTGCTACCACTGGAACATCCATGCCAAGAAAGTTCAGTCAACAAATATACTGTTCTCATTTTTTTAATCAAGAAGTCTTAACTTGAAAATATGAAGCTGCCTCCAATCTTTCTACCTTTTCTTGTATTTAGAAGGACTTGAAAGCAAGGTTAGTACTGAGTAAGGAATTGAGATTACTGACTACTCCATAAAGGTTAAGGCCGCTTTGGATACATTAGTGCTCTCCCCAGGTTGCTCATAAGTTATCACAGTGCTGCTGAACAGACAGTTCTCCATGGAGTCTCTACTCAGAAAAAGGAGGCAGTTTTATGTACCTCATTAGGATGCTTAGGGGATGATTTACATATAAAAGTCTTCCTTGCTGGATGGAAGCAACACAAGGTGGTGATATTTTTTAATGATGAAGACAATCAAACACAACATCCCCAAAGTATTTCCACATAAATCTTTGTTTTTACAATCTGTTAGATCATCTAGGAGACAGAATGAATTGTGTGAAAACTTCCCTTGGTAAGTTATTGACTTCAAGCAGAACAGGCAGTGAGTCCTAAATCAAACCCAGGGAAACAAGTCACGTTCTGCAGTTCATATCTCTTGAGATAGGGGGTCAACATGAAACCTGAAAGGCTTAAAACCAAGAAAGCAGTGAAATGTCTGCTGAATTTTGCTTAGTTTGTTGTGTAAGATCTCTGAAGAGAATCATATTCTCCTGTTGCAATTGTGTAGGTCATGAACGCAAGTGTGTACACTATTAAAACTCTTTTGAATTTTTCATTCTGTAGAGAATCACGATTTGTGATCACCTTGCTTTTCCCCTATTGCATAATATCTGTGAGAATCAGTAGTTCCCAGGTTTTATTAATGCTGTTTAAAGAACTTTAGGAACTGCTCAGATTCATCCACTGTGCCCAAACCTGGGGCAGATGGCCAGTGAACAAGCATAGTTCTACAGCTGATACTACAAAGCAATGTATTCAGCTGTCTGCTAAAAGTAAAAGGCAGAAGTAAAAATCACTTCCTGACAACAAAACACTTGTTTCTTTTTTTGCTGCACATATATTTTTTGCTAGCTTTTTTTTTTTTTATGCGTGTGCGTGTGTATGTATTGTTTTGATTTGTTTTTACTTAAAGAAGAGGGATTTCCAGAATTATGCTCTCAGAATTCTTTTGCAGGACATTTTTCTTTATCAGTTTCAGAAAAATTATTTTCAGAATATATGCTGCATGTGAACTTTCATGCAGTTAGTCAGTTTTGAAGTTAGAAATTGACAGCTACTTTCTTCTAGCTGACAAATGTATTTATTCTTTGTGTTTCTGACACAGCAGAGGTTATTTAAGCTTGATAAGCAAACAGTAAAGTACAGTTATGTATGTGAGGAATTGATAATGTTGTAAATCTGGTAAGGATCATTGATTTGAGATTAGGTCTTTAATTCCCATGATTTATTGGGTTGGGTTCCGTTTGATGAAAATATATGGTAAGAAAAAAACC
The DNA here is from genome assembly GCA_023055505.1 of Callipepla californica brunnescens. Lineage (NCBI taxonomy): Eukaryota > Metazoa > Chordata > Aves > Galliformes > Odontophoridae > Callipepla > Callipepla californica. The sequence goes on from JALIRH010000184.1 coordinate 157,019, forward strand.
TTTACAAAGCTCGGGTACACATATAGTTTTTACATGCTGATGGTTTTCTATTTTTAAAATTTTTATTATTATTCTAGGAGGAATAAAGTGGAAAGATTAATCCTGCCATGACTTTTCCATAATAAATCAGTGAGCAGCAGAAGTTTCTGGTTCACACCTTCATATTGCTGGTAGGAGGGGAACTGAAGATGCTGATGCCTCACTGTGAACTGTTTGCAGAGGTTTATCTTGTCCACCCAGCTGATTTTTCTTTCTCATCCTGTTTGTCAGGGTACAGAACTGCTATTAATCATACATTGGATGAGATATTACAGCAGTTTCTAGCTCCCTATCTCTCAGCACAGATGGCATTTTTCATGAAGAAGTGGATAAATATCTTTGCTGACCCTAGATGAGGATGTCCAAAGAGGTTGGGCTGTGTGTGTGGCATGCAGGTCCTTACATTTAAAAAACCTCAAAAGAATTGCTAGCTTTTATTATGATAGATTTCTGTTGAAACTCTTCTCCTTTGTCCCTTTCTTCCTTTAATTCATTTGTTCATACTTCTTTGGGAAAAAGTGTTGTGAATACTGATGAAATCAGCTAAGGTCAGGGTAGAAGGTGGGAAGTACAAGGGTGAGGGGATAGGAGGTGGGGTAGGTGTCACGCTCCAATATAAAGGAGGGAGACGAGGTTCTTTGATTATGTGTATACCCGATGGCAAGATTAAGACACAACGGGTCAAATGTTAGCCCAACCAGTTTATTACAATTACTAGTTGCTTAGGGATATGGGGAAGGGAAGGTGAGCGATAGGAAAGGGATAAAAAGCAAGGAGTCTTGATAGAAAGCAAGAGAGATATAATCACCACCGTGGATCCAGCGAAGTTCGTAGTCTCGAGAACTCGTCTGGTCACCGCGGGGGATGGGAGATGACAGCAAGCAGGCCTCAGGGTCCGTCTGCAGAGTTTCCCCCCTCAGGGAATTCTCCGTTTCCTCTTCGGGAGTTCTCCGTCAAAGATTTTTTCTTTGGGAGTTCTTCTCCAAAGTTGCTAGTTTAGTGAAGGCCTTTTATCCTCCATTTCTCAGGTTTTTTTCTTTTTTTTTCTCTGTTGTGACATACCTGGCCCAACAGATAAGCCAGCAGGGAGTGGTACCTTCATTGCCATGCACAAGCATTATCGCCTTTTGCAGTGATCAGCTTCTCCAAGCCGAACCCCGAAAAAGACAGGCTTGGCCCCACTTCTGCTTATCTTTACAACAATAAGCAGAGGCACTGTGGCACGGTGACACCCACCCAGATAACCTGCAGTTCTCACTTAGAGTCTTATCACCAGAAAGGCCTCACGAAGCAAGCTTTGAGACAATTAATAAAAGAAAACAGTTTCTGTCTTTCACACCACCCGGTGGCTCAAAGATTGCTTGAAACTGATGCGCAAACATCCGTCCACGGTGGTGAGGGGAAGGAAAGAAAAAAAAAGAAGCAGTAGGGAAAAAGGGGGTGGGGGAGTAAGGGGGAGTTAAACGTTATACAATTGCTATAAAGGATTTCTTGGGCTTAGTTACAATTGTTGCTCTGATCTGTTGGACTTGTCCATGATCAGTTGAAGTGGTTACAATGTGCATAGAAGATACAACACGTTGTATAAGTTGAATAAAACATGGAATCATGCAAGGAATAAACAAAAGAGTTGCAACAACACACAACAGATAAAACAGAATACGTTTCACCCATGGGCCACCCGGAAGCCAGGAGAAAAGATCAGAGTCTAGGCCTTTCCAAGTCTGAACAGGAACATGGGCAATTTTCCGTATACCCTGGGCAATTTGTTTAACAACTTTACCGTTATCATCGATCTTTAGACAACAATTAGAGTCATTCAATTTGCCACAAACAACCTATTCATTAACAACAAACCAAGCACTAACTGGTTTTGCAATGCCATTATCAGTACTTGTTGCATTTGTGATTTTAATTCTCAGAAAGCATGTAATCTAGTACAATTCAACAATACGTGGATTTGCCATGACTATAGATGAAACAAACATGTTTTCTAATAGGCTGAGCGAAGGCATAACTTCACCACACAGCAACACTGCATGTTGCTTCATAGTTAAGTATGAACAGAATTGTCATTTAAGCATCTCAAAAGCAATTGAAATGCTGAGAGAGATATATACTAGTTTGGCAAGTTCAAGTATTGTTATAGTCTATAGAACTTTCATGGGATAGTGTGTTTAGGATATCCCATAATATAAAACATTAGAGAAACATACACAGAAACATACACTTAACAAAACATAGACACTTTCCAACAACCATGTTTTGGATGGAACTCCTGGACTGGTGTTAAAATAAACATCTCTCTGACACTAAAAAGCATCAACAACATAATGGGTTTCTTTTTTCTGACAAATATTAGATGTGTCCCTTGGTTAATTTCCAGACCTTTTTTTTAGGAAGTTGGAAACACCATAACGGAGTTACATGCAAATCATAATCAGTTTGATAAAAAGAGGTAGAAGAAGGGATCAAAAGGAACAGCGTTACTGTGCAGGGAGTAGCCAGTAAGCCAGCAAAACCTGTGAAAACTCAAACCCAAGCGTGAAGTTTAACAGACCTAAAGACAACACCCACACCCACAACAAGCTGAAACGTGATACTATGCAACCAAAATACAGTGTAATCAGCGTTCTAGTATGATCAAATCTTTAACATTTGTCCCAAAACACAAATGGTTAAAGTCAGCTGTATTCAGTCGAGGTCCAACAGGGGTCTTCTGTAAGACAAAACGAGACATTGGCTTGCCCTTTTGGGGCTTGTTAATATGGTTAAAATGAGGGAATAATCCAGTGAATGGTACTTTGGTATTCTTTTTCTGAGGCATGCTTAGCCTTCTAAGCGTATTTAACAGGTCGTTTCCTTTTGCTGTAAGTTTTCTAATGTACATCCACCCTCCTCCCCCCCACTCACTTGAGAGGGGCGAGGGAATCAGTTTTCCTGCAGTCCTAGTGCCTGTGCTGATTCCAAAGTTGGGGGCACTCAGAGGTGGAGTGTCACTTCTTTTGGGCTTTTGTTTTGGCCATTTATTAACTAATTCTTCTAACTTGTCTGTAGATAATCCATCCATTAATTCTCTTGGAATGCCCCTCTGACGGCCCAGCATCCAAAAATTATTACGTTTATGATTTATATTTCTCCCACTTGGTTTCACTGAAAATGAGACCCTTTTGAATCTGTTGTGGTCCCGGTTAGATAGGGGAGGGGTCAAATTGGCCACTGCACGCCTTACTCCCTTTGTCTCAATTTTATTGGAGGGAGAAATCACCGGTCTATATTTTCTCCCATAGTTAATTAATTCTTGGGCAACCTCCCCCCATGTCCATGCTTTGCATCCTGACTGCAAGTGGTTAGGGGTTGCAACTCCTACTAACGCTGCCTGAATTCTTTCTCCCGGAGGCATAGCCTGTATTTTTCCTTGCAGTTGTATACCCATAGATTTTAGTGATTCAGGAAGCCCCCTAATTAAAGGAGTCATCCTCTCAGGATCAACAGGAATCATCATAGGTGATTCATGATGTGGCTGCAGCTTTCTATCATACATCATTTGCAGACAAGCAGCCTTTTGAACGCTTTCTACTAATTGATCAACTGTCCCAGTAATAGCAAGAGGGTCTCCCCTTTCTAGAGGGTTAAGACCACCTGCCCAATAGGCAGCTCTCTGTGTGAGGGACCAAGGAGCACGACTGTTACCAGTAGTTAAAAATACTCCTGGTCCCCAATAACCTTCAGCTTCCTTTTCAGTTAACAATATTTGGTCTCCACCACTGAGACTAACTCTCCATACAAACTCGGTTTCTGATTCTTTTGGAGAACGGCTAAAATCTCTTTTCAGTTTTGCTAGTTCAGTGGCTGAAAAGGGAATTTCCTTAACATACATTTGAGGGTCTAGATCCTCACCGTTATCAAAAGTATATTCAGTTTTTATCAAAGGACGTATCGGAGCTGGAGAGGCCTCTAATTTGTCTAGCCTTGCCTTTATTCCTTCCAGTCCTTCTAGAGGATAGATTTTTTCTTGAGGCAGACTATGGGTAACAGTGTCACTGGTATCCTTACAGTTACCCTTCAGAGCCTCTAGTAAGAGGGCTGAATTATGTTTCTCATTTTCTAATTGCCTTTTGAGTTCCTCTGTCTGTTTCTGTAGAGTTTTAACCAACTCCTGCAGTGACTCTATAGTTTGGTTCTCTGCTTTAAGCTGCTGGTCACGGAATTCAATGGCTGCAACCAGAGCCGAACCCAGTACTGCACAAATAAATGCCTTTCCTTTTCCAGCTCGGGTACGAGCATTTTTCTGCAGAACACTAATACGGTCTGAAACACTCTGCAGATTATGCCAGTTTTGCCGTGCCCAGTCCACCCCTGTTAACGAGGGCCTGGCACCGTGCTTTTCTAAAAGTTCAAATAACACATCTTCACCTTTCATTGTGACTACACTGTCGCTCATTTCTCAATATGCAGAAAAATCTACACGGAGAGAGAGAGAGGGTAAAGTATCCAAAAAGTTCGAGCCAAACAAATGCAAATACTCAGACCACTCCTCTGTTTACTGAGAGGAGTGTGCAAAAGACAAAGAGGATCAAAGGAAATGCTAATACGTAAATCACTTCTCACTTCTCTGTGAAGCCACACAGAGAAAAAAACTTCAAACCTCACGACTAAGCTAGGAGGTACCCTTACGTTTCGAAAATGCACAATAATCTTCACGGGTCCCAAAATCACTTAATAGGTTCCCGAGAGGCACACACATAAACAGTTCCAAAGACACAGTTAAGTTTCAGTGGAGTGATCTTCCTGGAGAGGTGCTCACGTTAGATCGAATTATCACTCCTTGCATCTCCAGGAGGTGCACACAGGAAAAGGATCAACTTTACTTAAAGTTCCCACAAACACAGCTAAGGTGCAATATACGGAGTGATTCTTCCTGGAGAGGTACACACGTCTAAATGACCAAATTATACAGTTATCACTCCTCACAACTCCAGGAGGTACACACAAGGAAAGAGATTCAAATTTCACAAAGTTAAGGTTCAATATGCGGAGTGATCTTTCTGGAGAGGCACACACATCTAAATTATCAAAAATAAATATCACTCCAGACAACTCCAGAAGGTACACACATCAACTATACCTGGAAGGGCAACACTCTCGCTGTCGGGTATCCTGCCGACTACGCCATTAAGAAATGTCACGCTCCAATATAAAGGAGGGAGACGAGGTTCTTTGATTATGTGTATACCCGATGGCAAGATTAAGACACAACGGGTCAAATGTTAGCCCAACCAGTTTATTACAATTACTAGTTGCTTAGGGATATGGGGAAGGGAAGGTGAGCGATAGGAAAGGGATAAAAAGCAAGGAGTCTTGATAGAAAGCAAGAGAGATATAATCACCACCGTGGATCCAGCGAAGTTCGTAGTCTCGAGAACTCGTCTGGTCACCGCGGGGGATGGGAGATGACAGCAAGCAGGCCTCAGGGTCCGTCTGCAGAGTTTCCCCCCTCAGGGAATTCTCCGTTTCCTCTTCGGGAGTTCTCCGTCAAAGATTTTTTCTTTGGGAGTTCTTCTCCAAAGTTGCTAGTTTAGTGAAGGCCTTTTATCCTCCATTTCTCAGGTTTTTTTCTTTTTTTTTCTCTGTTGTGACATACCTGGCCCAACAGATAAGCCAGCAGGGAGTGGTACCTTCATTGCCATGCACAAGCATTATCGCCTTTTGCAGTGATCAGCTTCTCCAAGCCGAACCCCGAAAAAGACAGGCTTGGCCCCACTTCTGCTTATCTTTACAACAATAAGCAGAGGCACTGTGGCACGGTGACACCCACCCAGATAACCTGCAGTTCTCACTTAGAGTCTTATCACCAGAAAGGCCTCACGAAGCAAGCTTTGAGACAATTAATAAAAGAAAACAGTTTCTGTCTTTCACAGTAGGTGTGCTAGAATCCCTCCAGATACATTGGCAAAACTCAGATTTTTGTAGTTTTAAGAGCCAAATCCTGCTCAGTGGCAAAGTCAGGCTTGATGAGAACATAGGCTGGGAAGTCTGTCAGCAAAGATCTGACTATTCCTGTAGAAATTAAGACAATGTAGAGACTGTAATAATGATAACTGCATTTCAATTAGGAGATTCTTGCCATCATTTTGCAAAGGCGAGTGGCCACAGGTGTACGTGAGCCTTGTAACAACATTGTAGGTAAAAAATGTTGAGCAGCACCTAGTAGAATATTTTGAAGATAATATTTTCCTTGGCCATTATCGGGCTGTATATTGTAATGTGAACCATAGTACTTAACAGTCGAGCATTTTCCAGACTTTTGAGTGCCTCACACAGGTTTTGAGCAAGGTTGATACTGTCAGCCCCTGTAATTGTTAAATGGATGTGGTCATGGCAGGTGGAGTCTTTTTCCATGTTTGTTCTGCATTGTTGTGGCTGCTCTGTTCCTTGCTCCTCATGAGCTTCTGCACTTCAACAGACCTCTGGATGGGCATTCCTGTTTGTGCATCAGAAGTAGATTAACTTGTGCAGCAACACACACTAATCTGAGCTTTGCACCTTCAGGGTCTGGAACAGTGCTATAATAATGAAGTGAGACGCTTGATCAATCAGACCTGCTCTTCATGCTTCTGGGCTTTGTCCCTCACCAAATACCTGCTAGCCTTGGGCTCTGCCAAAATTGACCCAAGCTACTCCTGATGCTTTATGAGAGGGAGCACTGCACATGATGTTCCTGTGCTGCCAAGAGCTTTATTACCTCTCATGACACTGAGAACTGCTAGGGAGCCATCTGCCCCACTTCCACAGGGAACAGACATTCGTGGGGAGTGGCTGCTGTGGTTGGCTAAGACACTTAGAGGCAAAATCCCCTAAGCTTCATAGAATCATAGAATCACCAAGATTGGAAAAGACCTCCAAGGTCATCTAGTGCAACCATACACAGCAAGGAGCTGTTCATCTTCACCTCTCAGATCACCAGCTGTCATTGTACTGCCCCACTCTCTAGGCCCACTCCACAGGTCAACTCAACATGGAGCTGAGAAACAGCCATTTGGAGTCCTCTGAAGGAACTGACCTCTGCCTTCCTTGGTGGAATGCAAGAAACTTTCAGTTGCTGCTCAAACCCAGCTTTTTTCCTCAGCAAGGAGATTTCCATTAAGGATAAAGGTCAGAAGGAAAACAGGTATCTCAGTATACTAGGCAAGCATTATGGTAGATAGGGGTGGATAAGCACATCACAGGAGCAGCTCCTCTTTTAATGTCAGGCTTCTCACATAGAGTGAATTACTTCTCTGTTGATCAGATGAGATCCTTTCCTTAGACTCTCCCATGGACATGGTATGACCATCCATCTATATCACTGTCTTAACTTTGTGTTCAACACTAGTTGTAGTACAGCTATGGATTATCCTTCTGCTGGCTCAAGTCTGTCCTTGAAGACATCTTAAGTAGATCGAGGGAATGGGGCCTGAATAACATTTGTATCAGTGAGCTCAGTTTGGAACAGAGAAAATGAAGAGAAAGATGTAGCATTTGTTGTTTTTGAGAAGGAAATGTTTGGTGGATTTGGCTTAGGGAAGAAATAACCAGTGAGTGGTATTCTCATTCACACTGCTTTGCTGCCTACAACAATTAGCTAATCAGAAACACAGTATTTTTACAAGAACAAAGAAAGTAATATATCAGTCTGAAAGCTCCTGGGTAGTAGGTACCCAAAGAAAAGCATTGGATGAGTCTGTGGGATTCCTGTCATCAGTTCTTACTAGATGAATGAAAGGATCCCGTGAGATGGATAACGTAGTTACAAACAGATTTTTAATGTGTCTGTAGGGAGACAGTCACTGAAAAGGTTAAAAAGACAACTATAAAAAGCCAGCTATAGTACCAGTGCCTTTGTCTTCTGTCATGCAGCTGCTGAATATTCTGACATGTCAAAAACTGCTAAAATTGTCAGTGGCTGTGTCTTTGTGGAAAGCTACATGTGACATTTTCAAACTGGCAAAGACTCTTGCCTTTCAGCTCTGTATCCTGTGTCTCCAACTCCAGGACTAAATAATAGGTTGGATTATGTTTGTCTGTGGGCCATTGCAGAAGAAAAAAGAAGAGTGTTGCCCAAGCCAGGTTCTGCCCCTGGTTAAAATATGTATCATAGATCTATGCAGGGAAATGGCTTTTTAGCAGAAATCAGAAATCTCTGTGGACACAGAGAGGGAAGGAAGATGAGATCCTACAGAGTATCTTGCTATGCTAACCCTTGCAATAATGGCGAACTTATTTATTTGTAGCACAAAACCTCAAATGAGTATTCTCTTCCAAATATGCTGTTTTCCTCCTTTGGATATGTATTGATGGAGACTTTCATGCTCAGATATGCAGAATGAGTTACTATGACTTCAGTGCACTTTTTTTTTGTGCAACAGTAAATTCAGATTGAGGTAATACAGTCAAAAAGGCAACCTTCCCAAAAGCCTAAAAATAGCCCAAGTGCCAGAAACAAATGTAAATGTAAATATGACCCTCAGCTCAATCCTTAGCACTGCTCCTGAATGATCAAGATCTCTGCCACCTTCTTGATTCCCCTTCCTAAACCATTTTCCAACTTGATCATCTCTAAGTTTTGTCTGCTTCAGCAATTGCTTCTACATGGTTTCACAGAACAACAGTGCTGGGCCACTGATCCCAGTGAAAGCATTCAGTACTGCTCTAAAACCTTATGAACAGCTGTGGTCACTAGCAGGCCTGGATTCAAGAAACAGAAAACTTGGTGTTGCTCTGCCTTAACTGTGTCTGTAGCTGATCTTTGATCCAGCACTGTGCCAGCAGAGCCATCTCTGCTGTTGCCTTGTTTATCACTCATCAGACCTGTCAAAAACCAAGGTTGCTAAAAGGAACAACTTGCAGTTCTTTTCTTACAACCTGGTCACTGAGTTCCAGAGACTGCTAGAGGGATGAAGGTGAATTATCATCTTCCTGTGACTTGTTATCAGGTTTTATTACTGTGAGACATAATTTGGGCCCTAATAGCAGATCCCAGTAATAAAATAAAAATAAGGAAGTGTTCCAAGAGGAAAATTAGACTAGCACTTTGAACTGCTGCTCCCACCTGCCTGTTTACCTTTCAGCTTCAGTTCATGTACGTTTTTCCAGGCTATTTCTCTGGTTCTGTTAGACCTATCAGGCAATGTCATGAGAATTATGACACAACAAAGCACATCCTCAGCACAGCAGGCTAGAACATTCAGACGTCTCAGAAAGTCAGATGATGATGTACTAACTTGCTGAAACTTTCAGGTGCTCATAGAGCTTTTCATTTTACATTAATTTGCCATCAGTTCTGGATAATAAGCTGTGCAATTCTCTCCTGTTGCACACAGGCCACAGGAAACTAGAAGCCAGAAGCACTAGCAGCACCAGGAGCAGGCTGCTAAGCCTGAGGTAGGGGAAAGTAATGGAAATGACAAGGGAAAGTGAGGAAGAATTGATTGCTATTCTTGATTGGTTTGGAAAACAGATTACTTGGAGAACTTTACTGAAAACTTGCTGCCTGGCACTGGAATGAAGCAGGCTCACTGGAGAGAAGATAAGGGATTTTCTAGTGAAAAGAAAGGGTAAAATAATAAGGTGGGTCTGAAGGCCAGACCCACTGGATAAGATGCACACCAACTGTGCATCTGAGGTCTGCAAAGGCTGACTCCCAAAATTCCTTGATCTCCCCAGTCTTCTGCTGCCAACAAAGCTGTGTTAGCAATGGCAATTACAGCTTCAGACATTGTTTCCCATTAATGCAAAAGATTTTTCCAGGTCAGCATGGCTAAGGCTATGTTAGCAGTTGAAACGGTCGTAAAATGGGGTGCAGAAAGGAAAATTCCTATGGAGTTAGATTTGAAATTCTGTGGTTATTAGATTAAAAGAAGCACTGCATTTATAAATCATACAGAGATCCTCGTGAGGTTGTTCTTTTGTTCAAATTAAGTCAAGTCACTTTCCTTTCTCTGTCACTGCTCTGTGTCTTGGTGGAAGGCTAAAATTTCAGCATTCAAGAGAATCTTTTATTGATTTGCTCCCTGTGCTCAATTCAAAAGCATGATTGGAAAGAAAAATTGTTAGCTCCCCAAAAAATCTGATCCTATTTCCCTCACTGTTTTTCCCTTCTTCATCATGATCATTATATGTCTTATGCATTGCTTTCCCTCTCTACCAGTTCTCTCTCACAAAGAGTAAACATATTCAGGTCATTGCCCTGTTTCTTTCCTCATCTTTATGTACCTAATCTAATTGCCCACTGCCCCCCAGAGTAGAGAGAAGTAGCAGTGTGGAATGAAGGTACACGTGTCACTTTACAAATATCTTCCAGAAACAAATTTAGGACACTGCTGCAGCTACAAAACCTGAGTTGTGTTCTTTATCTTTGCTGCTTGACTAAACACTCAGTGTTTTCTGAATCTTCAGTGGCAAAGAAATGTAAAGCCGTATCTAATGTTCTGAGGGACTGTATACATGACCTCAGCAATCTGCCTCAGTTGTGGGAAGGGTGGCCTAGTGAAGGAGGCAACTTCAGCTTTCTCTTGCTAATGAAAGCTTATTTAAGATGCAAAGTGACATAGCAATCAGTGTGATGGGTCATGACAAGACCAGCAGACTAAAAATTCTCAAGAGAGCTGCTCTGACAGCTTCAGGGTATTAACGTTGGTCCATTTGCCTGTTCTGTTTCTGTCTTCTGTAAGAGGAAAAATTAATTCAGAAATAAAAAATTCTCCTCCTTCTCTAGAACTGCAAACCATTACACAGTGTTTATCAGCAAAACGCATTCCTTATTGTGCTTTTTTGAAAGGATGGCTCTGAACAAAGATGAAGAAAGGAAAAGTCTGGTTTCTGAACTTGAAATAATCCTCATAAAAGGCAGATGTTATGATCAGACTGAAATGGCCCAAAACCGTATTTATTTTTATGACATTGAAGCAGTCAGCTTGTCTGATTTAAATTCCACATGCCTTAAAGATAAGATAAATTCTTTTGGCGCATGTGCTGGCTGCATGACTCTCCATTCTTTATCATATTTTGCTGGCAATGAGTTATATGTAATATATACTGGATCCAGCTGGGCATTGGATTCCACTGTACTGATCGATTCTGTAAGCAGCATAAAGAGATGTTGCCAGCCAGAATGCAAACACCACAGCAAGTTAGCACATTAGTGTGGCTGTTTAGGGGCATTCTGGTCCCTGTATAGTATTGTCAGACTCTTCTACTTGGTGAATAGCCAGCAAACGGCTGATAACATTCATCACCTTCCCCAAAAGTTTCATTTGGTCTATCTTTAACCTTCACTGTGGTCCTGCATGGAATGTGGGGGAAGTGATTAGTGATTTGCAGATATGGTGTGGAAGAGCAACTCTTGGAGCAAAAGCTGAACTAAAGAGAGAACCTACGCAGTGAATTCAATTAAAATATACAGCATTCGTCAACTCCTGGGGACACACTTCTACACTGATATAAAAAGCAACATATTCCAAGTAGCGAAAATCGCTTCTAGTTTGACAAATAAATGGAAGTAGCCATTAAAGAGAAGGGAACCTTGGATAATTTTTCTTCATTGGCATTTGAAAATGGGAATATACAAAGGATCTTCTGAAATGAAAGACTGTTCCCCACCCAGCACTCTGTTCAGTACCCATTCTCATCATCTTGTTTAAAGTTTTCAACAGGGCCCATGAAATCAATGCTATCTTGTGAGACTGCTAGTCTCTTTAAATGATCATCTCACCTTTTTTTTTTTTTTTAACCTGGCATTTGAGTAAGCATATAGATGCTGTACCATTGAGTTCTGGGAATGAGCTTAAGAGCAGAGCTTTCCTCAGGTACAGCAACATATTTCTCCCTTCACTACAGCTCAAAACCTATGAAGGTATGTTCATATTAGTGGGACCAGAATGTATTCTCCCTACCAGAAGTATTGTTTCAAGGCAGTAACTCTTATTTAAGTCTCTGATATTACAATATTCAACTATCCTCCTACCAAAAGATCCTTTGAGCTGAGCCCAGAGGGATAAGAATACTTAGTAGTGGAGTTTTCTTTCCCTGCTGCTCTTCTGTGCCACTGAAACATAAGAGAAGTTTGCCCTGAGGAGGGAAGGCTATGGTGGATGTGGTACTGTTCCACAACTGGAAGGGATAAATTCCTGGAGAGCTCTGAAAGGGAACTCTCTTTGCTTGAACAATGCCAATCACTCCACAGGTTGCCACACTTTCATTTACTCTGTTTATTTCAAGACTCTTTGAGACCACTTCGTTATGTGTAGTCTCATTTTCTGTTAGTGTGTCTGTGGGGATGCAGGGAAACACTCCTTCCTAAAGATTAGTTCCTGCCTTCTTTTTCTGCTTGATCAAGCCAGACAATTATTTGAACTCATGTCTGCCTGTAGTCTTCCAGTAGGTTATTTTTTTCTTTTTTCTTTTCTGTTTTTATTTTATGTAGCCGCCACCTGGGATGTTTATCCGCATTATTGTCCTTCAGTCCTTCAGGCTGTTCCAACATCTCTGTCTCCTGCCATACGATGGGTCAGGCTACCTGCATGTAGTCAGACTGTCAAATAACTGTCATGAAAAGGAGTCATTCTGCTTTATTTACCTGTAGAAAATGCAACAGCCACCGGAGATTATCTCTTCTCTCAATGTTGTCCCCAGTTCGTTCTCTCCTTATACTGTCAGAAAAGACAGAGCCCGTTCTATAGTAAAGAAGATGCTAAAACTCTTTTTTCTCACACTGTCATTGAGATATACATTAAGGCTCATCCTGAGAGAGGTAAGTTTCAGTGTTGCTACCAGCTCCCTTTGTTCTCCTACACTGACAATGTTTTCAGCACACCGTCCTTCAGAAACTGGAAAGAAGCTGAGTGTTGTGTGGGATGTGGCAGCAAAACAGAAGACACAGGCATTTGAAGTTCATAGAATCACAGAATCATAGACTGGCTTAGGTTGGAAAGAAGTTCAGATCAGCCAGTCCCAAACCCCTGCCATGGGCTTGTTAGCTCCCCACCAGCTGAGGCTTCCCAGGGCCCCATCCAACCTGACCTTAAGTGTTTCTAGGGATTTGGCACCCAGATCGCCTCTGTACAGCCTGTACCAGGGCCTCACGACACTCTGAGTAAATAATTTCTTCCTAACATCTAACCTAAATCTTTTAGTTTAAAGCCATTCCCCCTTGTCCTATCACTATCATACTGTGTAGTTAGTTGATCCCTTTCTTGCCTGTGAGCTCTCTTTAAGTACTAGAAGGCTGCAATAAAATCTCCCTGAAGATTTCTCCAGGCTTAACAAGCTGAACTGCCTCAGTCTGTCTTCATAGGAGAGTTGTTCCAGCCCTCGATCATCTTCATGGCCCTTCTCTGAACCCACTCCAACAGCTCCATATCTTTCCTGCATTGAGTGCCACAGGTCTGAATGCAGTACTGCAGATGGGGCCTCACAGTGGCATAGCAGAGGGGGATGATCCTCTCCCTTCTTCTGCTGCCACCTTGCTGTTGATGCAGTTCAGGATACTGTTGACCACCTGGGCTGCAAGAGCATACTGCTGGCTCATGTCCTGCTTTTCCTCTATCAGGACCCCCAAGTCCTACTCAGCAAGACTGCTCTTGAGTTCTTCTACGGGTCTGAACATATACATGGGATTGTTCTGACCCAAGTGGAACACTTTTCACTCAGCCTTGTTGAACTTCATTATGTTCACATGCACCCACTTTATGAACCTGTCCATGCCCCTCTGGATAGCATCTCTTAATTCTGTTGTATCACCTGCTTGTGTACTCAATCCCACTATCTAGGTCACTGATAAAGATGTTGAAAAACAGTGTTCCCAAGACTGACTTCTGAGGAACACCAGTCACAACCAGCCTCCACCTAGACATAGAACCATTGTCAACAATCCTCTGACTGTGATCATCCAACCAACTACATATCCACTGAACAGCCTAGCCTTCAAATTCGTATCTCTTCAAATTAGAGACATTAAGTTAAAGAGAACTGGGATTTAAATCCATTTGACTTCTTTTAAACCACTCTTGTTGTCTGCAGACTGATGTTCTGCGAGTCTCTGCAGATGTTCTTCCTGGAATGTTTGACATAGATCAGAAATATCTTGACTTCTGCCTGCAGTGCCATGACCTTCTGGAAGCTTGATCTGCTGCTTATGACCTCTGAGCTGTAGTCCTAACAAGTGGGTGAGCAAGTGGCAATGGAAAACCTTGAGGGGAAATACCTCTATGGCACAATTAGTGTTGACTTTCCTATTCTGATTTTCTGATACAGTTCATAAGTGTCAACACAGTACCCTGAAGGACTTCTTCTATCTGGTCACTAAAGCCAGTAGGCATTGCTGGACTGGTGTCCTGGTGCTCCATGGCATCTCCTGGGTTCTGGAGAACAGGTAGACAAAGATATCCTTGCAGAATTGACAAAGATATCCTTGCAGAATGTACTGGTGGTGTAGGAACCCAAAAAATACCTTGCTGGATTAGCCCAATGCTCTATTTCCATCTCTACCAGTACAGATGCTATTTAGAAAGCTCATGACAACTTGGCCAGTTTCTGAAGCCTTCCCACTCAGCCTGTTGCTGGAGCCAGGCTATTGAAAGGAAAACTGTCTGCTTAAATGTCTGATGTCTGTGACTCTTGACAAAATCTGCCTACACATCCTCCTGTGGCAGGAGATTCCGCAGGCTTATTTCTTACTGTGTTTGTTTACTGCTTTAAAACAATTTCATACTGATTTCATTGAATAGCCCCTTGCTCAAGCATTGCAGTACAGTTCTGCTTCTACCTTTTACTCTACTGTCATGGTTTACTAAATCCCCTCATAGTCATCTTAGCCTTCTCCTTTCCAAATTGAACTTAGACTCTTTTTCTAGAAGTCCACCATTTCATTGCCTTTATCTTTTTGGTCTTCACCACCATGTTCTTCTGGAGATCAGAACTGCACATACTGCGTACCACATAGTATACCAGGGTATACTATGGTTTTATGTACTGAAGAGTGATCCTCCTGTCTTTTACTCCATCCTTCCCTGTTGGTGCTTAGCATTCTTGTGTTGTGTACCAAGTCAATGATTGAAGAGACCTGTCTGCAGTGACTCTGGCCAGTGACCACTGTCCTGGGCTATAAAAACCTGTTCTGATTTCAGTGCAACACCAGCCTGGCTTAAATTTATTTTTCTCTAGACATATTATCTTTTCTTTATTTATACTGAATGTCATCTGCCAATTTTCTGCCTACTAACTCTGTTTTGGGAGATCCTTCTGGGCTTCCTTATCATAACTTTGGCATCTGGCTACCTGGAAGACTATTATCAGCAACTTTGACTATAGACTGTTCAGGTCCTTCATCAGTTCTCTTATGATGATGCTACCTAAAACCTGAGGTACACCACTACTGGATGTTTGTACAGTCAGAAAAAAAAAAAAAAAAAAAAAAAGACTTTAAATCTTCCTTTAACTGGAGTTCAGTATGTAAAAGAATGATCCATACAGGTACCAGCAATATTGAAACTCTCTCTGGCACCGTACACCACTGCCAATGCTGTCCTAGTGTATCACTACAGTGAGTGCCAGTGCTTACTCAGGAGACCAGTAGTAGAGTCTGTAATAAAGGAAGATCTGCATCATGCTTTCTGATTAAGGCTTTATGGACACTCATTTGGAGCTAGTTACCATGACCCACAGTAGCCACTAAGGACTCTAGTCTTCTTTATGAAGCTCTCCAAGAGAAAGAGCTGGGAGAGTTGGTTTGGGAATCTTCATTCAGGCTGTTGTGAACTGCTCAACCCCCTCAAGAAGAGAGTGTTTGTTGGCAGGAGAATGGTGAGATCCTGAGGGACAGTCAGAGTTGGTGGAGCTGGGGAGCTGACTGCAGTCTGGTGCATGACAGGGGAATGACTGTCAGATTAGATGTGTTGGACTTCCACCACAGTCTATACAAGAAGCCTCAGCTTGTCGATAAGTGCCTTAATAGCAGACTGCTAAAATTGAATGCACAGAATCTCTGTAATAATTCCCTCTTATTACTGCTGTGTACTTACATCTTGCCTGATATGAATTGCACAAGGTTGTTCAGGATTTCAGGGTACAGAACAGGATAGCTCACTAGTTCTGCTTGTCTTCTATTTGCTGCTGCAATGCAGTTACTAGTAAACATTAATGCATGACAGTCTCAGTCTTCCCTGATGGCAGGAACAAAGCAAGGCTGCTGACATCTCTGCAGATTCAGGAAGGGGAACATAATCTGTTAACTATCATGCAAAGAAAAGAACAGATGTTCCCCGCACCTGCTATTTTTCCTACATTTGCTATAGAGTAATATACCATTCTTCTCTCTGATGGCTATTTCTTAACAGAAGTATGAGCTTTCAGATATTGTAAGCTGTATGACTGTGATTTGCTGTATAAATAATACTGATTATAAATTTTGTATACCCATTACTCATCCTTAGATAAACAATATGTTTACAATCTTCATTTAACCAAGTTTTTTTTTATCCCCTGCACTGATATTTGCAGAGAACTGTGAAAGAACACTCTGACTTCTGGCAAATTCTCTGTACCTCCACATCAGTGCTGCACTGAAGGGAATAGGATTGACAGGAATATAAGAAAAGATCCCTTTGTATGTTTGATAACATTAGCATCTGAAAGCCTCTGTATAATGGGTCAGTAGCAAAAAAAACCCCGCACCTAATTCTGCTTTACAGGGCAGTGAAGGAAGAAATTCGCCAGAAAACAGCTTCTTGGATTTAATTCTTGGAGAAAGCCAGTTCAAGTGTGTGGAACTGCCAAGGAGACCAGGAGAATTCACAGCTGTTGATGAGAGCAGGAAGGGATCTTTTATCTCCAGGAGGTACTTCTAGAAATCACCTACAATAAGTGAGTAGGATCTGATGATTGGCTTTTTCTTCTGTAGAATGACATTCAGTTGTTTATGGACTGCTGTTAAAAAAATAATAAAAATAAAATGTTAATTAAAAAAAAAAAGGCAGAAGAAAACTAGCTCCAACTGATAAGAGAAATGTAGAGTTGGAGAGTTAGATCACACTTCTGAATGTTTTGTTCCTCCCTTTTTTTCAATGAGGAACCTTGCCACAGGAAACAAAATGCTGCACCAAAGAGCTTTAAAAACTGCTATCACAAACAGACTTCTCTGTGAAATCCTCAGTCCAAGATCAGACTGAGAAAGCACAAATAAAAGGTCACTTGAAAAACAGCTGCAGGACTGATGGAAGCTGTGCTCCATACTGTTCAGTATCTCAGCTGTATTTCAAGTGACCTTGAACTTGTGTTTCTAAAAACTATGCTCTGAAATTCATTTACCAAAGAAAAAACACTGATGCTGTTCACGGGCTGCAGGGAAATACCTGCTCCACTGTGGCCTCTTCCACAGGCTTTAAAGTGGAAAGCCTCCTGCTTTCCCAGTGTTGGGTCTGAGCACAAACCACTGCCCCAGCTATTGTCTGTCCCAGCCTCTTGTCCACCTCCAGCCCACTGACTGTGAGAAAGAAATGATGACTTGATGCAGTGCAAGCTTTGTTCCACAACAATTAATATATTGGTGTTATCAACACAATTTCAGACACAAATGCATAGCACTGCACCATATGAGCTGCTGTGACAAAAGTTAACTTCATAATTGGTCCCAGCCAGACCTGGTAAGTCATCACCACTTTTATTCCAAAACTTGACCAATCTTTTCAAGGGAAGTTTTTCAAATGCTGTTGTTGGGCCTGAAGGAGTAATACTGTGTGAAAAGAAAGAGACTTTGTCCAAAAGAAGACCACCACAAATTGAACAGTGCCTGGCTCGGTCATGTTGGATCTTAAACAATATAAAGGTGAGCAACTTAATACCTGGATGACAAGTGGGAGAAACACGACTGGAATTTTCTATGTTATTTCTGAAAGCTTCATTTAGGGTGAGAAGAGCCTGATATTTTAAAAGAGATGACTGTCTAGTTACTGAAACAGTAAAAATGTGTTTATTTTAGCTGTTGTGTTGCCCTGCTGAGAGCTAGACCTGCCTGGATGTCCCAGTTCTACGGGCCATGACATGTTCATAAGGTTTTGTAAAATGTATACTGAAAGTGTGAAATTCCAATGTTTTTAAAGCTTTTTTTTTTTTTTTTTTTCACAGCCATTGTAAATTTCTCTTCCTTTCCTGGCCATACGCCAACTGCAATGTAACTTTGATTGCTCTGCAAGTCAAGATGAAAGTGCATCTGTTTTGCAGGCGATGAGCCAATATCTCTCATTAACCGCAGTGTTCTGGTCAGGATTAATTGCTGCCCAAAGCTGGAAAGTCCCTTTATCCTGAAGTACATCTCCAGAGATGGCTCTGGCAGCTACTCTATCTACAGGTTTATACCTTGTAGGATGCTTTGGGGAGGGATAGGTGGATGGACAGTTTACAGGTTTTATGGGTGTAAAGCAAATGTGAGTGCCCAGGACAGCCTCCAAAGACTCATTCCACATTGTGCCATGGACACCTCTGTGCTGGAGTTCAGAAGGCATCTGCTCAGTATTTTGAGAACTGACCCTCGCCCCACCATGAGGTGTTCCACCCCTGAGGAGCTGACCTTGAGGAGAGGAGCAGTAAGAGAGGAAAAAAAAAAAGAGAGAAAGTAGCATTTGTTTGTTGTGTTTCATAAAGTTTCCATGCAGTAATTCTGTATGCCCAACATACAGTATTCATGTTGAGAGGACAGTAAATGAAAACAACAAAGATATTTTGTCTCCACTTAAACAACGTTCTCCCATGTAATAGTTCTGCCTTTCTGAGTGCTGTCTCTGGGATTGTCTCATTTCCTTTCCCCAGAGTAGCTGTGTGCAGGCTGCACTTCACAGAGGGACTGTGCTTTTGCAAAAGGCATGTCTTTGACATGTGGCATAAATCATAAATGGGCAGACATGAAACAGAGAACAGCAAAAGCCTGGGTTTTAGAACAGTAATTAAATAATATGTCCCTGTGATCTGTCCTTGGTACCATATATATCAAATACAATTCTGTGGTAGACAGGCAGGAAAGAGAATTGCTGGCAAGCTAAGGTTAAAACGATGTGCTGTGTAAGTCCTTTGATGTTTCAATTTCAGCAGTAGCTTGCCTTCAGAATATAGCACAATTGATACAGCTACAAAATGGTAAGTGTTCAGTTTATGTAAAGCCAGAATAGCTCTGTTGTTTAGGTGGTGGGGGAGTCTCAGTCTGAAAAGATATGACTTCAGTAGGAACTTTATCTACCTAAAGATATTACTATTACCTAAAGAGTGAATAGATCTTCCCAGCAAATAATGATATAGCAGGTCTTCATAAATGTGCTGTTTATGAAGCTGTTTGCAAATACTACCTGAATAGTCTTTGTTCCAAAAATACCACTTCATTGGAATAAAAACTTTACTGAAAACATTTCAATTCTAATGAAATTTCCTGGAAAAGGATGGAGTACAGTGCTTTGATAAGGACAGACCTTTTTGGAGTAAGTCTTGATTAGTTTTGATTTCTTTCCCTTCCCTTCCCTTCCCTTCCCTTCCCTTCCCTTCCCTTCCCTTCCCTTCCCTTCCCTTCCCTTCCCTTCCCTTCCCTTCCCTTCCCTTCCCTTCCCTTCCCTTCCCTTCCCTTCCCTTCCCTTCCCTTCCCTTCCCTTCCCTTCCCTTCCCTTCCCTTCCCTTCCCTTCCCTTCCCTTCCCTTCCCTTCCCTTCCTTTTTTGTTTAATAATAGTAAGGACAAGCAATTCATACTGGAATGCAATATTCTGATTATGTTATATTATTTGACTTACCCTGAAATTGTTTCTTTTTTTCCCCCAGAAATTTTATTCTTGGTAAAAATTCATAATTTTTTTTTTTTTTTTTTGTTTCAGGAATATGATAATTCTCATGTTCCTTTCTCATCCAAGCAGACAAATTATCTCTATTTAGTGGGTGGCCATGAGCATGTGCTCTCCTGTCATTTCTTGTTGTTGATCCTTGGTAAGTGTTGTAGTTTTCCTAGGTGGTAATCAAGGAGAAAACTGTAGCATGAGCTTTCAACTTGGACAAGTGAAATAACCTCAGCCTTACTCTACCTGTGTGGTGCAAACAAAGGAGATAAGCCACAGATGCAAAGGAGTTACAACCTGTAGTATAAAGTTCTCTTCACCAACCTAAGCTGACAATTTTCTCTTCTCTGTTTTTTGTGCTTTTTTGAGTCCTTCCCTGGAAACGATGACAGAGAATCTCAGAATGTCTTAAAGAGAATGGACACTATTTGAAAACAAACATGAGTCAACACACAAATGAGGTACTGGAAAATGGTATATAGTAAATGAAATGGAACTTTCCGCTTTGTGAAGTTGTGTGAAGGTCTCAGACAGGTCTTATTTTGGCACTAAACTTCACAATTTCTACTGTCCTGTTAAAAATATTGTTTACGTGATAAAATTGATCTACTGAGATTAGATATTATAAATTCACTTCAGAAGAAGCAGTAGCTGATTAAATATCTGTGGCCTTGAACTGTCTTAGACAAAAAGAGCTGAAATGGGTTAAAGAAGATTGAAAATAGGTCTGTGAGTGGTGATGTATTTCCTGGAAGTGGATGAGAGTTACAGGGGAAGGAAGCAGCAGAGGAAGGAAGCAGGAGAGATCCTTCCTCTAGTTTATGTTTGATTATTATTTTATCTTGTTCACTGATACCAATAGGATCACCTTATCTCCCTGACAAGCTTCATGGGATTCACTTTGTTTGCTTCTGACCTGTAAGGTCACACCCTGTGTGATTTGTATTTTTTCGTTTTTTTGGTAGCATCAGAATATCTGAGGAAAGTATTGTAGCAGGAATGTACAGTCTAACAAAAAGCTGCCATTAGTGTGACTCACCTCTTCCTTGCTTTCAGGCATGACAGATGTGACACTATATCACCTTTCTGCAGCTTCTCCAACATCCATCCTGGCAGTGTGGTATGCACAACTGCATGGGATTGGATCTTGAAGGGGAGCCTGCAGAACTGCACAGAAGCAAAGAGGAGGCATTTTACTGACCAGCAGAGAAAATAAGTGCTGCACAATAGCTGTCCACAGTTCTCTCATTCCTACAGATAACTGTTCTGTTTGAGCTGCAAATAGGGAGAACAAGAGGTGCAGTGTGACTGGCAGCTTAAACAAGTGGCATAATGCTGAAGAGATACAACTTTTAGGACTTCTGGGAAATGTCTGAACAAAGCCAACTTTCCTCTGTTTTATGAGTTTATCATCCAGGCTGTGTAGTCTGCCTCTGTTAGGTTCTCTTTTGTAGTGCTGAAAAAACTTGCTCTGCATTTCAAGTAACCACAGTCCTTCCCTGCTCTTGCTGCTTCCTCATGCGACTTTCATTTTTTTACTTCACTGTGAATAACAAAAATGCAATAGCAGTTATGCTGCAGAGTCAGTGCTGAATATTCACGCACGTGTAGGTACAGTCTTAGGGTATATTCTGAAATATCTGGAATTTGTGAATTGAACTACAAGTTCATGACATTTTAGCAGTCCTCCATTTGTGTGTGGTTTGAATTCTCTGCAGTCATAGCATTTAGAAAGAAGATCTTTTGTTTGCAGTAATGAAAGGCACTATCTCACTGTAGTTGGAGACAGGCTGTGCCAGGGCTGATCCTTGGCTAGAGAAAGCACAATCGAATTTTTGATAAGGATGGGAAGATAATCCCTTTCCATTAAGGTAAGAGGGCTTTAGAGTTAAATTCTATATGACAGCAGCGACTCAAAAAAAGGAACAAAGCTTCCACCTAAAGCATTGTTTTCTCACTAAGGTTATAACTCACCCATGTATGGAGACTGCTTTGAGGATAATGTCTCCCATTTCATGCTGTCTGCCCATGCCATCAGAAGCAGATCCTAGTAGTGCGGCAGTAGACCTTGAGCCTTTCCACCAATATAATGTTGTTACATATTGTTGCCATGTGACAGATGGCAGCAAAGGGGCAGTCTGGCAGAATTATGTCTGACATAGACACGTGGATGAAGCAAATGGGGGGAACTAAATACCTCCATGTGGAAACAGTGGCACCCACTGATACTGACTGACACTTGGTGTATGTTTATGGAGACCAAACAGTGGCTGTGAGCGCAGTGAGGCAGTGGGTGGGGTATTTCAGTAGTGGTGACTGTGATGTGAAAAACAAGCCACATTCTAGATGGTCATGCACAGCTGTCAGCATAAAATGAAGAGTGTCTTGATAAGCTCATCCACGAGAACTGGCAAATTATGACCACAGAACTGCTTATGGAGCTGAAAATCAGTTTCAATATGTTAAAAGTGATAGTGGCGACACTGCAGTATAGCAATGTTTTCTCAAAATTCTCACATAGGAAGAAAAAGAATAGAGTACGCAAGTCTGTAAGGAACCTATATGAGGCTGAAGGTGACCCTTTCCTGGATCACATCTTTACCAGCGATGAGATGTGGTATCACCAGTATGGGCCAGAGTCAAAACAGCAATCCATGTAGTGGTGTGAATTCCTCACAAAATAAAAAGTTCAGGACGCAGCCCACAGTGGGTACAGTGATGTGCACTGTCTTTTGTGATAGGAAAGAATCACAAATCACAGGACTGTAGGGGCTGGAAGGGACCTCTAGAGATAATCTAGTCCAAACCCCCTGCCAAAGCAGGCTTCCTAGACCAGGTTGCACAGGTAGGCATCCAGACAGGTCTTGAACATCTCCAGAGAAGGAGAATCCTCAACCTCTCTGGGAAGCCTGTGCCAGTGCTCTGTCACCTGCACTGTGATGTTGTTAAAGACATTAGTGTGGAACTTTCTATGCTTCAGTTTGTGGCCATTTGCCCTTGTCCTATTGCTACACACCACTGAGAAGTGTCCAGCTTTGTCCCTTTGCCTCCCGCACCTGAGGTATTTATAAACAAGGATCAGATCCCCTCTGAGTCTTAATTTCTCAAGGCTGAACAAAACCAGGTCCCTCAGCCTTTCCTTGTAAGAGAGGTGATCCAGGACCTTTATCATCTTTGTGGCCTTCCACTGGCCTGTTTTGTGGAGATCCCTGTCTTTTTCAAACCAGGGAGCCCAGACCTGGATACTATATTTCAGGTGAGGCCTCACCAGGATGGAGCAGAGGGGGAGGATCAGCTCCCTTGATGTGCTGGCCATGTTTTTTATTGCACTCCAGGATACCATTGGCCCTCTTGGCCACCAGAGCACACTGTTGGCTCATGGCCAACCTGTCATCCACCACGTCACCCAGGTCC
Source organism: Callipepla californica brunnescens (assembly GCA_023055505.1). Taxonomy (NCBI): domain Eukaryota; kingdom Metazoa; phylum Chordata; class Aves; order Galliformes; family Odontophoridae; genus Callipepla; species Callipepla californica. The sequence continues at coordinate 180,314 of JALIRH010000184.1, forward strand.
CTCTCTGCAGAGCTTCCTCTCTAGCAGGTCTTCCCCCAACCATTACCAGAGCATGTGGTTATTCCTCTTTAGGTGCAAGACTCTACACTTGCTCTTGTTAAACCTCATCTGGTTTCTTTCTGCCCAACTCTCCAGACTGTTCAGGTCTCTCTGAAAGGCAGTATAGCCTTCTGGTGTGTCAACCATTCCTCCAAGCTTTGTATCGTCATCAAAAAGGGATGAACCTTCTGGATTTCCTGGGACCTGGACAAACCATCAGCGCAGACTGATATATCATGACTGCCACTTAGCTGAAGGCTCAAATGTATGGAGTTAGGCCAGAGAAGAAGACAATCTTTCTCTTGCTGCATGATAACACCCGGCCTCATACCAGTTTGAAGACAGTGGAGCACATTGCCAATCTTGGCTGGACTGTCCTACCACACTACTATATAGTTCAGACTTTAGGCCTTCTAAGTTCCGTCTGTTCGGGCTGATAAAAAATGGTCTGCCATTGGCAACATTTTCCTAGCAACGATGTGCCATAGCAGCTATAAAACTGTGGATCACCTCAGCTGGAACAGATTTTTATGAGCAGTGCCTTCAGGCTTTGTTTATCAATGGCAAAAATGTACAGCTAATAGCGGAGATGGGTCAGAAAAGACTGTTTTGTAGCAGAGAATTTGCTCTATCAAATAGTGCTATTGTGTTCCTTTTTACTGTTATAGTTTCCATGGAAATAAAGAGGAAGCATTACTTTTGGAATGACCTACATATATTGACATGACTTCAAACATTTCCATATGTGTTGTGATAAATTAGGCCTACGTTTTTTTCAAACCAGTATACTTACTAAGTAAATACTTTCTTTTCAGAATATACTTCCCACTTCATATTTATAGTATGCATATAGTGGGTTTCAGCCTCTGTAATTTGAGCTTAATTATGTGTTATTATATCAATGATGTTTTTCCAAATACATATTTTTTGGTCCCAAACAATTACTTCTATTTCATTGTCTGTATATGGTAGATATTATACTACTTATGTATTTACTTTTTATATCTCTGTTTCTTTAAACATATGTCTTTGTCCAGGCTCTGCAGAAAATAAATGAAAGATCTGCATTAACTTGAGAAGAAAGTGGCTCATGGTCCAAATAAATTGTCAAGATGCAACTATATTGTTTTTTAAGGGTAGAACTGATATGTGATACAGTCTTCAGGACAGTACTTTCTTGTTTTTTTCAAAGGATGAACAAAAAGGGGAAAAGTTTAAGTCTGCATTGTTTTAATATTCCTTCTTTCAAGACTGATTTCTATTGCTTCTGTTCACAGCTAGCTATGTGGCAGGAGGTCCTTCCGGTTGTACTAATATTTTATGACATGCCTCTAGTTTTGTCAGTATATTGGTACTCATCTGCTTTGAAAAGCTAATCTCAGGTCACATAATTCTGCAGTCTTTGCTCGTACTCCATTCAGCATGCTGCAGCTCTGAGCCACAGCCTTAATTCTGAGAGATCCATGATGAAAGTTTCAGAGGACACAGCAAGAGGGATCCTCTGGAATTACTGTGCAAGGGAGGAGAAGACCTCATCTGAGAGGTCTTGCATCAGCTCTGGCAATGATGGGAAAACTGTGAAATGTCTTTGAAGGATCTTAGAAGTATGAGTCCCAACTGACAGAGAAAACTCTTGGCAGACAGGAGCCTCTTCCACACAAAAGACAGAAAGGATGGACCAGAAGGGAAAGTGAGGACATTCATGCAGTCTGGAATGTGACTGCTATGATCCACTGCCGGTAGACAAAAACACATCTGCAAATCCAGCTCCCCTCTCATATAAATGTTCTCATTTTACTCATATAGAAAGAAGTAGCTCATGCATAAATAAAATCTCATCATTGCTTTGTGAAAGAGGAAAAGAGTCATTTATTATGAAAAGGAAATATCTTAGATAGGAATAGTTTTGGGACTTATAGCTGCACAGATCTTCTATCTGTATTATGAGTAAAATATTTTCTGCATAGTAGTTAGTTGAAATGGAAATACAGTGTATTTCATACACTAGAACTGTGGAAAGTTCACACTGATTATTCATGTTTTGTTTTTTTCCTGATGATGGTACCGTATCTCGATATGTTTGCAGTATTTCCAGTTGTTTCACAAAGCATAGGTATTCAGTAAGTCCCAATTAAAACTGATTTTAAATTTACTTTGTGGTACTGGTTTGTGTGAGAATTTTTCTCATGAAGCCTTTATTTTGACAAACAGAATTTTTATATGGGCAACCTCTATCTCCATGTTTTCCCTGACACCATTTTTGAAAGCGAAGTATATTGCAAGACCTAGATCTCATTCCTCCTTAGGCCTCATGACATTCTACTTGCAATTATGTTGTCCTTCCTCTGATGATAAATTTGTATATAATACTGAGCCACACAAAGAAATGCCAAACTTCACTTTTCAGAATAAACAAGTATTTGCCATTACAGGCTCTGCATTGATCACCTGTCAGAGTTCAGGTCCTTCTTTTCTCTGTAGGGCTCTTCATAGAGAATTATTGATTTACTGCACTGAACTAAAATAGCTTAAGCCACATTACAGTTGTTTAGAGACCTTGTCTGCTGGATTGTCTTGTGTATAGTGTCCTTTTAATGACATTCACACTGTAGCTCTTAATTTTTTCTGTGTAAAAGCCACAGTCAGGGTTATTTCCTCACGCACACTGTTTTCCACAGTTTTTCTGGGAACACAGTATTTCTGAGATAGAACAAGGTTTAACAGAGCAGATCCTCATCTAGCTAGTATAAAAATGAAATGGATACTGTCAGCTAACACAGCATTTACTGTTACACAGTTGAAGCTTATACCAGGGTAGTCTACAAAATCAGGGCGTTTCTTTTCCGTCTCTGAGGCCTCGTCTGAGTCAGGTATCATAGGCTTTTTCTGCTGAGCTGAGAGAAGGAGAGGACTGAGAACTGCTGAGTATGCACGCTGACAGACTGGCTCTAGAGCAGTGTGGCTATGGGGTACTCAGGGCAGTGATATCCAATGGGCATTATCATACCACTACTGATCTGTTTCTACTGGTAGCATAACTTCAGCTGGCTGGATCTGTTTATCTTGTTTGAGCTTTGTTAAAGAGTCTGCAGAGTTGTGGTCACAGAAGGCAAAAAGCTGTAGAGGAGCCTTTGCCAGTCATTAGGTTTGCAGTGTTTATAAGATGCACAAAATCCTGAGCAGTGAGACACAGCAAAACCAATCTGCATTACATCTCAAGTGAAAACAGCAAGCTGTGGAAAAGGAGACTAAGACCCAGCTCTGGCTGAGCAACATGCATAGTGATCAGTTGGAGGAAAGACCCTCACCTGGAGTTACTTTATAACTTACTCATTTTTTTCATTATTATGTAATATAATGAAAAAATATGAACTGGCGCTTGGTTATCTAGCAGTCTGGTGAAATGCATGGTATATTACTGAGGCCTTCTTTGTTGGTCTGTGATATACCAGCTTCATTTGGGCTTGGAAGCCACACAGAGTCAGCAAGAATCACTAAAGCTTTGTCTCAAACATGGAGGTTCAAATTAGCAAAGTATCAACATCATGTACCACCACAAGCAGTCGAACTTCATGCAGGACTACATAGTACAAAGCTGACTCAAACACCTAGCTCATGTCTGTCTAACTGTCTGAGCCTTTGGTAAGATTAGTGAAAAAAAATACCAGATTTTTCTTCTCTTAAATCCAGGCCAGACAATTATGCTAGTAGTTAACTCCCAGAAAAGGGATCTTTGGTAATCGAGGCTTTTAAAGTGGAGAGCATGTTAAACTGCCTCAGTGCTCTTAAATAACTGTAAGAAAGTTAGAATACCTGATAGGTTTCTGGATAAGTACTGTTGAAAGACCATTTCAGTGATGAATTAAAACAGTTGCCAGAGTGCACAAGATAAAAGCAAAAAGCCTAGCAGTCTTTATTAATGATGGTCCTTCAGGGAACGGAGCAAGAAAAGAGGCTTTTTTACAGGTCTGTGTTTAGCCCAGGTGGGAGTAAATTATGTTAGAGATTTTGTTTCTGAATGTTAGTTAGAATGCTCAATTTTCTTTATACTGAATGTTTATTCTTGATTGTACAAAAGTTAGTATTTCTTTGAAAACTTGAAATAAAAGTTTCTCCCCAACTGAAACTTGAAAAGAGTCTGCCTCTTCCTGTCAGAGGCTTGCATATGGATGTGTAAATTTATATATCTTTGCATGAAAGGAGAGCGCACGGACAGAAAAGATAAAAATGAAAATTCCTGTTTTCCAGGTGATTTATCTCTGTACCTTTTTTTTTTTTTTTTTTGTGCTGCTTTATTCTTTGTCATTGCCAGGTTGCTTTATTCTACTTGTTACATTTATTTTTTATATTAGCATAGCAACCAGGGGCCTCCATCAAGAACCAGTCTCATGTGTCTCTCTGTCTTAGAACGTTTCAAGGAGAATCCCTGTTCCAAGGAACTTGGAGACTGCAGAAATCTTGCAGGAGATACATCGGAATTATGATTCACTCAATGAGTTTCAATGAGAACTGTGAGTGCAGCTGCTACCAGTGAACACTGAAAACTTGCACAGGAATTTCCGAAAGTCCAATGACCATGATCAAAGTGACACAGCATACGTGTATCTTTTCCTGAGAGATGCTGGATCTTGCCAACCAAACTGCTCTCAAAACGCTCTTAAAAATACAGCATTACAAGCCAAGCTGGAAGCAGAGCCTGTTCAAAAATGAGGCCTCACTACTCCCTAATCTGTGATAACGAATCCCATGCTTCTAAATGTTACAGTCGTGAAGATTTTACCATATTCTATTTCATGCTTGATTTACATCTATTACTAGATAATGGCAAGCTAAACAGGTCCTCATGTAGTGGGATTACAGGTGAACTGAAGTTTAAGAATGTCCTTTGAATTAATGTTTCAGGTTTCTGATTGCATCTGAATACTACTGTTTTTGCCGGTCCCAGCAGATTGGAAAATCTGCCAGGAGTGAGTTGGAACAAATTGCTTTACCCAGGCGTCAAGGGAAGCCCAGCAAGAAGTTAAAGCAATGAAGCTGTGATGAAGATGTTATTTCCAGAAAATGCAAGGTCTTTATCAGTAACCAGGCTTTCTCCTGGTTATATCTGTAGCAATAATTCCTGTCAATGTTCAACAGCTCAGAAGAAGGTGACAGGATTCGTGCTTTCCCAGTTCTCTTTAGACCTAGCTTCCAGTCAGGACTGTGTGCTCACAGCATGTCTGTCTTGACTGCTATTACTTTCTGGTTTTGTGAGAGGGAGATACAAAGGCTATAATACTAGAAGTACCTGAATTTGGTCTCCAGTGATGTAACACAGTGACAAGTGGGAACACCCACCTGGCTTCTCTGACTCAGTTTCTCTTTACTCCCAGTTTTGGTATGCCTGTACCTAATCTTTCCTTCAGAATCTCCTTTGCACAATCACCTTCAGTATCCCTGTGTAGTTTATTTGTGTCCTCTCATGACTGAGAAATAAGGAGAGAAGGGAGCAGAAGGGAAGGAGACAGCATCACACTGCACTGTCCACTCCTGTGGCTGCCAAGGTGGCCAGTTCTCTCAATGTGTCGCTTGGAGATTCCCTGCTGCTGCCACCTGGGGATGTCACCCACTGTGTGTCACTCGCAAGAACGATGACAGTGGCAATGCTGCAGGGGATGAATGTCACCAACATCATCCAGCAGCTGACAGAGCGGTTCAAGGGGGTGGAGATGTCATGGGGAAATTGTGCAAAAGGGAATAAATATATAGTGGACATGGAGATATTGCCTGCTTTGGCAGGGGGGTTGGACTAGATGATCTCTAGAGCTCCCTTCCAACCCCTACAGTTCTGTGTGATTCTGTGAAATGTTGGCCTTAAAATTATTTTGGGGTATCTCTGAAATAGTCTGAGGGTGAACTGCTGCAAGACATTCCTTTTTCATATAAGAGTTCTTGTATTTATGGCTTAGTGCCCTCAATTTCTTTGCTGGACTTGCTATAAAACCACAGTTGCAAATTCACAATTTAATCACAGTTCAATTGCACATGTAAATGTACAATTCTGATCTTTGTTGTTGGTGTAAATGCTTTGGAGGAGTGTCTCCTGCAGCACTCATTTCCTTATATATAAATATATATACTTCTGTTCTATTTGAGGGATAGTGGTGTACCTTTAGTTTTAGGAGGTAGTGCCCCTATATTAAACCAGTGACCAAATGTTCTTTTAGTTCTTACAGAAGTAACTGGATGTCTACATTAGCTCCCAGGAAAAATCTAGTGCTCCATGTCATCTCTTCCTCCTTTTGCATGTGCTTTTAACTGCTTAATTGCCAACACTTCTGGTCCTAATTCATGTGTGCAAGACGGAATCACTGAATTTGTTCTGATTCTGATTCACCATAAAAGTCTGAGCCACTTGGATTTTATCACACTATTATGAGAGCTGGACAGTGCTACCATCAGATCTCACTTCCTCTCTCTCCTTGAGTTTTAGTCTCTTTCCTATTATTATAGAATTCTGGAATCATTGAATCATAGAATCACTGAGGTTGGAAAAGGCCTCTAAGATCATCCTGTCCAATTATCCACCTATCACCAATACTTCCTACCAAGCCATGTCCCTCAGTACCATATCTAAAACGTTTCTTAAAAACCTCCAGGGTCTGTGACTCCACCACCTCCCTGAGCAGTCCCTTCCTGTGTCTACACACTCTTGGAGAAGTTTTTCCTAATGTCCAACCTAAATCTCTGCTGGTGCAACTGGAGGCCATTACCTCTAATTCTATTGCTAGATACTTGGGAGAAGGAGCCAACCCCCTGTTCACCACAACCACATTTCAGGCTGTTGTAGAGAGCAATAAGGTCTCCCCTGAGTCTCCTCTTCTCCAGACCAAACAATCTCAGCTCCCTCAGCCACTCCCCATAAGATCTGCGCTCCAGATCCCTCACAGCTTCACTGCCCTTCTCTGGACAGAGTCCAGGGCCTCAATGTTGTTCTTGTAGTGAGGGGACCAAAACTGAACACAGTATACTTGAGGTGCAGCCTCACCAGGGCAGAGTACAGAGGGATGATCACCTCCCTGGTCCTGCTAACAACACTATTTTATACAAACAAGAATGCCATTGGCCTTTTTGTCCATTGAGCATCAATGAATACCCCCAGTTACATTTTGTGATACATCTAAAACAAAAGATGCACTGACAGGTTGTCGACAACAGGCAATTTGTGTTTATTAATATCTGGTTTTTTTTGTCCCCCTGCAGGTCTGAAGAAGACCCAAGGGTTATGAATTGGGCCATATAGATGGCAGTGCTCTTGCTTTGTTGGTTTGTGATGGTTTTGAGAAACTGCTGCGTATGCAGTACTGTTTTCATGCATCTGTGATACCGATCTATTCTAATCATTCCTTTTCACTCAAGACATGTCTGTAAAAATGAAAGAGAAGTTACTTCTCTTCCTCATTTACCCACAGTCAGTCAGTAATTGCAGAGCACAGAAACATGACCTGAACCAAAACACATAACTAACATCTCTCCTTAGATTCTTCTACTGGGTAATGCCCACCTCTGGCTTCTGGTGCCATGAACACTTTATTCTTTCATTATGTTTAACACTGTCTCCTTTCACACTATTGCTGCTTGTTTCTTTTTTTACATGGAAATTTAGATTGAATTTTTATGGAACGTGTTTTTAATTGCTCACTCTTCTATTTCTTTTAGGTCTGTTGCAGGCAGACCCTACAGATTTCATTTTCCCTACATTCTTCCTTAGTCATTACTATTCTCAGGATATTTATGATGTTTCTGTGAAAAATATATTCTTTTTGTAAAACTGTTTTTCCAGGGAAATAAAATAATCTAAGCAGCCTGCCTGCATCTCTCTCTTTTTTTAGCCTTCTTCAGAGAAATTTCAATTGTGCTGTGCAGATTTGATGGCTTTTTTTTTTGTGCAAATATATATCAGAAAAGAAGCAGGACCTGACTTCTTGGTTAGACCACTGCTTTTCTCAGGCAAGCCTGCCAAGCCTTTCTGATTTCATACTCCAAAAGACACAGGTTGTTTTGGAGATGTCTATTTTGCTGAATGCCTATTATGATCCCGTATCAGTATTCCATCCAGCAGTTTATCAGAAAGATAAGATTGATTATCTCTTTCTGGCTTTCTGTGAGACCCTCTCTGTGGCTTTCTGTGAGATCTTCAGCAGTCTTGCAGCTCTGCACAGCTCAAGTAGACAGGATATGCAGATGGGAAAACTGCAGAAGAGCTATGCAAGTCTCATGTGCACGTGCTGTGCGATCAGCAGAAAGGAGACTTAAAAATTTACTTTGGGTTTGGTTTTCTTTCCTTGGCTTTGGTCTATGATTTATTTATTTATTTGCTTATTGCAGTCAGCATGATTCCTAGCACAATAGCCCTTTGAGAACAAGATCCCACTTGACATGAAACATCATTCTTTTAAAAATGATGATAAACACAAAACTGGCAATGATATTTTATTTAAGCATCCCAAAGGCTCTCATATTTACAAGATGATTCATAAGGCAGTCACATGTTTTTTTTTCATAGAAAAAAACAAGTAATTTTTGTGCTAGATGTAATTTTCTAAAAAACAAAGTGAAAGTGATAGAAAATATTCTGACAGCTGTGGCATCTGGACTTACTACAGAACAGTAGGCTGCACCTTCCCAGCACAGAGAGTGCTCCAGAGGGCTCTTCCTCTATCCATTGACTCTTGTTTTGCCTGCTACCCCAAGTATTGCTCCTAATCAAAAGCATTTTAAATACAGGTAACAAAAACAAGCGTGTCCTAGTGGCTGTTTCACGTGCAGGACTGATATAATTACATCAAATTAGTGATGACTAATTGTGAAATTAGGTTTCCACAGTGCTTGTGCCTATTAGAAATCCTATAGTAGATGTAAAGGATGCCATGTCAAAAAGAGTGATTATACAATCAACTTGCAAAAGAGACTTCTTGTTGCAGAAACTTGTGAATCAAACGTAGGAATCATAGAATCATAGAGTCCTTAGAGTTGAAAGTGACTTTTTATGGTCATCTAGTCCAGCTCCCCTGCAATGAACAGGGACATACATAGGTAGATCAGGTAGCCCAGAACCTAATCCACATTCACCTTGTAAGTCTCCAAGGACAGGGCACAGCAGCACAAGGAGACACAACACAGAGGGTGAAAAAGATGGAAGGAAGAGTGCACACAATGTTTACCAGCTTGCTATTGAGAGAATGTGCTTCTGAGGGGTACTGTACTGATCAACTGGGAGTCTGTTGTACTCTGTGGAGTCAGTAAACCAACTGAGATCTAACCTGAGCGTTCTCAGATCTGTTCAGTGGTGTACTGTGCTGCATGTGCAGCGCAGCCTTCAGACCTTTGTTGTGCTACACAGTCTCAGCCAACTCCTTGCAGCTGGCCCTGGTAATCACAGTACCAGCGTAGCCTTGCCTTTTTCCAGAAGTTCACTTTGAACAGCCTTTCTGAGTGACAGCAAAGGTGGTGAACAGAGTCGTTTCCCTGTAAGGAAAAAGGAGTGACACTTCTCTCCATAATGGGATCTGCATAGTGTGCTGTTGGAAAATCCATCTATGATCCTTCCAATGCTTCATAAAATGTGCACTCCCAACATCTGAAGGAATGTAAAACTTACTCCTTATCTCTATTCCTCATGAAGCAAAGGTCCATTTTGATGTCTGGAGCTAATGTTGCCAAAGTTGTTCATCCGTTCTCTTTCAGACGTATACAAAAGAGGCATAGAAAAACAGCAAATATAACTGAGGCTCTGGCTGTGGGACTGAGTTCTGTTAGCTGCCTCCCTGATGAAGATACATAACTGTTGGCTGTGACCTGCCTAGCTGCTCTGAAATGCAAGAGTTTAGACCACATAGCCTTTCCCTAAAACATGGTTTTTAATTTGCCTTCAGAACACAGCCTCATATCAAGGAGGAAAAAGTAAAGTCATCATGTCTGAAACAAATGCTTAGAAAGCAGATAGAAAAGCAGATAAACTGTAAAAGCAGCAGGTGACAGCAGTGGAAATCTAAGCAGCCCCTATGTAGTCATGCTGAAAAAAAGGAAACATCATCTGGTATTTTCTTGCTGCTGACCTGGAGGTGTGGAGAAGATCTATGCATTAAGGAAGGAATGGAAGTGCACACTGGATGTTTGCAAAAGCACTTCCCTTCAGACAAGCAAGATAAGCACCTGCTTTTTAACTGGTAAGTGAAGCAACTCTGCATGCAAGATCACAGCCTCAGCTCTTGAAGTATCTGCTGAAACGTCTGAGTATTGTTAGGCTTGGATTTTGTCCGTGTGGATATCGAAGAGCTCTGTGCCCCCAAGGATGGTGGGGAATCTCTACCCCAGCCTCAAACCCTCACATGTTAGGCTAAGTGGGAGAGCAGCGTACTGATGAGCTAGTGGTTGCTTTATGCATTTGTCAGCCCCAAACCCTTCAGTATTTTCACATCAGCTCCTTCTCCCAAACCTTCTGCCCAGTTACCACACCAATTCACACCTTCATAGCAGCATTCACAAAGACCCTTTTGGTTCCATTCCCTTTCACCTGAGCAGCTCCAGTGCTGGCCCTGCCAGCTTGCCTTTAGCTTTTTTTGATTTAATGGAACAGACTTAGCTATGTTTAGTTGCTATGGGAAATGTAAGCAGTCAAGTCTTTGCACAGCAGGGGCCAAATGAAGCTTTTGAGAGCAACTTCAATTTCTGCGCCACTCATCTTTGCAGTCCTTAATATTGTTTGTTTGTTCCACAGAGGAAGTGGGTCTGTACTATGTAAACTCATGAGTTACAAAGCAAATGAAGAGTACTTGTGAATATGCAGCAGCCTACCTAATGTGGGCCAAAGCTGGGAAATGGCTCGCTGTATGCAACAGTATTTTTGCATTTGGTCGTGACTGAGAAACAGAAGTGTTTGTCACCCCTTACCAGACTACTGGGTGTATTGAAGCAGAGAGCAGGAGTTGCCATACTCAAGACTCTTAAAGGGGTCTTAGGTTGGTTTGGTCTCTGGTAGTCACAGGGAAACAATAGGGCCCAGAGCAGTAAAAGCACAAAAGCTGTACTGCGTGTTTAGGGAAGAAACATATTGTTTTCATTCTTTAGAATATCCATGGACACTGTGGCTGTTCTGAGTCAGACAACTTGTAATAGCTTTCTCTACTGTGTACTATAGTGCTGGGAAAATGATTTGGAAGTCAGACAACAGTAGTCTTAGAAGAACTATTTCACACTGTGCCACTGACTTTGGGTATGTCACTTTCTCTCCCAGGCCCCCAGTTTCCTTCTCCGGTTTATATGCTACCAAGCTCCCCAGTGAAGTAATTCTAGCTTTACTGGCACTTATCTTAGATATCTTAGTGATCCCTTGCTATTTTTCCTTAAGGAGTGTGGATTAATAGGCTATTTAACTCATGTCAAATATGTTGCTGAGGCAGAGGATTTATGGCAGGTGGCTGTAAGTTATGGCAGGAGGCAGGACAATGAGCCCAGGGTAAAACCAGAGGGAGATCTAGGACCACTGAGTCCTTTCAAAGGAGCCACCCCTTTGTGCAATAGTCTGTGGGAAGAATGGCTGGCCATGTTATCCCTTCACTTGTCTTTATTTATAGTTTGAGCAGAGGAGAGTTGGGTTATGCTGGTGAAGGTTTATTCAGGGAATCAGGGAAATAATCTCAAAGCTTCATATGTATTCTCATGATCATGCTCATATATGATCATGCTTCAAAAGTGGAGGGCTTTTTAAATAAAAATAGCATTTTTTTTCCTTAAGCACACTATTCTCAATAATAATCTTTTATTTTTGCTATCATTCATGAGCCTATTTTTAGCTCTCTGTATACGCATGCAGGCTCATGAATGTCTTAAATGTCACTATAAATGGAAGAGATATTTTCCCATCACAGTAATCACACAGCTGGTGGTAATCATCCCAGCTCCAAGCTTGCTAGGGTAAGCACAGTTAAAAATTCTATTGAGGATGAGTTTATTAAAGAAAGATTAATGGCACCTTCGAAAGTTTTGTAGACATTACAGGTCCTGAGACCTCCTGTGAGTTTTTATTTGGTAGTCTGTTCATTCTTATTTTGATATCAATTATCTGTACAATTTTCTTACAGGTGAGCTCTGATTTGTTCAGCTATCCTGAAATTTCTTTGTGGGATTTGCTCACTATCTCCCTTAAATTAAAATCAACCAGTTAGTAACAAACAGGAAGAAGACAGTTATTACATGCATAATAGCATTATTCAGTATTTGGATTCAGGTGTGTTTTGGTGAGCGCGTCCATCCTTGTGAAATTCTGTTTTCCATACATTCCACAGTGCTCTTCAGCATGATGGAGCACAACACAATAGGACATAGTAGGTGTAACTTGCAAATCTGAAGTCAAACCTGTCAGAGAAATATATAGCCTCCCATTACTGGAGAGTCATTAAACAACTACAGCACGAAGCAGATCTAGATCCTTATTCTTCTGCAGAGAAGAACTTTGTTGTGGTCCTTGTGGTCAACAGGCTGGCCACAAGCCAGCAGTATGCCCTTGAGGCCACAAGGCCAGTGATATCCTGGGGTATATTACAAAAAGTGTGGCCAGTAGGTTGAGGGAGGTGATCCTCCCCATCTCTCTGCCCTGGTGAGGCTACATCTAGAGAACTGTGTCTAGTTTGGGGCTCCTTAGTTCAAGAAAGACAGGGGACCTCTGGAGAGAGTTCAGCAGAGGGCCACAGAGTTGATGAATGTCCTGGAGCATCTCCTGTGTAAGGAAAGGCTGAGACATCGGACTGTTCAGCCTTGAGAAGGCTTAGAGGGGATCTTATCAATGCTTATTAATATCTAAACAGTGGGAGTCAAGTGAATGGGGTCAGGCTCTTTTTGGTGGTGGCCAAGGACAAGGGACAGTGGACAATGGACACAAAATAGAACACACAGTGTTCCATCTGGACATAAGGAAAAACTTCTTTACAGAGCACATGAACAGGCTGCCAGAGGGGTTGTGGAGTCTCCTTGTCAGGAGGCACTCAAGACTTGCATGGACATTTGCCTGTACAATCTACTGTAGGGAACTTGCTTTAACAGGGGATTTGACTGGATGATCTTCAGAGACCTTTCCACCCCCTACAGTTCTATTACCCTGTGATTCTGTGGTTGGCTAGGTTGCTGGAAACAGAGTCATCTCATCCTAAGCCAGTGAATGTATCAGACCAAAGCTCCTTAATCTGTCAGTGACTTAGGAGGTGTTTTTGGGATACTGGGTGAGGAAAGACATTTGCCGGGGGCCTTTGAAGCTCTTATATTACCATACAAAAATAATGCAGAAGATTACAAAGATGTTTGAGAGACGTAAGAGAAAGAATACTGCATCCCTTCTCCTCATGCTGCAGAGATGGATTCTTCATGCCATCTTTAGTGCAGCATATAGAAATCTGCTCTTCTCCCAAAGCTGCTTCTGTTGCAGTGTTCTGAGCTATGGCCAAACATATTGAACTGGCCAAATCTATAGATTATCATTTATTATCTTGCAGGTACTGTGTATTATGAGCAGCATGCTGAAGAGCTCTCCAGCAGCTGTACAAAAGTGGAATTTCACAAGCAGAGACAAACACATTAATCTTTAGTTAACTAAATAATTAAATAATCTTTAATTAAGATTCTGCTTAGCCTCTTCATCTTCTGAGACTAGCTTGATTGTGCCCACACTCGACATTTAGGGCAGCATAGCTTACAGGTACTAAGAAAAGCACCCTTTTGTGAGAGGAAAATACTGATGGGAAAAGATCCACAGACCAGACAAAACTTACTGGCTGGAAGCTACTTGTTACAGACTCTGGTACATTGTAAGATAAGACAAGAGGTAAGCTGAGGACTATGCACTACTTTGATTCAGTTCTTCTTAGTGTTTAATTTGATTTCCTGGCATGTTAGCATTGTGGAAAAGGTGGTTGTGGGAATGAGAGCTGTGTTTCCTCTCTGTGTTACCTGAGCCATGGGACAGGTCAGAGATAACTTGTAGCAATAACAGTTCTGCCATCCTCCTTCTGATTGTTTGGCTGCAGGTTCCTTTGCCTACATAAGTTAGGTTATGTTTGAGGGAATCAAACTGAGTGTGGTTGCATGCCAGTTGGAGGAGAGAGGCAAAAACAGCTCCTGTGATCAACCACTGAGTAGATTAGGATGCAACAGCATTTCTGAACTGTCTGGGAAACTGTGATTCAAAGTGGTCTGGGAGTACATATTCTGGGTCACACTCAGGGTCACACTGTGGTCCAGGATAGAAGAATTTTGGCAAATGCCTTGGCATGTCTGAAGAATGATACTTGAAAATTTATGATTTTTCTAGAGAGTGAAATGTCTGTGTATTACACTTGATCTCCTTCATGAACACTTGGAAAAGTGGTAGCTAAACAATGAAGACCAACATACTAAAGAATGGAATTTTTATTTTTCTTTTTTTGCCAGTTTGGAACCTCAGACTCTTTTGGCCTGCCACAGACCTTCAGAAATCTCATTAAATGGATGTTTGAAGTTAATAAATAACGCACCTGTAGAAAACAATCTAATTGTAAAAAAAAAAAACAACAAAAAAACAAAAAAACAAGAACATAGTTTTTGATAGCAGCCCAATAAAAACATTTACACTAAAATTGGGCTGATTAGACATGATTCACTGTAATATATCTTCTTTTATTCTACTTTATCAGTAAATATTAAGTAGATACATCTCTAAATTGTTCAAATTGACATACTAAAAAACCATTTGAGTTAACATATGATATGACCTGAGAAAGATTGAATTGGACCATGCCTTGGAATGAGCATGAAGTTATATTTTTCATTTTATATAAAGTCATTCCTCAGTTTGAGGACTATTTTACTGAAAACAGAACTGACTGCCATCAAAACACCAACAGAAGCTCTGCAAAGGAGGGCAATTCAGGGATTTGTCTTTGAAAAGCACATCTCTGAACTTCACATCAAAACACAGCAGTTCTGACAAAAATTATATGCATTTTTATGTGCTAGCAGGAAACTTCAGTCTTCTGTGTAAGGTCACTGAAAATATGCAGAACAGAAAAGATGCAAAAAAAAAAAAAAAAAGCGAGCAAGGAGAAGAATACTCATTGTGTATTGTCACAACGTGCAGATTGATGGTTGAGGGAGACATTAGGCATTAGTATTCTAACAGAGCACAGAAATGAGTTGTGCTACATTTGATGAAAGAACATTTAATTTTTTAACTATCATTACTTTTTATAGTGCAGCAAAACATTAAGCGCAGGCAAAATAATGATGCATTCTGTGTTCTTCTTTACCTGAGAAAGCTAATTGTAAAAAGTGGAAATGAGTCTTTTTAACAGAACCAAGAGTCTGAGTGATTCTGGTATGTGTATTAGACTTTCTGTCCACAGAAAAACCATTAAGAAGTGAATTTTGTGCTGGTACGAAATTTAATTAATTAGTGGCCATGCAATGGAAATCTGGCATTTCCTGCACTTAAACAGTCTTCTCTTCATTACGTAACTGCAATTTTTCTTCACCTTTTATAGAGGCACCCACTGAAGAGTATCTGGCAGCAGTAGCACTGCTGGTTTGGATAGAGTTAACAAAGATATTTGCCAAATAAACTCTGGTGACAATCTCAGGCCTTCCTAAAATAGATATGAAGATGCCTGTTAAATTTGTGATGCTCATGCTTCCAGCCTCATTACTTATAACCACAGTAACTGAGATCCATGCAGACCCCTTAGAAAAGCTGATTTTTTTTTAATTTAATTTTTAGAGTAAATGACAAAATGACAGAAAAATTGAGGTTAAAAGGGACCTCTAAAGACCATCAGATTCATTCTCTGCTCAAGCAGGGCTACACAGAGTATTCTACTGGCTTTGTTCAACTTGGTGTTCATCAGGACTCCCAGGTCCTTTTCTCAAAGATGCTTTACACATCCCTCTTGATGGCAGATTAACACAGTGTTATATCCACTATACCTTCCAGCTTTGTGTCATCTGCAGACTTGTTGAAGGTAGACTGTAGACCATTGTCCACATAACTAATGAAGATGTTGAAAAAGACTGGACTCAGTACTGAGCCCTGGAATACACTGTTACTCGCTGGCCTCCAGCCAAACTTTGCAGAGAATGACAGAATTGCAGGGGTTGGAAGAAATCTCAAGATTCACAGTGTCCATCCCTTCTAAAGCAGGTTCCCTACAACATGTTGCACAGGTAGATGAGTTTTGAATATCTCCATAGAGGGAGATTCCACAGCCTCTCTGGGCAACATGTTCCAGTGCTGATCACTATCCTCTGTGCTCAGTAATTCATACAATATTCAATTTTGATTGTTCTTCTAGCTCACAGCTTGCCTGTTATGGTCTTAGGGGTGTGAATGTCAAAAGCCTTACTGAAGTGAGGTACACAATAATCATTGCTCTCACCTCACTGATCTTCACTGCTGTGAAATGCATGTCAGGTGATGAGAAATCTGAGACCTCCCAGATTGCTTATACTCTGCTGTGTTGTACCTCCAACAGATATTGGTATGTTTGAAGTACTACATCAGGACAAAGGCTTGTGAGCACAGTGTTCTGTCTCTAGAGGGCCTAATCTGCTTGGTTTATATGGTCAGGGCCCGTAGCAGACCCTCACTATAGTATCACATACTTATGTTCTTACAGTAATCCTAACACACAAACTTTCAGTCAGCTCTTCATCCACTTCATGCATTCATTGACATAAAAGATGTTCAGTGATATAAAGAGTCAAACCCCCTCCTTGTCTCAACAGGCTGCCCTTACCCTTCCACTGCAACATTCCAGTTTTGGCCACTATCCTACATCATCTCTGCAGTGCTAATGGGATTGTAGCCCTGAAACTATATGCACATCTCTCATTAACTCACCTTGTTGCTTCCCAATACTGCATCTGTTAGTGTACGGGCACTTAATAGAGGTACTCCAACTTGTGTTAATAGAAAAAGTGTTTGGTTGACTTCTTCATAATAGGGCCTTGTAGGTCTTTGCTTGCTAACCTGCAAGGGCTGAAGTAATTCTGTTTAATTCCCATTTTGTTGATTTTTTAATTCCTCCCTGCCACATCATTCCATCCCTTTTGTTCAGCTATGCTGTCTGCCACTGAATTCTTCCACTAAATGACTCCATGACTTCAGCTTGAGTCAACTGGAAGAAACTGGTAACCACAAGGTCTTCTAACTTCTTTCAGATTGTATCTGTACACAGGAAATAATCCAGAGGAATATTCTTTTTTTTTTTTTTTTTTTTTTTTCTTGAAGCATGATGCTTCTTTCTGGACAGAGAACTGCAGCCCCCTCCCTAGATTATACTTTCTATAATCCTATTAACATATCCTGCAAGAGGTTCAGTAGCATCCTCCTGCATTTTCAGTTTGTGATCTTCTGTCAGTCTCTAAACACCAAATGTTCTAGTAGCCAACTGTCTACCTTTATTGTAATAGAACATTTGCTTTTTCCCCCTGAAAACATACTGCTTGTCTCTATGATATTTCATTTAGTTGACCTCAAGCCATCTTTCAAATTTGTCAAGATAATTTTGAATTCTGATACAGACCTCTAAATGCCCCTTTCCGTTCAGTGTCATCTGCAAATGCTGCAAGTGCACTTTCCTCTCCATCTTCCTGGTCATTAGTGAAACAATTGAATAAGCTAAGGCTCATGTCAAACCCCCCTGGGAAATAATTTGCATCTTTCTCCATAAATGTCAGTGAATCATCAAAAACAAAGGGACCACCCCCCAGCCAGCTGTCTGTTTCCCTTAAGAAAGGTCATCAGAGCCAGAGATTCACTGTTTGCTAACAAGGAAGTTATGTGAAAGTTTACCCAGTGGTTACTTTATCAGCTAGGCCAACCTCCCTGTCCTTGACAAATGCTTATTACCTGTCCTTGTCTCCTTTTTCTTCAGGTAAACACTTTTTATCCATTTAGTCACAAATTCTTTTGATCCTGAGAATAGCATTAGAGTGATTATATAGCATGTCTATAGCGTCTCTTTTTTTACAAATATGATATATATTTGCGCTTTAGTTTTATTGGGAATCCACTTTTCCTCTACTAGTTCTATGAAACAGTAAATTTCAGCAAATTCCTTGAGCACCCAAAGTGACTTTCTTCAGACTTAGCCAAGTTTTTCAGTATTTTCATTCTGTTCTTTTTCTTACTCTGGACATTGCTTTTCTTGTCTTGTTACATTGTCTGTTTACACACTTTGGTAAAGACTAGAACAAAGGAAATGAAGGATGTTTGTTTGTATCACTCAGTGTTGGCTCTCTTTCCCCGTGAGATAACAGACCTATACCTTGTTTTGAATTGTTTTATTGTACTTAAAGAACCTCATTCCCGTTCCAGGTGTCCCATACATTTTCCTCCCTTTTTATAGTCTGTTATGTTAGATTTGAATCTCTAGGATAACATCAGAAGCGTATGTTTGCATTTTTCATGGAATAGAATCATAGAATCATTAAGGTTGGTTAAGAGTTTTAAGATCATCTAATCAAAACATCTATCTACAACCAATATTGCCCACTCACCATATCTCTTAAGTCCTGCCCAGGCTCCCTGCCCCTTCAGTCCCCTAAACATGGGGTATTACCGGGGTAACAAAACTTCTGCAGCTCACCCCAAAGCTCTCCCAGCTGTATGCAGGTGTCAGAACTCACATTGAGATGGGAAGTGATGGGACAGGGAGCAGCATCCCAAGTGCCATAATCAAGTGCCAGGTCCTTTGGTCATAACAACCCCAGGCAATGCTATAAGCTTGGGGCAGAGTGGCTGGAAGACTGTGTGGAAAAAATAGACCTGGGAGTGCTGATTAGCACTTGGCTGAACATGAGCCAGCAGTATGTCCAGATAGCCAAGAAAGTCAGTGACATCTTGGCTTGTATCAGAAATAGTGTTGACAGCAGGACCAGGGAGCTGATGATCCCACTGTACTCAACCCTGATAGTTCAGTTCTGGGCCTCTAACTGCAAGAAAGACAATGAGGCCTTGGAGCGTCTTCAGAGAAGGGCAATGATGATGGTGATGGATCTGGAACACAAGTCTTATGGGGAGTGGCTGAGGGAGCTGAGATTGTTCCGTCTGGAGAGGATAAGGCTCAGGGGAGAACTTAATCACTCTATAGCTGCCTGAAAGGTGGTTGTGACAGTGGGGGTTAGCCTCTTCTTCTGTATATCTAGTGATAGAACAAGAGGAAATGGCCTCAAGTTGCAGCAGGGGAGGTTCAATTTGGATATTCAGAAAAAATTCTTTTCTGAAGAGTGAGTCAGGTGCTGGAACAAGCTGCCCAGGGATGTGGTGGGGTCACCATCCCTGGAGATGTTCAAGACATATTTAGATGCAGTACTGAGGGACATGGTTTAGTGGGAAATATTGGTGGAAGGTGGACAGTTGGACTGGATGACCTTGAGGGTCTTTTCCAACTTTGGTGGTTCTATGATTCTATGATTCCTTCATCTTCACTGCTCATGTAGCCCTTCACTGTGTAACATCAAAATCTGAGATACTCTGGTCCCATAAATCTACAGAAAACCAGCTTAGCTCAGGTCCATAATGTTTGCCTCAACATGTTTATGCCAATCCCTACGCTGTCATTTTTGGTGTCTTTGCTTTTGGTAGAAGTCTTGAAGTATGAGGTCCATTCCCCCCAGCTGTGTGGATTCCCATCTATGGAAAGGAAATTCTATAAAAATCTCCTGAAACTAAGATACCAACAAAAATGCAAATATGATAAGATATATTGCAAAACATTGAGGAGCTGTTTTATTAAGTACAGACGTTAAGGTCATAATGGAATGTCATAATAGACCTCTGAGAGGAGAAACTAGAATTTATCACCTCACCACACTGCATTTACTTTATAGTTCACTCACTTCCCTGCATTACTTCCCCCCCAGCTGTGATGTGGGCTAGTGGAATTGGGGACAGGGAAAATACAGAGAACTTGAGAAATTTGGATGACATGCTTTTTTTTTTTTTGCTTTTTTTTTTTAATTTTCTTTTTATGTTTCTCTTTCAGCATCTTTATTCTAGGCTACAAACTGAAGTCTAGCCATTTCACCAGAGATAATCACATGTTATTTCTCTCTAAAGACATCTTAAAAGAGCTTGATGCCATGAGCATTTTATGTATCTCTCTGAATGTTTCAGGTTAATATCTACTGCAAGCTGTGAAACTTCCAGGATAAATAGTTAATCAGAGTCATCTGAAACTGGAAGCAATTTAGGTTTCTGTTTAAAGCTGTATGTCTCCTGTACTAGAAGTTCTCCTTCACTGGAATAAGCAGTTTGCAGATCTGGGAACCCCTTCTATCTCCTCCATCATTTCTCTCCCTAACAGTTAATACATCTGCTTTCAGTATGTTCCACACTATCTCGTTTTGGTCCAGCAGGTCTGGACCAACAGTCATAGGCTATAACTTCTGTCTTTTCCTGTTTGGTGGATGGGCCCTCTCTGGTCCCTTCTGTAAGAGAAATAAGCAGCCTGTGTGAGTCTCTTGTCCTGACTTTGTCTAAAGGCAGTCGTTTTTCTGCAATTGTTCAGTGCAAGACCAAGGACAAAGTAAATAAAGACTAAGGGAAAAAGAAATTCTTCCCTGTTTACTCAACTCTTGAGGCCTTGCAGGGTTTGTGTTTTTCCTTTTCTCTATCTTTTTCTTTTCTGTTTTTCATTTCCTTCCATCAAGATTATAGTTATCATCACTGCTGAATGCAGAGGAACTGCAGTATCATTTACTCCAAAGAAATCAGATGGAAAAATGCCAAAAAGGAAAAGCTGTTTTTGCTGACAGTATCATAGCATAAACAAAAATAACTTATTCTGGAAACATTCCTTTTTTGTTTTGTTGTTTATTGTTAATGTTCATGAAGACAATCTTCATTGTCAGTTCCTCAACAATAAATTTGCAAAGTATGCTTCAACAGGAAAAGAAGAAATTGAAAATTCAAGCATGTTTCAGATTTAAAAAGAGTCCTGCTGTATAAGTTAGGTCCATGTGAGACTAAAAGAATCAATTAGCTCAAACTAGAAGTGCGTTTTTGTTATTAGTGGTAAAAAATAAACCCTTTTGGAGGAGAAGTACAGTTTCCAAGAGAAAACAAAATGGAATAAAGCAAAACGAAGCAGAACAAAACAATAACATCTTCCAGAATTGCAGCTAACAGAAAAAAATATTGGTTAGAAAATAAAAATGGAAATATCATCATATCTGAAACATTACTTGTAAACTCTGGGATTTTTTAGCAATTTGACTCTAATACTAACATGTTTTAAAAATGAAACAAACCATTTAAACTATTTGTTTTTTGTCAGTCTCTACGCACTCCAAAAACTAACAAACAAACAAACAAACAAACAAAAAACAGATTAAATTTGCCATCCATCTTTGCACATAAAGGGTAGAAAAATGAAGGGCAATGAAATAGTCCTGCAACACCATCCTATCTGCTTCTTCAGTTGTACAGTTAGAAGGTTAGAATCACAGATGTTTGCACATCTGTTTTTGAATGCATTACACAATTACATGCAGAAGTCCAGTAATTTCTTCTTGTTCACCAAACAGGTTGCCTTTTTGAATGTAATTTGGCATAGGGTTCAGATCATGGCAGGAAACTTTTATGAAGCATTACAAAGACACTTCAGAGCACAGATGTGGATAGAAAGAGATACTACTGCATGGTGCGCGGAGAATAAGATGATGCAGATGCCTCCTAAGAAAGATGATGAAGTGGCAGGATGCTGGATACAGCTGCGGATTGTGATAAAGGAATTCACTGTCATTAAATGCTGAGAATGTGCTTGAAATACCAAGTTCTGAAGAGGGCAGGGCTTGGATGATTACAGTTTCCTAGGGAATTTATTGACCAAGTCATAAAAATTTCATTAATTTTACAGCTGTTTACTTATTAACTCTAATGAAAAACATCCATAAATAAGTAAAAATAAAGGGGAGATTGGGAATATCTTCAGGAAGATATTAACAAGAAAGTAATTAAAACACCTCTAAGTAACACTATAGAAAAATGAAGACTTCACATTCTTGCCGTGAAATGGATGAAATATAATTATTTTTAGACAGAAGAATTTGAAAACTTCAGACATTTTAGGCATTCACTTTTACAGCAACACTGTTTAGATTTCGTAATGAAATTTCATTTTGAATGAAAAACAGATTTATTGCTATGTTGAATATCCTGTTTTGACAACATCTGAAAGATTTTCTGCCTTTGCTGTGGAAGTAATACATTATTAAAAAATTCTGATAACTTGTAGTTAAAAAACAGTAGGTTAATTTCTTCTTCACTGAAATATTATTAAGTTAAAAAGTTATCTGTGTAGATATGTCTTTTGAACACCATGTTCCTTCTGCTGGCATAGCATAAATCACATCAGCTTCCTTGTGTCTTGATGGTACAAGATTAGTGAAAATGAGACATCAACAAGGCAGTTTGTCAGTATCATCACATCAGGACACAGCAAAGAGGCACGTTTTCTAACTGAGCGAGTTGGCCCAAGAGAGTAAGGAGTTGACATGCCTTTAATCAGGGGATGATTAAGCATACAGGTTACATAAAGAGGCTATGATACATTGGATACACAGTTGAGCCTTGCTATCTGCTTGTGATGATAAATGATAAAAGTTGTGAAAATTAAACAGCCATAAATCATCAATTTAATGTTAAGCACCAGTGGCAGAAGTAGGAAGTAACTGATTACAGCTCTGAAATCTTGTCTCACTTTATTTTCTGGTAGGCAATGAAATGAAAGGTTTGAAAATAATCTTGGCGCAGGGTGACTCCTGTAAGGTAAGCTGTGAACCAGCTGATTTACCTTGCTTTGACCAGAATAGCTGAAACCTTTGCAAAACCCAACAAATTGTTTTTCCTTGTGTCGCACCACTACTGGTGTTTATTTGCATGTGAAAGAACGCAGGCTTGGGCATTTGAATCATTTCTCTTGTGAGACATTGTGAGGGTAATTTCCACTTTGTTTTTAGTGTTACAGAGTTCTAGTATTAAATTTTTGTGTTAATGGAGCTGCCTGGAAGAAAAAGCATTGCCAACAGTAAAGAATTAAATAATGGAATGTGTTTTGTTTTGTTTTGGTTTTTTTTTATAATGCCCAGATGAAATTACCTTATTTATTTATTTATTTATTTATTTATTTATTTTCCATTTTGGTGTTTCCAGAGAGGAAATTCATTTTGCTGCAGCTTATGAGAAAAATAAACTTCTGATTGGCAAGTTGCCTCACTAAACAACATGCAGAAAGGCCTCAAATGGAATGAAACATTTACCAAAATAAAGCTGAAATATGTACCAAAAGAACAAGAACACTTTTGATGCTGTTACTGAAATCATGCAACTGCTACATTCCATTTTCATATAATTTCATCTTGTCAGAAATCTTAAAGGAATTCTTACTGCTTCTGAAATGTGTCTTTCTATCTATCCCAAAGTCTAAATGCTTTCTTTCTAAAGTCAACACTATTAATGACTTCAGAGCATTCCAGAGGTTTATTTCAGAGTAAGATCTATCAAAGTGAAAGGATTTAGTCTGTTTTCCTAAACCAAACTACCTGTGGTGATAGGCCAACAAATAAGTCATGTAATCAAAAGTTTTGATTATTATTATGATTTTTTTTGGA
This sequence comes from Callipepla californica brunnescens, assembly GCA_023055505.1. Taxonomy (NCBI): domain Eukaryota; kingdom Metazoa; phylum Chordata; class Aves; order Galliformes; family Odontophoridae; genus Callipepla; species Callipepla californica. The sequence goes on from JALIRH010000184.1 coordinate 204,029, forward strand.
AGAATGAAGGACCTAGTTCATTTGACAGAATGGATTTGAGGAGAATATCCGTCTACAGACTACATGAGTTGTTGCTACAGCAGAGTTCATGAAATTATCTGTAGTCAGTAGTTCTTCATGCAGTTGTCTGACTTGTTCTAACCTCACAGTGCCAGGCTGAAGGGACCCTGAAAGGTATGCAGATCAATATTTCATTACCACATTTCAGGAATCAAGGGATAATTACCTGTTACTACTTCTTTCCTGCTTGAAGAAAAATGCCAAGAATGATTTCATGAAAAATGAACTCATTGAGTCCATCTTCTTCAACTCTGGAAATGGAAAATGAAAGAAAGCTATCCAGGTGGTTCTCCTCTTAGTCACTTTTCCTCATTCACTGAACTGCTTTAAGCACAAGCCTCTAAAACCAGGAAGCCTGGAGTGACCCAGACAGGCTGGAGAATTTGGCAGAGAGGAAGTTCATGAGGCTCAACAAGGGCAAATATAGGGTCTGGCATCTGGGGAGGAGTAACTGCATGCATCAGTACAGGTTAGGAACTGCCCCGATGGAAAGGAGCTCTGCAGAGGACTTCAGTGTACTGGTGTACAGTAAGTTGTCAAGGAGCCATCTCTGTGTCCTTGTGGCCAGAAAGGCCAATGATATCCTGGGATGTATTATAAAGACCATGGGCATCAGGGCAAGGGAGGTGATCTTCCCCCTCTACTCCACCCTGGTGAGACCACATTTAGAATGCTGTGTCCAGTTCTGGGCTTCCCAGTTCAAGAAAGACATAGAATTTTTGGAAAGAGTCCAACAGAGGGTCACAAGGATACTGCAGGGCCTAAAGCATCTCTGTATGAGGAAAAGCTGAGAGACCTGGGACTGTTCAGCCTGGAGAAAAGAAGGCTCAGGTTGAAATGTTATAAATGCTTATCAATATCTAAACAGCGGGACTCAAGTGTGTGGGGCCAGGCTTTTTTTGGTGGTGTACAGTGACAGAACAAGTGACAATCGGCACAAACTGAAACACAGGGAGTTCCATCTGAACATGAGGAAAAACATATTTACTGTGAGGCTTCAGAGCTCTGGAACAGGCTGCCCAGAGAGGCTGTGGAATACCTTCTCTGAAGGTATTCAAGACCATCTGGATGCTTTCCTGTACAATCTATTGTAGGAAATCTGCTTTATCAAGGGATTGGACACAATGATCTCCCGAGGTCCCTTCTAACATTACCCTGTGATTCTGTGTAGAAATGGGAGATGTGGCATGACTTTGAACTTGGGAGAAGACATCCCACGTGGCCTGCAGTGCCTCTTTCAGGCAATGCAGCATCCCTGGGATAGTTTATTATTCTGTACACTTGAGATTTACAAGGACAAATATCTGATGCAATCTTTTTGTGTGAACTAATGTGATGTCATTTGGTTCCTTACTAAGCCTGGCACAGGCCCTTTGAGACAGACATCTTAGAGAACTGTTTCCTGTGAAATTCTGTAATAGTGAGTCGCTGGAGAACCTAGGAGAAGCAAATGCAGACAGCAGTTTCTTGTATTCAGAGTGCTTTCAGAATACTTTTGTTTAAGATTCCTTTGATGTACAAAGTTGCTTCTTTTTGTATTTCTAGAGAAAATATATGGAAGGCTTTGCTTGTTGAGTGCTTTCAGAAGCCTAATACCTGAGTAGATTCAGCTTGATCTAACAACCTGGAGAAAATAACCTGAGTTGTAGGGAAAAGAACCCATGTAGTTTACTATCCTAACCTTAGTGGATGATGATAATAGACTGACACCTACATGACCTGGAAACAACATTCTAAACAATCATGGAACTGGAGAAATGAAGTGCAAATTACCGATGTCTGAAAACCTGTCAGAGCACTGATTCCAGAATCCCAAGATGTCTGTCATTACGCCTGCACAACAACCCAGCATGGGTATCAGCAGCCCTATAACTTGCTCCCTGCTCCTGACCAGGGGCTGTTTGTGGTGAGTGTTCTACACAGCTCAAGGAGGTTTGTTCCTCAGCAGGCTCTGTGAGTAGGAGCTAGATGACTTATTTGTACTCAAAACCTTTTTCTAGTACTTCTACTGTGGGACTGTGCTGCCAGATATATCATAGCTGCAGACTCAGATCATGTGGACTTAAACTGATTTCAGACTGAGATCAGTGAGAAACTTTGTTTAATATAGCAGGTCAGGCCAACTGGTAAGCACAACAAAAGCATTTCTGGAAAGCAGTCCTCAAGTTACTCTTCTGAGCAGATATACTCTCAGATATGCTATTTCCACCCCCCCCCCCCCCCCCCCCCACCCCCATTCACCAAAGCAGTCTGTTTTCCTTTATTTGTCAAGTATTCCATCTTCTGCTTTCCAGAGACCAGAGCAGTTAGTGGGAAGTTTGTTCAGGTGGAAGACCTGGCCTGTGCCACAGCTCTACTTCTCTGTAGTGAGAGATGAGGGCAGTATATTCCAGTGCTTCTGCTAGATCTGTCTTCTACATGTAATTCTGTAGGGGCCAAAGGATTTGTTATATATTGAACAAAATAAGGAGTGTATTTCCCATGAGTGTTTTCTACATAATGATCACTATAAAAGCTGAGTATTTTAAAATCATTTTTGCAATTTTATTTCTTGTACAGTTATTAATGTGTCTGCTATGTATCATTAAAATCACTTGTAAAAACTGCACCCTTGCATTTAGCTTTTTCTGTGATGTTGCTCACCCTTGTTAAGTCAAAAGAGAAAACAAATAAATGAATGGGAACACAGAATACTAGCAAAATTCCATGGCCCATGGAACTGCACCAGAGAAGGGAGAAGGAACTTCATGAGAAGTACCGCATCAGAAGAAAATCCTGCTGCCCCGGGCATCTGGCCTCCTTACTAGCCAGCACTAAGCTAAGAATAAGGAAACTGGCAGGATTCCAGGAATTCCTGATGCTGCAAGAAAATGTCATTTCCATAATACAGCTAGTGCTCCAAGATTCTGGAAAGATCAGCTGTGAGAGTACCAGGCAAAATGACTACCATGGTAGCTTGAAGTTGGCGTGACTCAGAAACCCATTTTGGCATTGGCACGCAGATGGAGCAGGAATGAGTATCCCTATCAGGAGAAATCCCAACCTGTGCCAGTGGGAGCAGTAATGGGTAGAGAAACATCTTGGGTGGAAGAAGATGGGAGGGAAATTAGCTGTCTGTTTCAGAAATGTGACAGACAACCTGAGTCTGCTGAAACATCTGAAATAACTTCTGGGCTTTCTGAAGGCAGAATTTATCTTTGTGTGAAGCCAGATGGGTGAGGAACAGTTTTGAACTCACTGCCTCTATATCACGCAGCTGAAATATTACAAAGGATTAGCTAGTGTTTCACTGGATATATTGGGTATAATTAATCTTCAGACTTCCAGATGAGTGTGAGCGTGCTGACAGACAATGAGCAAAGACATTTTCACCCTAGAAATTAATATAACTTCTCACAGACTATTATTTTTTATTTATTTGTTTGTTTGTTTATTACACTGGATGTTTTTAAACAACAATCTTACTAAAAAAAAAGCTCAGCACAGGAATGTTTTTTGATGACAGATTTTAGTTGGTCAGCTCTTAAAAACCAATTAACTGTTTTCTGAAACTTCTCAGATGTTTTATTCATAAGAAGTGGGCTAAAAATATGAGTAGATTTTTTTCCATCCTTACAGTATGTGAGTGTATCTAACCATGACAGTACAGTAGCAGAGCTATCACTAAAAGTAGATCACAAGATGTGGAAAACTTCTACCTTATCCTGGCTGCTTCTTTTATTTTTGAGCTTGAAATTCACTGAAGATAAGGAATATAACATCTAAGCCTGGATTCCAGTGTCATTGGGTTAATTTACTATGCCTTATGGAAACTTTAACTATACTTTTGAGTGCTGTTGTGCAGTACAAATTACAAAGCATCTGAAGAGCAGAGGAGTGTTCAGCGCAGGTGTTTCTGTAATTGTAAACTCTCAGTGACAAAAAGTATCAGATTCAGACATCCTTTCATATCCATTTGCAAGGTGAATGTTGCCTGAAGTATTGAAAAGAACTTGGAAAGAGAAAGAATTGTGAAATTCTACAGAAAATGTTTTAATGTGGCACTTATACCACACATGATCAGGAGGACTATGATGGACAGATGGTTTACTTTACAATGTGCCCTTGCAAAAGCTGAATTTTCTTCCGAAAAGCTCAATAGTCCTTTTGAATACTTCATGTCTTCAAGGAAAATGCACTAATTCTTTAAAAAATGTATTTCTCAACATTTCTTCTTACCTGCAAAGGAGGTAAAAAGATGAAGAAAGCACTAATGTGAAGTGTTACCTTTATGTTACTATTTATAAAAATACCTACAGGCAATAAAACCCAATCAGAATGGCATTTCGAGTACGTAATTCTCATAGCTATCTAAGAAATGCCTAAACTTTTATTCCCATTTACTTGGAATGAAACATTTCTTAAGTTTCATTCAAAATCTCAGCGCTGTAATTGAGAGAAAAGATATGACACAAGGTGAAGTTGAAGCTGAGCATACTGTAATATGGAGGTGGACTGTCACTTTCTCTGTATGTCTGTAAGTAGAAAGTAGAGTGCCCTGTGGGAGCACTGACAGTACAAATACAAATTTCTTCTGGTTATGGAAAGAATGTAGAACAAGGTAAAAGGAAGGAAGGAAGGGAGGAAGAAGGAAGGGAGGGAAGGAAGGAGGGAGGGAGGGAGAGAGGGAGGGAAGGAGGGAGGGAGGGAGGGAGGGAGGGAGGGATTGCTCTACCTGCAATCTGTGAAAGACAGACAACAGGTAGACATACACAGTGGTGAATAAGAAAGTGGGGGCTGCTTTTTGTAGACAGGTGACTCACCTTGGTGTACTGTTTTTCATAGCTGTTAAGTGAGACACTCAGTCACTTATTTATTTAAAAACTCAGTCTGGAGCTCTTTTCCCTTTCTTGCTTGAAGAGTCTGAGACCAAAACCTGGGATAGCAAAGAGAACTGTCCATTGTCCAGACAACTGTGTTGATTCAGTGCGTTTTGGAACCCAGCTATGAGGACAGACTCTTCTTAAACATTTTGGCTTAGATAAAACTATCAGGAGATGAGTGGGAGAGGCAGAATAGATATCTGACAGACAATTTGGTCCACTAATGAATATAACAGTGTCAGTGTTAATCAAACCCCTTAACAAACTATTCTAAAATTAAAAATAAAAATAGTGACCTTTATCAAACAATGAAAATATCCTTCCTTCCATTGGTGTTAAGACACTTTAGGCCTTCAACTAACCATCCCTCTCTATAGCTCTGGTTTAAGACTGATGCAGTGCATGCTGCAGAGAACCATATTGGTCTGCACTCTTCTCCTGGGGGGGGGAATTCTGTCTCTGCTGTGCCTTCTGCAGCCTGATTTTTCCTGGCAGGCCCATTCAGATGATTGATTGAGCATGAGTCATTCTAAAAATATATTGTTTTTTAAATCTTCTTGTAAATGCAGGATGATTTAATAATGCAAATACATCAGTGAAGCAAATTTAATTTAAAAAGAAAAAAAAGATTAAACCAGTGTCATTACTAAATAATATGAAGTGACTTTCAACCATTATACAATTAAATGATGTAAAAAATTGTTAACCCTTTCTTTGAGAGTAACAATTAGGAAAAAAGCACCTCTAAGGATAACTCATAAACTACAGAAAATGCTCTAATCTTTGCCAAAACAAAATCCTGTAAATTGCAATTTAAAGCTTCAGTTTTTTAAACCACCAAAGGATTGATGCTGCATTTTTCTGTAAAAGCCACTGCAGAAACTCATTCAGGTTTCTAGGAGGTAAATAATCTAGTCTGAATTAGTTTTCATATGCTCAGTCAGTAAAGATTAATTTTATCCTAAGAAAGTTGTAGATATGTGAGAGCTTGCAAATAATACTAGTCTCACTTTGGTAGCATTCTGTGTTGGTTTGTCTTGCAAGAGCTCGTCCTTCCTCTCATTGTGGGATGAGAGTCAAGCACAGGTATGAGCTGGAGCAGAATGGCTTAATCCCCTCTTTGAATCACAGAGTCATTAAGGTTGAAAGAGACTTCTAAGATCAACTCCAACCATCAGCCCATCCCCATCATGCCTACTAACAATGTCCCTTGGTGTCACATTTAAATGTTTCTTGAACACCCCCCCAGAATGGTAACTCCACCATGTCCCTCGTACCAGGCCTGTGCCAATGCCTGACCACTCTTTCTGAAAATAATTTTTTCCTAATATCCAATCTGAACCTCCCTGGCACAACTTGAGGCCATTACCTCTTGTCCTGTCACTGTTACAGGGGAGAAGAGGCCAATTCTTACCTCACCGTAACCTCCTTTCAGGGACTTGTAGAAAATTGATAAGGTTTCCCCTGAGCCTTCTCTTCCACAGACTGAACAATCCCAGTTCCCTCTGCCACTTCCCATTAAGACTTGTGTTCCAGATCTTTCAACAGCTTCACTGCCCTTCTTTGGACATACTTCAGTGCCTCAATATCTCTCGTAGTGAGGGAACCCAGAATGAACGCAGCATTTGAGATGTGGACTCACCAGGGCCAAGTACAGAGGGACAATCACCTGCCTGGTCTTGCTGGCTGCACTACTTCCAATACAAGTCAGGATGCCATTGGTCTTCTTTGCTACCTGGACTCAGTGCTGGCTCACATTCAGATGGCTGTAGACCAACATCCCAGATTCTTTTCCTCCATACAGCTTTCCAGTTGCTCTGCCCTAAGCCTCTAGTGTTGGATGGGGTTGTTGTGACCAAAGTGCAGGACTCATCACTTGAACTTGTAGCTATACCTTTCCCCTCAGCCCATCAGTCCATCCCTGTGAAGGACCTTCCTATCCTCAAGCATATTGATACTTCCTCCAGACTTACTGTCATCTGCAAATTTCCTGAGGGTGCACTCAATCCCTTCATCAAGAAGACATTAAAAAAGAAGGGCCCCAGTACTGACTCCTGGGGGACACCACCAGTGACCAGTTGCCAGCTGGATTTAACTCGAGTCAACACTGCTCTCTGGACTGGCCATCCTGCCACTTTTTACTGAGTAAAGAATGCACCATTCTTGGCCATGAGCTCCACCTTCTCAAGGAGAGTACTGTGGGGGAGAAAGTGTCAAAGGAATTACTAAAATCATAGAATCATAGAATCACAGGAGTTGGAAGGGACCTCAAGAGATCATCGAGTCCAACTTCCCTGCCAAAGCAGGTTCCCTACACCAGGTCGCACAGGTAGGCACACTACATCAACAGCACTTCTCTCGATCAGTAGCTGGACCGCCTGGTTGTAGAAGATCAGGTTGATCAAGCAGGACCTGCCCTTCAGGAACCCATGCTGGCTGGGCCTGATCCCCTGGCTGTCCTGCACATGCTGTGTGATTGCTCTATGGCCTTCCTCAATACTGACTTCAGGTTGGCTGACCTGTAGGTCCCCAGATCCTTCTTTGAACACTTTTTGCCCTTTTTACATCATACTGACAAGTCTCCAGTCACCTCTTACCTCCCTAGTTGATCAGGACTGCTGATAAATGATAGAAAGTGGGTTAGCAATCACTTCCTTCATCTCCTCATTATCTTCAGGTGGATTCTCTCTGACCCCAAGGTAGTAGGTCACTATCTGTTTTCTTGTGAATTAGAGGGGGGTTTATTCTGCTTCCCATCCCAGTCATCAATCTCAGGGGCCTGAATATCCTGAGGATAACTGCTCTGATTATAAAAAGACAGAAGCAAAGAAGCCTTTTCCTTTTCTTTGCCGGTAATGTTCCCCACTACATGTAAAGGATGGAAATTCTCATTTGCTCTCCTTTTGTTGTTACTGTATTTGTAGAAGTACAGCTGTGGCCAGGTTAAGTTCTTCCTGGGTTTTTGCCTTTCTGGTTTTCTCTCTGCATAACCTAACATCCACTGGAAGCACTGGCACAGGCTGCCCAGGGGAGTTGTGGAGTCTCCTTCTCTGGAGATATTCAAGACCCGCCTGGACGCCTACCTGTGCTACCTGGTGTAGGGAACCTGCTTTGGCAGAGGGGTTGGACTCGATGATCTCTTGAGATCCCTTCCAACCCCTATGATTCTATGATCCTTGTACTCTTCCTGAGTTGCCTGCCCCATCTTCCAAAGGTGGTAAAGTGTTTTTTTTTCTTTTTTTTTTTTTTTTTTCCCCTAAGTCTCAGCACATTCCAAAGCAAAATTACTCATCAGCAATTTATGATTTGAGGAGAGGTGGGCCAGCAAAAGACAGAAACTGTACTGTTAGATATCCTTCGGGCTTTATTTGTGAGAAAGCAGGGCTGAAAAGAGATTCAGCAAGAACACATAATGGTCCAGAAGTCAGACTGTTGAGAGCTGATTATGTAGGAGATGGAGTGACCGGGTGTCTGCTGTAAGTGCTGGAAAGGACAGCTTAAAATAGTGCAGCCAAGATAGGATATGTCAGATTGGTATCACTTGGGCCTCCTTCACCAAATTTCCTTTCAAAAAGGAAGCTCTGCAAAGTAATGAACAATTATTATTCTTTATCTTGCAGTAAGCACTTGCCAGTGGCAGACTAACATTGTTATCTCATAAGCTTATTTTTAATTGAGGTTATTGTTAGTGAGAAGCATAGAAAAGTACTCTTCTACCAAACTCCTCCATTGAATATGTTACATAGTGAGAACAAAAGTCCTATGAGGTCAACTGCAGAAAAGCTGTAGAAGTGAACTTAATGAAGGATTACAAAGTTTGGAGGAGGTTTTTCTATAATTTTACCTTAATGCCATATGTGTAAATTTGTAAATTATTTCACACTCTTAGAATTAATATTTAGTAAAAAATTTAAATAGAAATGAGCTACTAAATTATTTTCTATTCGTAAGCATTCCGCACCTTTAGATACTCAACAGCTTTTTCACTACTGCTTTCCCACTCCCCCATACTTCACAGCCTATTAACTCACGGTCCTATCTTTGCTGTGCTGCACTTTGGCTGTATATATCTCTTTCAGTTTAGTCATCTATTGTAAAAAAAATTCAATTATCATTCCTCTAAATGCACCACATTTTAATTCACAATGCCTGAGATTCAACAATTAAGTTTTTCACAGACTGTGAAAGTCCACTTTTGAACACATATCTTCTTAGTGTTATGGATTAAATACCTAAATTTCATTCTCTTCTTTTTTAACAAGTTCTGTCTTACAGCATATAACATAAAGATAAGAGAAGAACATTTCTCTAGATCTGGAAGCATGCTTTTGAATATTTTACTAGCTCTAAAAGTTTGAAATCTTCATTTATTTTGCATTTATAATTAATGTAAAATTCAGATACAAGGCGGAAGTCTATAAACAGGCTCTTCCTGATAGTTCTTGCAAAAGGAAAATTCCTTGGAGTCTTTGGAGTTTTTTTCCTTCTTTCAAAAACGATCTTTAATCCTTGCCATAGTATTTAAACCCCAAAGTTTCTACTGGTTTTAAGTTAATTATAAATCAAGTTCACCTATGTCTTGGCAGGTTCTGCAGCATAAATACACATCTTGTCAAAGGCTTATGGGCAGGTTTGGCCCAGTTCTGTAACGAATAGGCAAGGGGACTCACGGACCCATACCCTGGGAAGGGGAGGGGCAAAAGGTAAAGGGCAGGGAAATGGGCCTAAAAACAAAACAGCAGCAACAACCTGAGGAGGAAAATTAATTTACTAAATAAGATATTGGCATGTAAAATAGCACACTTTTCTGAATACTACCGGTGATCCACAGAACTGGAGCATTAACTCTTTAATTCCCAGTGCACTACATGGTATTATGATGTGGAGTACTGATAACAAAAAATCATAAAACCATGATACATCTATATACAATTTATATTCTGAGAGCATCCCCAAAGCCTCTGCTGCTGGCACTATACAAAACACGGAAGGTAGCAAAGAAGAGCTCCTCTAGCTCCCAGTCTGGTGGTTCAATCTACTTGTTTTTTTCCAAGACAGTGATATTCCAGCATTCCTCTGGGATCCAATTCGACCACTGGAATAAGTCTGTTCCCGCTGACATGACAAAGAACTCTGTTCCTCTTTCACTTTGGTGCTCATCCACTTTGTTTAGTGCTCAGACGTAGTATCCTAAGATGTGGGGAATTTTACTATCAAGTGAGAGACCAAATGCTGAACCGTATTCTAACCAGACTATTTGCCAGCAAGGTCTCAAAACCAAGAAAATGTTGGAAAAATAAACTTTTATCTCAAGATTGCTATGTGAAAGGAGGCATTTGCTAGCCAGGAGCACAGCATTTGTGAGGCAACATTCTGGACTTTTTGCAGGTTTGGATATTGTGTCTTGCATTAGACTGTGAGTGCATATTTGTATCTGAGTGTGTTTAACCAGCTGCACATCTAACAGCAGCCTTTTCTTCCTGGAACTCCCTATGCTTTCTGGACTTGCTGAGCAATTTTAATAGATCAAACTCACTTGTAGCCAGTTCTGATGATTGCTGTCATTTGCAGCTTCTCATTAGCCCTCCAGCATTCAGACAGTCTGGTTTTAAGTAAAGAAGGGTGGTTTTGAAGGCTGTGTTTATTGCTGCAGGATTAGTTCCTCCACTGCTCCTATTAGCCACAACTGTTGGTTTCATGTAGTCATTTGACAGTAACAAAACTGCACTTGCCTATAGAATTTTAACTACAAAGCTGTGATTATGATTAAAAGCTGACCTGGTTTGTTGATTTCTGTGGTCCTTCTTGTTTGTTTTTTTCTCCCCAATTTTCCCTAACCTAAGAAATAATTGTTTATTCTAGTTCTGATGAGCTGTAATGCCGCACTTCAAAGTAATGCCTGCCTTGAACACGGTGACCCTACTGGACTCTTTTCTGTGGTGACTGCTATTAAAATATCAGCACTTCATAGTAGCTATTGCATTAGATAATTTGAGAAACCTCACTTATTACTCTTTTAAAGCAGAGTTTAAATGGTTTGGCTGTTGTGTATTGCCCAGAACTCTAACTGTGAGCAAGCACTGGCTTTTTACCATGGGGCTTTTATGTCCAACAGGTATAAGCTGGAGGTTAAAAAACAAATAAACAAAACAGAGCAAAATGGCTATTTGTTTGATTGTTACTGTTTTACACGTGGTTGTATTAGAAAGCAGTCTGTGCTTTTAGTTAAGCCTAAATTTATCAGGAACCTGGGGGCTATTTACAGAATGGGTTGACAGATCTGATCTTTGGAGACACAGTGGAGGAAGTATTGCTAGCTGAGGGTGGAGTTTGTCACTTCTTAGCTTTGGATTACATGTCCACAGAAGACATGCAGGACTCTAATGACAGAGGTAACCTCATTCTCTTGAATATCCTTGTATGGGAACTGTTGAATCACGGCCTGAACCACTGATTGATCACCTGAGGCAAGCCCTGAGTCAGCTGCAGGGGCACAACTGAGTGTGATTGGAAGGGGTGGAGTTTGACTCCACCTCTCCCAAGACCCCTTTTAAGGGCTGACCACCAGCAGGGAAGGATCTCTTGTTGGAGATCCCTCCCTGGTGGAGTTATCGGTGAGCCCCAACCATCATCAAGGTGAGCCAATCTCTTTTGCTATTTATTTGTATACCATCTACTTAAAGCCTACCAAAAATATACCATCCTTTCGCACTAACTTCCTTGAAGTGCTTTCCTTGGGGTTATTTGCCCTACAATCCTCAACCTCTGCTTTGCCCCATCTCATATTCCTTTGGAAGATATTTCATATTCTGAATGACCAGGTTTGATTTCTCTGCTTTCTTAGACGCTATGTGCTAAAGAGGGACCAATCTGACTGTAGTGGCTCATGGAGGCATTTTAGTGGTGTATTTCCTTCCTAAAAAGACATTTTTGCAGCATGTGGGAATACAAGAAAGTATATTCAGAGCAGAAGCTGTGGAGCAGGATAAACAGCATGAGAAAGGAAGGCTGAAAACCAAGGACACTCCAGAAGAAAAGGAAAACAAGTTCAAGTGAGACCCTGACTGTGAGGAAGAGTATGTGGCTTGGAATGACTCATGACCCTGACTGGATAAACACCTGCATGAACGGCTAAGGAGCATTTGTGGAGTATTTTGTTGACGTGTAGAGGCAGGTGGGAAATTTAAAAGAGAAAACTTGTGAATGTATATAAGGGTTGTTAGAACCTGTAATAAACGATTTGGATCATCCATTTCTGAGTCCGTGCTTCACATGCTGCAACAGTGAGAGATTAGGAGTGGGGAGCTACTGAGGGCATTCCCCCTGCATATGCATATGTCTCAATGGTGTGCCATGGCCAGTCATCGTCTTCCTTAGCCTCTGACAGAAGCTCATCCTGAGTCATACTGATAGGGCACAGCTGAAGTAAGTTCACTGCGCCTTTGAATGTGACTTGTTCTTTGCAGTCAGCCTGCAAAACAATTAGTCTCCCAGCATTGCCTGGCCCTTTAATTTCATGACTAGGCACACTGTCATTTATAACTCATTCTTCCTGCGCACCTCCTGCCAAAAGATGGCAGCTGATCAGCCACATGCTTATTTAGATTACAGCTTCCATTGCACAATGGCATACCATAGTCTCACAGCACCTGTGATCTACAAGAATAAAGTTCTCTCTAAACACAGGGATACCATGCAAGATGGGAAGCCTCTGAGACACAGGCTGATCCTCACTCAAGTACTTCTGCTCACGTAGACATCTGGCATGATGGCCACTGCTTGCAGAGGAACTGCTGTGTTTGCACAGTTAGCACAGTTAAGCACTAATCAGAGACTGTCACTCCTAGAGATGATAGAGATTTTCCAGAACTGCCTTCTACCACACTATTTGTTAGCCAAAGGTATGACATGTTACGTTGCATTGTCATCTAACAGTATTTCTAGGTCTTAGTAGTGTGCTTGCACAGATATGTGTTGGAGCATAGCAATTGCTCCAGTGATAATAAAATGTGCTCCTGCAAAAAACTGGACAGGGCAGTCTGACAGCTGAATTTGTAAGGCATGATGAGAGCATTCTTGATGATCATCAATAAGGATATTGCTCAGCCCCTACTGAGGCCAGAGTAGGGAGGGCCTGAAGAGAAAATGTGACATGTTTTAATTAAACCCCACTGAAGGAATGCTCACCTGAGACAGTGAGAATGTAACAGTCATGTTGTGATTATTTCTGTTCTTGTGATCACAGTTCTTCTCAGAGGTACATTCAACTCAAAGACATGGCTTTGTATGTAGTGCATTTTTTGTTTAGGTAAAGCAGTGTTCTAGGTATTGGAGGGTTTTTCAGATTGGTACTTTTTTGAACACACTCAGAAATGGTAAGAATAATCATTCTTTGGTGAATAAATTAAAAGTAATTTCCCTACAATCAAGCCAGCTGTAGGCTCATTAATATGGGTAAGTTTCTTGTTGACCTGTCATTCTTCATCACACTTTTATAACTCTGTCTCAATAGTATAGAAAGCTTAGGCATAATTAATCTGCCTGAATAAAAGAATTGTTCTTGTATTTCCCTCCGTAGCTCTGTATTTTCCACAGAGAAGTATGAATAGAATGTCTTCATTGTTACCTGCCAAAGTCTTTGGTGATAGCAAGGCAGTCTGTGATAGCTGTAAGCTTAAGTCCCCACCAATTAATGAAGCAGAATGGTGTTATATGCCTGCAGAGACTTAGGGTGGAACAGAGCCAGACGCTCTCTGCCAAACAACAAAACACTAGGGAAAGGCTGTTGTGCATTATCTCCAAATTCAAGCTGACAGATGCTGCTGTTACATTACTTATCTGAACACTCTGTAGTGTCTGCATGCAAAAATGCTGCAAGAGTCTACGTGAGGCATGCACTCTTGGGAAAGAACTGGAGCCAACCTGGCTGAGAAATAACCATCTTAATCCTGCCACTTTGGAGAAGCAAGTGCTTGGCCCTCAGGCACAAGGAATCCCCTGGCAACAGTACAAAAGTGCAGTGCAAGCTCAGCTGTTATTATCTGTGAGCAAAGATAACAAGTCTACCTTTCTTGCTTGTTGATAGCCCAGAGTTGGCAAAGATCTCACATTCTCTCAAAGTGTGTACTTAAAGAGATAAATAAGAGTCAGGATGCACCACTGAATGAGCTGTGGAAGGGAAGCATGGAAGGAGGCATGGACGCAAGGTGTGAAGTCTGAAGGTTCTACTTGCTGCCGTAGAGCTTTTGTGTTCCAGTAGCTGTAGTATGCAGCTGTTGGTGTGGTCTCTCAGAACGTGCTGACACCAGATTGCCGAGCTGAAGGCCAAGTAGAGCCACCTTCTCCACTGCCTTTGACCCATTACCTATCAGCTTTACTTGGGGAAAAGCTCAACATGCCTGAGACGGCTGGGGCAAGGGGCAAGGAAATAAAGAAGTCTTATGATCTGTCTACAGAGATGGAGAGTCACTGCTCAACAACTACACTGGAAAAGGCTCCCCAGAGGGGTGGTGGATGGCCCATCCATGGAGAGATACAAGGTCAGGCTGGATGGGGCTTTGAGCACCTGATCTGGCTGTAGGTGTCCCTGTTCAATTCAAGGGAGTTGGACTAGATGGTACGTATAAATCACTTCCAACTCTAATGCTTGTATGATTCTGTAACAGGAGAGAGGCAGGGAAGGGATGGACCCTCTAAGCGGTGTAGAGGATTTTCGTGGATTCATTGCAGAAAAGATTTATAAGTGGCAATGGAGACATGAGAGCTATTTAATGCAAAAGGGGAGCTAGTAAAAATGTTTTAACCTGGTTATGTTTCATCCTCTGATGTTCCAGTCATTTCAGTTTAAGAAAGAGGTTTTAGAAGCAGTCTATAGATCTCCATGCTTTAGAGAAGGCCATGCATTACTTTGTAGTCACCAGACTGATCTAGACCTCCACAATGAGCAGGGAAGACATGTGGGTTTTCTGTCAGAGTTTAGTAGTCAAAAGTAATGCAAACATAATTCTTCCTCTCTGGTCAGTACTTCCACTATGTCCATAGTCAAGCCCTCAGCTTCCCAAGTGTACAAAACATTTTCCCTGGTGCTTGTAGGTCCCTCATTGCTCAACAGACTGGTACACTGTTAAGACTGACTGCAGAGACTCACAAGTCACTGAAAGAGAGATGCTGGGATGAATACTTATCTCAGCCTTGTCTCTCCAGAGCAGGAGTCAGTTACCAGCATCTCATTGGAACTGTTAGCCTTGTTGCGCAGCCACTGACTGTACTGTCGTGTTCTTCAACATCACTGTATTTATTTATGCTCTTTCTTGTACCTTTTGATTTTAAACATTAAATCTTGGTTCTGCCTTTGGATAGAACCACATCAGAGAATTACAAAGCAAGGTCTGTAGGGTTTAAGAACTTTTTTACAGCTATATTTACACAAGTATGTGTTAGTACAATAACTGACTTTATCACTGCAGTGCTCTCTCTTCCCCCTTTTGGTCACTGTTCAGACAGACAGTAGTCTAATGGCATGGGAGATATGTTGGAAGGAAGGTCCCAACTAGTAGGGCTGTGTTTATCCCTGTATTTATCATCTAGTGCCATATCTGAGACCCTGGGATATTGCTTCCCTGTTAAGTGTGTCCAGTTGTTTGCTGTAAATCTGCATCCTGGCTTGCTTGCATGGGGAGTCTGATCTTAAATGGAAATTTACAGCCATTTAACTGAGAGTGACTTCTACCAACCATGGGACTATGGGACTGCACTCACAATGAACTTTGTATTTACACTGTGTTAGATGCTGCCTGCAACCTCTCCTGAGTTTGTAGAGCTGCTGGTGGGAGAGAGGCAAGAAAAGAGCCTGAACAATTTTTGCTCTCCATTACTTTCTCACATTAAATATTTCATTATAAAATGTAAATATTATTCCTTTCATTTTTTTAATTGTTTTTTTCCAAAAAGCTTTTTCTTCATTGTTTCTCCTGGAAGATCTTTGGTTTAAGGAGTCTGTAGTAATCACTCATGTACTTTATGACTGTGAAGACATCAGGAAAGTGAGTTAAACATTACAAGGTGGGGCTGTTGTTGCAGAGGAGATCAGAAGATACCACCTTAAGCACTGGGTGCAGGTTTTGGGGCCACAATATAAGGACATAAAACTATTTGCAAGCATCCAAAGGAGGACTGTAAAGACTGGGAAGGATCTAGAGAACAAGGTGTGTGAGGAGTGGCTGTGGTCCCTTGGTATGCTCAGTGCATAGCAGAGGAGCTCAGGGAAGGCCTCATGGCAGCTGCAGCTCCTTGCGGAGAGCTCAGGTGCAGCAACAAAACCCAACGGAAAGAGTATTTGTTGAGTACAAAATACTTGCAGTCTCTGAGAGACAAGAGAAACACAAGGTGTAAAAATGGCTACTCTATATGTTGGTTTTGAAGAAGCTTAAGTCAGTTAATGTGTGGAAAAATAAAAAACAGCAGCAAATCAGTTTTACCCTCCCTGAACATTTTATTGAGGTGAAGTTGTTATGTCTTTTCTGCTTGGTAAGCTGCTTATAAAGCACAGTTAGCTGTTTAAGAAGGTATGTCATATCCTCCACTTATGTAAGTATGTAGTGGACTTCACATCAGGTAAATATGTTTCCTTCTGAACACTAAACAAACCTAGGTATCTGACTGTCACTTTGGGTGCTCTATTTTTTTTGTTGGTGTCATTGCCTACAGTAACTTTTATTAAGTTGCATCTTTTTCACTTGTTTCACCTCATTTCTAAGAGTCAGTCTGACATACATTTCTTAGGTAATGTTGAGATGTAGGTTGCAGGAGTCCTCAGAGAAAGCTGCAGAGGTAAATAACACACATAATTTTGCAGTACTTTTCATTGGAAGGTCTCAAAGAGACATCTGTATCATTATCCTCATTATCCTTACTTTACCTTGAGGGAAAATGAGTAGCTCTGTAGTTCTGACTGTTTCTTGGGTAAGTGAATGGGAAAATAATAACTGGACAGTGTGCTCCCTTGTTATTTGCATGAGGTTGGCTCTCCACAGCCTGTTCTTGTGCATGATCGTAGTGCTCCTGTGGTTGAGCTATTCCTCGTATCTGCGGTGAATGAGAGAACTTGTATCCCCTGCCTAGGAAATTTCCATTAAAATAGTCTGTTCTCATTTCTCTTCCCTTGAATGTAGAGCAGAGCTGTGCTGAGCTGACCTAAAAAAAAAATCATGAGCAATCACCATCTGCTAGCCCATGATTTTAACTGAGTAGTGGACGTTTTATTTTTCCCCTCTTTGTCATAGTCTGTTAAGCCTGTCTGGCTCATCTCCTCAGTAAAAATGGTTGCATTACCACAGAGCATGAAAAATTTGACCTATAGGAAGAAACAGGAGATCATTAAGAGCTTCCTAATGATATCCTGTAATATTACATGAAAAACATCCACATACCTTGTGTCTCATATAAATAAGGACTCTCAATCTGTAACCTGACTGTCCACAGACAGTCAGGAATAGGCACGGTAGAATGTCTTTAACTATGACTTAGGAAAAAAAAAAAAAAAAGTAGTTGATCTTTTTCCCAATTCTCTGCATTTCGTCACTGAGATATTTTTCAGAGAGATAATCTCTATTAATCTATTCATTTGTAAATGCATTCACTTAAAATTACCTCCACAAAAATAAAAAAAAAAAAAAAAGAAAAAAAAGGGGGGTGGGGTGTTCTTTGTGACTGAGGAGTGAATATCTGATGAGTGTGTGTGTTCAGCTGCTGATAAGATAGAGAAACTTGGGAAGGTGTCTCATTTTCAACAGTTAAAAACCCAGATGCTAGGTACTGGGTCCCTGTATGCAGAAAATTCACAGATTATCTGTCTATGAAACCAGATTAGTAAAGAGACCCTTAGCAATCTAGTGTAAGCTTCAGACAACCTTGTTCAATGTAATGTGATTGTACATACACTATGATTATTTTCAGTACTGAACAAGTGGAAACTAAAATAAAACACATTTTATACCTTAATTCCCTACAAGGACATATTCTTCCTTCCAACGCAACCTAGTTTTTGCTTTGCTTTGACTTCTTCTGGAATCACTAGCAGAAAAGGCTGAAAGATTTTATTCCATTTCATGTAAATATAATTTTTTACTAAAATGAAATAGAACTGAAATACATTTTTGATCACACAGTTACTGCCTACTGTGCTCTAAATCACTCCCAGTCCATCTGAAACATTTGATGTGTAAGTTTTAAAGAAGTTCTTTTCTGACTCAAAACACCCTTCAATTCTGCAGCTGGTGTCTGAGCTTGCCAAATATATTGCTATCTATACCAGACCCCCTTACAGAAAACCACTGTTTTGAAGGAAAACTATCAGGGAAAAAAATTGCAATCCCCACAGACCAAAAAGAATTCTGTGCCCCTTTAGATACTGGAGGCTCAAGAAAGGGTGTATATTCAACATTACATACTTCAGACATTTATATGTCTTAGTTATCTCAAACCATCTGTAAAATCACTAAAGGCAGGGTGTTGCAGAACTATTTTGAACAAGGAATATCCTAATGCCATTGTAGCCTTTTTTTCACCCAAAGAGAGGAGAAAGTGTTTGGAGAGAGAAAAGTCTTGGTTGAGAATTTTTAACTGGCTTGTTTTAACTCATGGAAACAGCCATAAACCTCCTGATATGCCAGCAGATGAAACATACTGGCATTGTCCAATAGCCTTCTTTCAAGTCCCAGTTTTCTAAGAGAGCATTATGAGGCCTAGTCTGTCTGTGGTATTTCATGAAATACAGTCCAGAAAATGGACTTAAGGTAACCTACGATGGGGATTACTGCACTCAACTTTTTGTTTAGAAGTTGGATATCTTCCCCAAGCATGTGGTCTGTGTCTGTTATTGTGTGTCTTGGGAGCTTGTAAGAAAGCTGATCATCACATCCTAAAATACAGTGATACCTAAAGCAAGGGTCATGAATGACACCTTCATAATTGGAGTATTTTTTGTTTGTTTGTTTTACTATACAAACTCATGATGTGCCTGCTGATTTCCTTGTCTTGTTTCACGCAAGAAATTTGCTCCTGACAAAACATACTTTTAAATCAGGAAGAAGTAGAATTATTATTATTTTTTTTTTTTAACTTTAATGACAAAGTAGAAGCTGATTCTGGAAATAATTTAACCCTACTGCACAATAAAGCTTGTCAGAATCACCTCCTTTCCTTCTTTGGCATTCAAATCTTTTCCCATAACACACTAGTGTGATATGGTTATTCTGTCTCCCTTGAGTTGGGTGTTTCACGGGGAAGTCACTGGAAAGTATGCTCTTCATTTATTATTTTCTTCCAATACATGTCATGAACTGTGCTTAGAGAAAAGGAAAAGCCTGTCCCTGAGCACATAGTTGGCAATGACATTGGTGTGTACTCATTATAGCAATGAACACAAAGTCTGAGTAGGTATTACGGGTTGTAAATAATACAGGTTGATGCTCTGTAAAACAGCCTTGTGGCTTCTTTTTCTGATAAATAAAATAAAATAAAATAAAATAAAATAAAATAAAATAAAATTAAATTAAATTAAATTAAAAATACATCATCATGCATGCAGTTGTCTCAAATGAGAGTTTCCCTAGAGGAAAGAGTATTAACATTTCTTACATGAGATGTTTATTTCACTTTCTTTTTCCATGACAGTGCAATGCTTTTATGCTCAACATCATGACTTCTGACTTGTCCCTGAGAAAGTAAAATGAGGACTAGCTGTGTTCAGTTTGTCACTCAGTGAGTTTTATGTGTATCACGTCTTCTGGATCCAGTGATAAATTTGATATAATTGCAAATCAGCTTTTTACTCTTTTGTTTTTAAGATTCAAATATGTTTGCACATTGTTAGATGCCTGTATTTTGTTCCAAAGAATGGTGTTCCGTTCCTCTTAAAGGGAACTAATTCTTAATAGCAAAACTTATTTAAAATGGTATGGTAGTCATCTCTCGATGCCAACTCTTATCAGTATTAAAATAATCATAGAGTGTCCATGTTGATCCTCAGTTATAAACATTACTGTTTATATCCCTTCTACCTGTAACCTCATAGCATTACTTTCATTTCCCAGTGTAGGAATTCCATAGGAAAGCATTGCAAAAATGTATGAAATCTTTTTTTTTTTATTTATTGTCTGTGATTCCATTTTAAAAGAACATCATATCATTTACCTATGCATGCAGGAAAAAGTAGCAGGCAAATAACAAAATTTACATTCACAACTTTTCTACTTTAAATAATCATCTGGCTGCTCAGAGAGTACTGCATGCATCTTAAAGAACGCTGGGAAGCGTCTCTACTAGAAAATGCATTGTTAGATTGAGTTTTGCTCTGTGCATGTCTGTGGGCAAGAGTGGGAAGTGAGAGAAAACAAGCAATTTTTTAACAACAGTACTGAAACATTTTTACCAACTCAGCACATGAAGAAACAGTATCTTGATAACATATTCAGATTGAATACAGACGAGTTTCAGATACATAAGACATTACTTTGAGGTCACAACAGCTGAATTCTAACAACAGTTATTCTAGCACAGTAAGCTTGGCAAAAAGATGTGCTAAACAGCATTGGTATGGCATTTCTTGACATAGGAAATGGGCTAGGAAGGACATAAGCCAACATATGGTACTAGAAACATAGACTGAGGAACTCCAGAGTGATCTAGCACATGATCTTGTATCTCATTTCATTTATTTTAAACATGAGTATCATTCATAATTAATATTGCAGTCTGATTTCATATGGCTTTCTCTAAAGATAGGTGTGAGTTTGCAAAGGTCAGTGGCAAACTCATTTGTCCTCCAAAAGGTGGGGGCCCTTTGACTTTTTTTTTAGTAACCAGAAAGGTCTTGGAGCTGCAAAGGAAAATGGCTGCAGTGTCTAGCCACCAACCTTTCTGTGTAAATTAGAACTAATCCACATCTGCCACCTGAAACAAACAACTAAAACAAAACAAAACAAAAAAAGGGAAAAGGAGAAAAAAAAAAAAAAAGACCTCATTTACCTCGTTTACCTGAGATTGAACAGACTAGCAACACAAATTAAACAATGGCATGGAATGACAAAGAGAAATTCAGAATCCAAACAATGAACCATACTTATCTTTGGTCTTGTTCAGGTGCTTCAGTGCCTGCTTTTGTGCTGAGGGGGAAAGTGTCTGAGACAATGCTTCTCACACCCATACATCAGCCAAGAGTATTGTGCACCATGTTGGTAGTGCAAGGTGGGAAGGGGAAAGAATGGGAACAAGGGAGGGGGTAGTGCCTGCTTTTGAGTCTGTTCAGAGTGGCTTAGGCACTTTGGAGATGAAGGAATGACTTGTGGAGAGGCCCAGAACTCATGCAAGGTGCCAAAGGTTATGTGAGGCAAAACCAAGAAAAATCTACCCAGCACCTGTAGGTATTCTGTAGTGTTTCTTTAATGAAATAAAGAAAATTAAAATGAAAATTCACATGGCAACTCACAACTGCCTGAACTCTCTCAGTTCAGGTGCTGAGCTCACAGAATGAAAAACCTTTTTTTTAATACTCTGAGCATGGGAACAATACTACCTGCTTATGACATTAGGGCATAGGGCACAAGATCCTGACTTAGACCAGTCAATGGCACAGCTGTTGAGGCACAGTTAGAAAAAATTATACCAAATGTAACTCTGTTCTCTCTCCTGAGCCTCTGCTGTTTCATATTCCACACCCAAGTGCACCCATTAAGGTGCCAGGCAGATTGAAAACAAAGAAACAATTGAAATTGTCATCCAACATAGGGGAAAGCATGTAGCAAACCCTGCTTCTGCCCAAAGGACAGTATTTGACTGGATATGGAAATGAGTCCATGACAGGGACTAGAGATAGGTCAACAAATAAATCTTAGAGAAAAACCAAAGCAAAGCACAATGATTTCATCTTCTTGTTTGTTTATTTGTAGACTCCTCCATGACAAGACCAGGGGAGAATATAAATGAATGAATATTTCTCTTTTAGTAGGGGAACTTTTGTGCTGGTTTGACTTATACATTAGAGAATACAGACTGCTCACGTCAGCCAGAGTGTTTCAGAAGATGTTAGTGTGTCAGCATATTTCACTGCCAATGAATGTTTGGAGCAAAGAGCCAGGCTCTCTGCCTTTTAGCTTTCAGGGGTGTTGGATCTAGTTCTCTCTCAGTGCATCAAAAAAACTGCCACCTTTGTGAAAGAAGAATTTTTTTCGTCTAGATCTGCCAAAATAAGCTTTTCTTAATTTACTTAAATAAGCTTTACTACTTTAATAGTTGCTGCAATTGCATTAAGTGAGTAGGACACTCTCCCTAGAAAATAAGTTGCTCAGTACTACCCAAGCATTGATACAGAGTGTTCTGGGTCATTGAAACCTTAGTGGGACACACTCATCTTGCTTTAAATGAAAGGGCACTGATATTTTCTGAAAGAGTAATTCACTAGAATTAATGTGTCTTGTTTGTAGATCCAACCCAAAACAAGTTGTCTTGTTTTATATTCTGTTTGTGTCTTTTTATATATATATATGTATATCTTGTTTTATTTATCTCTTGTTTTATATATCAGCTGGTTCTGACTTGCAGATCAATTAAACAACCTCAGCTTCCACACTAGATTTGGTAGAAGCTTGCCACTGAAGTTAGTTTGGAAGCAGCAAGGTCTGCTGATATATCTGAATAGTATTTGGGTGAGTAGGACAAAATGAATATATTTATTTTCTTTTACAGTATTTTTTTCCTGCTGTAGAAGATGCTTCTAGAAGTCACAGAATTCACATTAGTTTACATAGTTAAGGCTCATTGCCTTAACTATGATGCTTATGCTTACTTGAAAGGATGACAAATATCTTTTAAAATTCCTTACTCAGAAAAGCGTGGGAATATTTGCTCAGTTATGCTGAACAAGTGAATCAAATAAGTTCCATTAGCATAAAACACTTAATTTTAGCTACATAATGAGATATCTCAGATTGCTTTCCTTTCTGTTGTTGGTTCTGCTGTTTCCATGATAGAGACAAACAATACTACTTCTGTGAGGCAAATCCTCTTTAGGTGTAGATGGCACCTTGCATGTGCATGCATATGTGCTGCATGCTGGTGAACTACAAGTTCTCCACCTTTTTTTATCAGTAGATTCCTATGACTTAAATATAGGCATTGAAAAAATGATGGGGACCCTGAAAGGAAAGGAAACCACCTTTTCTAAAAGGAAATACCACGTTATCAAGTAGGTGAACCCTTTGAAGTGTTAGAAAAACTTGGAATAACAGTGGAACAGGAGTTGGACTCAATTATCCTCATCATATTCTGTGATTCTACAATTCTGTGATTATCCTACAAGATTGTGAGACTGAGATGGTGTGATGCTCTTACAGCATCTGCTACGGTGATGTAGCCAAATACAAAGATTCTACAATCAGCTCTTCAGATGTCAGTCCAGAAAACTTAGCAAGGGACTGTGTTCAAAATAAATCTGTTGATATATGTGAGCATGTGTGTACTTCCAAGTCAACATCTCCAGAAGAATTTGGCTTTACTTATTTAATTACTCAATACCTACTGTGCTGTTCTAGGAAACATCTGTACCTAATTCTGGCTAAGGTATTAAAGACAGTGTTGAGAGAGAGATTTTTTCATACCTTAATAGAATCTGCAGTTACTACAAACAGCTATAATATTAATTAGTTCCTGCGAAGTACTGGAGAATAATTATGCAATCCATCCTTACGACATCCTTTTACAGTCGATATAGACTGAAAGCTCAATTTAACAGGTGGAGAAGCTGAAACAGAAAAATAAATTACCTCTCCAAGGCAGCAGAGCAACTTAGTATTAGATGTAGGAAACTTAAGAATTTCTGGCTCTCCAGAGTCATGTCTAACTTCCACTTTCTCCCACAACTGCATTGAAGAATGAGTACAACACAGCAGTAACAATATGCTCGAGACCAAATGCCTATTCTCCAAGCACTGCTGGGAATGAGATTGTCAAATATGGCACTGGGCAGAAAGAGGAAATGCTGCCAATCAGAGAGGCCAACACTCTTGGTCACTGTCTTTGAGTGACGGAGAGGTCCTCTAACAGCACCACATACCTCTCTGTAGTTCTGGCTCTCTGCATGGCACCTGTCAGACCAAATCTGATCCTTCAAGTTAACTGTATGGCTAATTCCCAAAGTGACATGACTCTTGCTTAGATTCTGAGGCATTTAACTTCTATCAGCATCTGAGGGCAGATGACTCAGTTCTTCTATAGTTCTGAGTGATGTCAGCTGTGTAAGTCATGCATGATTTAGCATCCAAATGATTTTTTATTTATGCCAGTGATGGAATTAAAACTGAAAAGCTCTGCTTCCATGGGAAAACTGAGATATTCCTTCCAAGGCTGGATGTGCTCAACAACAAATGGCTAGTGTGATCCAATCAAGAACATTAATAAAAATAACTAATAATTATTATCAATAATATTAATAATAATCTTTAAAGAAAACTAAAAAGGATACTATTCATACTTAGTGAATGCTTCTTCCTACTTTGGGTCAAAATGCATGTGAGTTTGTTCCTTTTCTATGCTTAATGTACAGTTGCCTTATTTAACATACATAGTACTATGGCTTATAATAAAAGTTGTGTAGTCTGCAGCTTTTTAATCTTTACATCCATTCAGAGGCATCTACTGGATGTGACTATGTACAAAAAAAAGGACTGATGAGTCTTGGGGTAGAGGCAAAAGGAAGAGGCAGTGGGGAATGGGAAGCAAAAGGACTCCTAGTGAGCATTTGAGGGCAGAGGTGCGTGATGGATGGCAAGATCATAAATCCCCATTGGGCAAAAGAGAAATCCTTTGCAGTACTGTTTATGCCCATCTCGCAGTCTGCAGTTATTACTTCTTGAACATGTCCTGAAGGGGACCTGGTAGGTATTTGATGACTGTGTCTAAGATACTCTCTTCTTCCTCCTCATCTTCCTCCCCACATCCAGGAGGAATAGCCTTCTTTGGACGAGTCAGGCTTCCTTCAGCATTAGCTTCCAGTGCAGCCTGGGCCTCTGCTTCTTTTTCCTCCTTCTTCTTTATCCCATACTGTAAGGAAAAGATAACACATTGTCAGTCACCTGCTTGACAGGTTGGATGATTAACAGAGCTATAATATGTATACCACTGCAAATGTTCTGCTTTTCCTTTCTCACAGACACTCAAATTACCATTCCTAACAACTCTCCCTTAAACAAAACCCAGTGGATAAACAGCTTTCTTAAAATAAGATGGTCTGGTGCTCAGATCATTCAGAAACAAGTATAGTAGAGAACCCATGACCACAGAGCCATGGGGCTAGCAAAGACAATACCAGTTCTGTGTTAAGTCTGTTTCTGAGTGGTATTCTACAGTTGCTGATCCGACCCCTTTCTCAAGCCTATTAGGTCTGATGCTCAAGGCCATCATCCAGTACTTGAAGGGAGGAGGGGGGAACGACTGTTGATGTGGGCTGATAGTGACAGGACAAGGGGGAATGGTTTTAAACTAAGACAGGGGAGATTTAGGTTAGATGTTAGGAGAAAGTTTTTCACTCAGAGGGCGGTGACACACTGGAA
This sequence comes from Callipepla californica brunnescens, assembly GCA_023055505.1. NCBI lineage: Eukaryota > Metazoa > Chordata > Aves > Galliformes > Odontophoridae > Callipepla > Callipepla californica. The sequence continues at coordinate 229,554 of JALIRH010000184.1, forward strand.
CAAGTTAGCCAGAGAGGTGGTGGATGCCCCATCCCAGGAGGCATTCAAGGCAAGGCTGGATGTGGATCTAGGCAGCCTGCTCTAGTGGTTGGTGACCCTACCCATGGTAGGGAGGCTGAAGCTAGATAATCTTTGAGGTCCTTTTCAACCCAGGACATTCTATGATTCTATGATCATCTGAAATTATTCTGAAATTTCATCTGCAACATTTTGTAATAATATGGATGAGGCAAAAGTTCAGGAAAGGCTAATTATCAACAGTGTAGAGCAAAGTGGTTAAGACAGGCATACTGAAATGAAAAGGACAGTTTTAGACAGAGTGAGGTCAAGTTAAGTCCCCTCAGTGAAAGTAAACCTTTGTAAGATGCTGATTTGCACACCAAACTCTATAGGCATTGAAATAAAGCTGACATATGCTGTCTGGAGAGAAGCATTGCTATGCCTGTGAGCTTAATGGATACCTGAAATTCACCTCTCCCATGAAGAATTAAAGGCATGCAGATAAGACTTTATGTAAATAACCAGAATTTCATTTCATGACTTTGTATTCAAATTTTTAGATTTAACAGGGGAGTAAGAATACGCCTGAGTAAATGAGACTGGGGAGAGAACTGCTGGAATATTTCTACTCCCACGGTGACTTAGGTTTTCTTTCCAACTTCTAGTTTGGAGACATGTCCAAGGAAAATAAATTTTGTACCTCTAGCTCTTATCACCCCTCATCCCTCATACATTTCATCAGTTCTCAGATTTTACTGCTATATGCAGAAGTCTTTGGACTGAAATTTTTTAGATAATAGTGATAGATGACAAAAATAAAATCTATTCAATCTGTCAAATTTAAGTCTACAGCAACAAAGATATCTTCAAGATGCCTTCTTCATTACTTCAATCATTTCACTCCAGCTACAGCAGGGAAGCATTTGACCTTTGTGAGGAGGAGGAAGGGCATTCAGTTTTGCTGGAGCAGCTGTCAGCTTCAAAATTCTTGCTGTGTTAGAGACACACCTTATTTCTACTTAAATTTTAATTGAAGTACCAAAGGGAATTAAGATTGCTCTCAGCATATAAGAATGAGAAATAAACTAACCAACTTAAAATACTGCAAAGATGCGCAAAGCATTTTGCAGGATCAAGCTTCTCTGAAAAGAAAATTTGATGTGATTTGAAAAGGATCAAACAATTATGTTGGTACAAAGTCCAGTATTTTCTCAGTATCAGTAGTACAGAACTGCTAAACAGACATGAAGTAAATGTCTTTTTCACAGTTTGCTCTTTTCACTTGGCCCATAAAAAAAGGCCCACATTATTTACGAGTGAAGCAAAGAAAAATCCTTGCTGCAGTCATGACTTTCTGACTTCAGATGCTTTGGGGTTTCACGAAAATCTTCTAAGCATTTCTGAGCCAAGTCAATGTTTTTGGTTCTTTTCTTCATCTTCATTCATATTTAGGATGACAGTCTGTAAAACTTAAGCCAGTATCTTAAAAAATATTTTGTGATTCTCTACATCAGTTCTTCTACGGCAAAATTTTCATTAACAACCTCTTATGATTTTTATTCCTAGTGGATGCCAGTCAACTCAGACTTCATGGAAGAGATCTTCAAGATAAACTGTGATCTGAGGCTGAGGAAGCATCTGACTGACTGATAGCCACAAGGTTGAACACCAGAAAAACACAGTGTAGCCAGCACTGCATGGCAAATGACACACGTGCCAACACTGTTCCTCCCTAGAGCTACTGTGTTCTAGGACAAAGTAGCTCTTAAAAATACATGAAGGAATTAGGGCTGCACTTGTCAGCCTGTTTTTCTGTTTTTCATTAGGACATCTTTACTGATTATTCTATGTCAATTTCATGATGCTAGACTGATTTTAGATTTCTACAGTGAATGGCTGGTTTTCTGGGTAGCTGCCACACAGGGCAATAGAGGGCTGGGAATGAGATCTTCACTTTGAAAGAGAACTAGAGACCAGCTTATTGGCAAAAATTCAAAGTACAAAAATGTGTTTTTCTTGTTTGCTGCCGGTCCTGATACTGTAACACGAAGAAAAACAGCTATTAATTCCCAGCACCTACTTAATAGCCGAATTTTGTTTTGGAAAAATAAATATACTCTTCCTTGGAAAAAGATGTAATTTCATCAGAAGCACTTCTTGCAGAGATAGGGTCAGTTTTGATTACTCAATGTTAAAACTGAAATGCTCTATAGTCAAAATGTAATGCTGTAATGTTTTCCAGCAGAGTAAAATGGCATTTTTTAGCAAGGAAACTGCTTCAGATGAAGTTGACCTATGGAAAGGAGACTCCTAAAGAAAGAGGAACAAAGACAAAACAAGCATCCTAGTTTCTTTACATTATAAGTTTGTGTTAAGCCAGTAAAGAACTTTAAAATACATCTATAACAAAAAATAATAATAATAAAAAAAAAAGGACGTTTTTTCATTCTCTGGCTTTGCTGAAGATCAGAAAAATTTGCATTAGCTCCAAAACATGTGAAGAATGAGAACAATTTCATATTTTTCTCAAAGTCTAGCTCCACAAAATTTAGCATCAGAACCTGTATTTGTGTTTGTCAGCTGACCTCTCCAATCTGTCAAGGTCTTTCAGGGTGCCAGCACAAACAACTGATGAGTCAGTCACCCCCTCCAGTTTTGTTTTGTTTTGTTTTTTCTTTCCTTTTTTTTTTTTTTTTAATTTACTCTACTCCATCATCCAGATCACTAACAAAGACATTAAATAGGATTGGATCCAGTACTAAGCTCTGGAATACACTGAATGCTACCCTCTGAGTCCAGCTTTTCAGTCAATTTTTAATCCATCCCACTGTCTGCTCATCCAGCCCATGCTTCAACAGCTTCATTATGATCAACTTATGGGGGACAACGTCAAAGGAGTTATTTAAATCCAGGAAGACAACAGCCACTGTTCTTCCTTCATCCATCAGGCTCATCTATCCATTTTACTATCAAAGCTCATCAGGTTGGTCAGGTATGATTTATCCATGGTGAATCTATGCTGGCAACTTTTGATTAGTTTCTTCTCTTTCAAGTATTTGGAAATTATTATCTGTTCCATCGCCTTCCCAGGCATCCCTTGGTCCTTTTTCTTTTTTGATTATAGGAGTGACATCCAGTCTTTAAGCACCTCTCCCAGTTGCCATCAAGTAAAGATAATAAAGAGTGGCCTTGAAATTGCAACAGGTAGTTCCCTCAGCACTCATGAATACAACCCTTAATGGTCCACAGACTTCTGAATGCTCAGTTTCAGTTGACATTCCTTGACCTGGTCCTCTTACACCATATGGCCTGTCCTTTGGGACCTGGGATTCCTGAATGCCAGTTTTGCTGTTAAAAACTTAGGCAAAGAAAGATTTCAGTACCTTGACCTTTTCACTGTCCCAGGTAACCAGGTCTGCTGTTTCTTTCAGGAGAGGGCTCACATTTCCCCTACTCCTCCTTTTATTCCAGAGATACTTGTAGAAGCCTTTCCTGTTGCCCTTGATGGCCTTGACCAGTCACTTCAATCTGGTCTTTAGTTTTCTTAACTTGATCACTAGCTGTTTGAACGTCTTTGTTGGTAAAAAATAAGGGCTATCACAGAACTTCTCCTCACTTGCTTTTCTGTTCCTTGGAGAAGAAAGTTACCATCAGTGTCTCCACTGTGGATGACTGACATTGCTATTCTCTCATGGAGTAAATAGCTCCTCTTTCCAGGGTTCTTTGAGAAGCCTGAAATTGGTTTTCATTTTTCCTGAAGAAATAATGCTGCTTATCAGCTAACAACTTCAGTTTCTAGGAAAAGTCTGTCATTTAACTAATGAATGGTTACATGATTCTTTAGGAGATTTTTCTGCTCACTGGTTTTGTGTGGCCACAAATGGTACTGAATCTGTGCCTGAACATATGTAGTGGATATAGCCATCTCTGGAACTACTAATATATTTAGTAGGCAAGCATTTAAAAGTTATCTGAGAATATATTTTCCTTACCCTCTTCATATATATTACAAGGTAACTTTTCTTACACAGTTCAATTAAATTTCATTCACATTCCAACCCATAACAACAAAAAACAGAACGTATTTATCAGTCAGATTTGAAAATACACATTTAGAGAAGTCACTGAGAGCAACTTGCTCACCCAGCTATCTCAGTGGCCAGCTTGAAATGAACAAGTTCTCTACTAAAAGCCTTCAGTGGTGTAGAATTCTCACCTAGTCTGGAAGTTCACAACTCTCCATCATTGAAGTTCGACCTGATTCTTTCTGAAATGATTTCTTAAATCAAAGAAATCTGGAAAACTGAAAAGTCACAGGTATTGCAAAAAGATTTATCTTTCAACCTTCTGGGCTTCACTTAATATTTGTTCTAAGTCATTTTTTCCACTTCCATTACCAAAGAGAATACCAGTGCGACAGTCTTTCCATTTTGCTGCTGATAGCAGGGCCCATTTCATGTTTCCCTCTGCCACTCAGGCAAAGGAGAAGGTGGAATAAGTGAATTTGTAATCGAACTTGGGAAGAAGAGCAGTAGGAAAAAAGGTGTGTTTTTAATTTTGTTGTTGTTGTTATTCTATTTTTTTTCTTTTTTTTTTTTTTTCCCTACTCATTTATTAATGGGCAGTAAGTTAAATTTTCCTCCCAAAACTAAAACTGTTTTGCTTGTGATGGTAATCAATACATGATCTCCCTAAGGTCAGCCTGCAAGCTTTTCGTCTTACTTTCTCTTGATGTTGAAGTGAGGGAGTGAGGTAGGCACCTGGTATCTAGACAAAATTAACCTTCCACAGTAGGTCTGAAACAAATTTAGAGCAAAGTCCAGGTCTTAGAATTGATCTTTAACTCCACAGCTTTGAAAGCCTGAGGAACAGAAGATAATTTCTTTTGGAAACAGAGGAAAAAATAAGCGTCCTTCAGGCAAAATTGAGTAAATGCTCCAAAGAAGGCTGCAAGATCTTCCAGACAGAAGAAAAAAATCATCTACTTTGCTCCACCTTCAAAAAGGATACATACTTCGGGCAGTCCCTTTTTGTTAACACAATATTTTGTGATTTTTCTTAAATAGCATTTTATTAGATTTAAACTTTGTGAATATGTCAGCAGTGTAAGTTCTAACTGTACTAGGTTAAAATTAATACAATATTAATTTAGTTATATCTGGGAATCTCCATGCTGAATTCCCTTGCTATGATCATATCAAAGCTCTTCACCCCTCAGCATCTTCTTTATTATTCTACCTGATTCATAGTTTATAGCTTATGCAAAGCAGAAAGCTAATATTCGAGATATTTGTCCCCATAGAGAGGAGAGCATGTTCCTTTTAGAATCACAGAATTATAGCACATCCCAAGTTGGAGGGGATACTCTTGGAAGAGCATACTGGCATGCAGTACATGGACACAGTCTGATGAGGTCTTAGTTGTGACATGCACTTAGAAGAGCAGCTTATATTACAGGAAACCTGGTATTTCCTGTGTTTTCCCTATGTAAAATTGAGCTGCCACATTCACATAAGTCATGCTGAATACTCCTGCATCTGTTTATGAACGCAAAAGTTCATACATTTGTTGAAGAAAATAAATACGTTACCTCTTGCATGAGCAAAACTATTCAAAATGGCTTTGTCTTATAGCCTTGCTTTCAATTCTCAAAGCATTTTGTGAAGCATCATTAATAAATCCTCAGGTAAAACTTTGAAATTGTTGTCTCCCTTAAGTTAAATTTCCTCCAGGGTAATGGAAGGATGTGGCACTGGAGCTCACAGATGTTTCCACCAAAGAAGTAAAGCCAAGCTTATCCAGGCAGAGGTATAATTCTCAGTAGATCACTACATCTAATGCCCAAAACTCCAACCTGCAAAGACCTCCATCATACTCTGAATATTCTGACCATTTCTTTGGATGGTGCCAAATGTTTATTACTTCATCACAAACCTCCTGTTCACTCTGATCTTTACATTTCCTCATTGGTTACTCTTTTTTCTTTCTTAATTGCTAAGACAAAGTGAATGGTGAAAAATAATGTCTTCTCTTACGTCAGAAAGGCTTCTTTTCTGATGGTGTAACCAGGTAACTGATTTATACAGCATTGTCGAGAGACAGAAACAGAGCACAGTCTGAACAGTGCTCACGCACAGTGAAAAGTTGGCAATCCATCCACCTGAAGAAAAGAGGATACTCAGATATTGTTCTGTTATTCTAGTCATGATGTAAATTGTTTGCTCTTTGCTGACCCATAATATCTTTTGTGTACAGCACTTTTCCAACATTTTTTTATCTTTTTTAGCTTTTTTGAAATTGAGTTTTCTTCGTTAGCACAAAGAGAGGCTGTTTGCAGAAAAGATATTTATGCTTCATGCTTCAGAACATTTTCGAAAAATGGAAGTGAAAAAAACCCAACAAACAGAATATGACAGTCCTCTAAATCAAATTTTAGTTTTCTTTCATATACTTACATTATATATACTTAACAAAAAATCAACTTTCCAACACAAAACATTAGATTCCTATATCAAAATTTAAACAAATGTTGCACATAAACTAGTTTGAAGATCTTCTCCCTGGGCAATCAAATTATATTAGATATACTATTAGTAATGTGATTTCTGAGAATTTTATCCCATGCTGGGATGTGAAATTTTTCATGGACAGAATTAAGAGAAAATAATATGAACAACTTTGTCTGTTCTTAAAAGATGATTTATGAATTGTTATTGTGTTGACTATAGTCAAAAGTCACTGAACTACCAGTGCAGATACCTCAGAGCTGAAACCTAATTGAGGGAGTCAACAAAAAAAACCCTTGAAATATTGAGAACCATGCTGGAACCAAGGAAGCACTGTTGGGTTCTCCTTATTTTTTATTTTTTTTTTACTAAATCAGTGACCAAGAAATAGTTTGACCAAATAATTCAGCTTGTTTAGAAGGTTTAGTAGGACTGCCATTAAGGGAAGGGACTTGCAGAAGGGATTACTGCAGGCAGGGGTCAACTATTGTACATACTGGTGAGCTGCCTCAACAAGCAGGGCTCATAAATGACACCAATTACTGCAATTGTTTCTGTGTTTTTCAGAGGCTAAACGACAGAAAGTTGTTAGAAGGAAGTTGGTTTGAGGGTCCAAAGCAAGAAACATGAAGGAACACCCCACAGATGCCCTTGAATGATAATGACAAAGGTCTTCTACCAGTACCCATCGCAATGTCAGAAGGTGACAGGTTTGTACTGCTGAATTCTTGCTTTCCTGGCTTGCTAGGGAAGCAGAGCTGACAGCTGCCTGTGTTCACAGCAAGTGAACTTGACTATTCTTCCTAAGATTATTCCTTCTGTACTGTGTTCACTCCCAGATGATCAAGTCCTCTGTGCTATCCAACAGTAGATGAAAAAGATGATCCTGTTGGTCATAATGCATACACACCCTTGTAACTGTAGGTGTAGTAGTTGAAACAGGCAACAGATCCTCTCCAAACTATGCATGCCTCAGCAGGCTCCCAGTAGTACTATATGTCTCCATTATCTGTCATATCCTAAGCTGTTGAATGTTATCTCCTGCTCCACCTCTGCAGCAAAACGTTCTGAGAAACATGGGTCACCTTGGAGGTATGCAAAAGTCTTCAGCAATACAATGGCCATGCAGTCCTTATATAAGCAGCTTACTGTTTTCTCCTGTGATTCGAAGTCTGACTCAGCAAACAGAAGTAGAAGGATGAAGAAGTCTGAGAGCACAGCAAGCTGTCCACTTAGCAGTCTGCAATGTATTAAGGTAAAGCAGTGGAAGCATGATTTGTATACTGTTTGGGATAAAGACTGTGTTTGGAGATGACAGAAATAGAGGAAGATACAATCCAATAGAGACAGGCGGATAGTCATACTGCTTCTAGAGCAGGGGGCACTTTTCCAGCTCATTTTCCTCCTCAGTTGCACAGACCTCTCAAAATTCAACACTGTAGAAAACCTAGGGCAATGACAGAGGAGAATGAATCAGGGCAGTGGTGATGTGTAGACTAAGCTGTGGTGAAGAAACAGACAGGTATGCATTGTGAGGCAGTTTGTGTCCTAGTAAGACTATATAAGAAAACTGCTAGTAGCTATAAACATGATAGCCTTTCAAATATACCACTGAGGCCACATCCTCAGTGGTATAAATCTGGAGTGCCATTCTGGTGTCTGTAGAATATTATCAGTGAGAGCATTTCAGCCTGCTGAACTTATTTCCTTTCCCCTCTCTTACCCTCCCTTCTCCTCCTCTCTCCTCTCTTCCCTTTTGTGTGCTTGTCTTTCTGATCAATTCATTTATCTTTGACTTGAGGTTGAAGGAGTTGCCATGGTGAAGGAGAGAGATGCAGTCCCCAGAAAACTTCTGGGGAATTCTTTTAACACGTCTGAAAGGAGAAGACTATTCTTCCCCTTCAACCAATCTATTTAAGTTTAAGTTCTGCCATGCAGTGCCAGTAGCATGGGCAGCTCAGCCATTCAACTCTTTGTACTTTATGACTGGTAAACAGAAAGCCTGACACACAGGGAGCAGTGAAATCTCTGAATACATGAGGAGAGATAAGAGAGGAGTCTATAGTACTGTGCATCTCTATGTGTGCACGTGTGTGTCCAGGTGTACTTGTCACATAAATGCTCTGCTGCACAGCTATGTTGACCAGGGCTCTGTCACAGTGGAAGAGGGCTGATGAGCAATGGAAGATAACAAAGCAGAGTCAGGAAACTTCAGTTTTCTTTGTTCAGTTGTATGTGAAACACATAGGAGCAAACCAGGAGGGAGGTGGTGAATCAAGGAGGTTTGTATAGACTTGTTAAAACTAGGCCTCATAGCTTGCACAAACAGGTAACTTCAGGATGAAACAGAGGGACCATAGAAATGTGTGGTCCATTGAAGATAAGTGAAGACAAGTAGAGCTGTTGTTTGCAACTCAGTTGGGGGCTGGTCCCATGAAGGTAAAGAGGAAGAGTTGCTGTTGCAACACAATGCAACCCCCTAAAGGTTTTGCAAGGATACCACCGGATTTCCAGAGGCCCTCCCCACATTCTAGGATGTAGCCAATTTCTTGGAAATGGGATGAATATGTATACACTATGCCTACAAATGTGTAGTCGCTGCTTTCCTTGGTGTGTACCCAGCACTGTAATAAAGGGGATGCCTGCTTGACATAATTCATTGGCGTGTCAAGTTACTCTGTCAGATTTCTCTGCTTCAGTGGAACACAGAGAAAAGGGGAATAAAAATTTGGGAAGGGAGCATTTAAGAGGAAAAGTTGACCTGTTAACAGAACCTCAATTCTTCTGGAGCAGATCTACTCCGGCTATTTCTTTGAGGTGCATCAGACTCTTTTAGCCAGCTTTTCTGAGAGCAGAGATTATTTGTAAATGTCTTCTGAGTGTTGACTCCCTAACTTCCTCCAAGGGCAGCATTTCTTCAAGAATTCCTTTGGATACATTATTTTGCTCCTCTCTGCTAGCTCAGGTGTTAAGCTATGTAAAAATTACAGCAGTTCTTCATTCCTAAAATCAATCATATCTTCCACCACAAGTTTCAGACCCCCTTGTACTCATGGCATTCAGATGTGCCTACACCTCAGGGAGCTTCCATGAGAGATACACAGAGGTGTACAGTTTTCAGTTTCTAACACATGCATAGAACAGACATGGATGTGGATTTCAGAGTTCTCAGATGATCTTCATAAGTCTCCCATCAGCACCTCCTGGATATTCTAATGACAAGGCAACACTGTGGTGATCTGATGGTCACTTCCTTCTCCTCCTCTGCACAGTCTTGCCTAAGAACCACAAATCTGTTTTCTGTTACCATTAGCCAAGCAACTGCAAAAGGCTCCTGTAGGAATACCCATTGCCTTCTAGCATCCAAGACACTGTGAATCTGCCACAGATTCAGATAAAGGGGATTCTTTCCACTGGTCTCAGTGATCTGAATATGAAGAGAGAGATGAGAAAGAAGTTTCAGCTTGATCAACTGTGGGTGACTAGTGTACAATGAAGTGAATTGGCCCTTCTGCTCAGTATTCCACTGCCTGGACTGTGCTGCATTGTCCCAGTCAAAATATACTTTTTCTGTTATTAAATTGAGCTGGTATGAACTGCAATTTGTTAACAAATTTTTTCCTCTTTAGGAAAGAACAGGCATAAATAGCCAATATACATATAATGATTTTTTTTAAAAATATTCAGCAGAAAATGCTTTCTTTTTCCCTGTATTTGCAAATACATTAATTTGCTTCCCATTTTATACACAGTGCCCATTAAGACAATACCTATCAGTATGACTGAGAGGGAATGAGATGTAGAAAAGTTTAAGGAGTGGAGGTAATTAAATTAGTGCTGAATAGAAATGAATTCCATCTTGTAACCAGAGAAGAAATCTCCAGAGTAAGCAGAGAATATCTGACTCATGAAGAAGAGCACAAGATGAAAGTCTCCAAAATATTGAGTTTTTGCTACCTGGAGGGTTGACTGAAATCACAACAATGAATCATGAACACAGGGCCAAGATGAATCCTAAACCTGTTAGGTGTTTTGGAGTATCTTTCCTCCAGAACCTAACTTGGGGCTTCCAAGTAGAAAAAATCTAGGTCAATTCTATGTTTCAAAGCAGCAGAGATAGGATAAGAAGACAGTAAACTCAAATTTTCCTCATTGGAAATTGTAGACAGTGACAGCAAAGCAGTATCAAAGATGAAGCATTATGGGCTGACTGCAGCCTCCATACCTCATTTCCCTGCATCACTCGTGGTGGAGGAGGCAGAAGAAAGTGGATGTGAGGAAGGTGTCTGCATTTTTTTCTTCTCAGTGCTCTTGTCTGTTAGTAACTGGAAACAAATCAAATTAATTTTCCCCAAGCAGTCTGTTTTGCCTGTGGTGATAACTGGTGAGTGATCTCTCTGTCCTTAACTCATGAGTTTTTTCCATTGCATTTTCTCTCCTGTCCTCTTAAAGAGTGGGAGTGAAAAAGTGGCTTGGTAGGCACCTGGTAACTAGCCAAAGTTAACCCACCACAATAAGATATATATATATATATATATACATGTTTATGTCTGCAAGATCAGGATTTGGAGTGTAAGATGCTACTTCTCCTTGCCTCCTGCAATTTTTGTTTTGCCAAATGAAAGCTTTTCTTTTCATAGAACTGAATAGCATCACTGAATGGCTTACATTGGAGGGGACCTAAAGATCACCTACTTCCAACACACTGACATGGACAGGGCTGACACCCACCAGCTCAGGCTGCCCAGGGCCCCATGCTGGCAGGTGCTGAGCAGCTCTAGTGATGGGGCACCCACAGCTTCTCTGGGCAGCTGTGCCAGGGCCTCACTGACCTCTGAGCAAAAGATGGTGCAGCACACAATACTGTTGGTCTTTTTGGCTGCAGGTGCACGCTGCTGGCTTGTGTACAGTTTCTGTCCATCAGGAACCTGAAGTTCTTCCCCACATGGCTGCTCTCCAGGAGTTCTTCTCCCTGTCTGTACTCATATCTGGAATCACTTCAATGCAGGTGTAGCACTTTGACCTTGGCCTTATTGAACCTCATTAGATTCTCATGTGCAGACTTTTTGAGCCTGTTCAGCCCATTCTGGATGACATCCCTTCCCTCTGTTAACTGCACTACTTAGCTTAAAGTCATCAGCAAATTTGCTGAGGGTACACTTGAACCAACTGTCTATGTTGTTGATAAGGATGTCGAAGAGTCTCAAGGCAGACACCTATGGGACACCATTTCTTGTCACCAGCCTCCTCCTTGACGTAGAGTCATTGAAGACTTTAATACCTCAGGATCCTGAGCTAACTGGGATTAAATATACCTATTTATTTACCATAGCTTCTGTTTACTGTCTGTGAAAAGCTGTTTGTGTGTGTGTGGTTTTTTGGTTTTTTTTTCATTGTTTCATTTTATTTTCAGAGCTCTAGTCCAGTCAGATTAAGCATGGAATTGGGTTTTTACAAGAACAAGTACTCCAGTGGATGAGAACTTGTTCACTGTAAGATGAAGGGTCAACTTTGTCTTCCTTTGCAGAGTATAGTGAAGATGCATGCAGTGGACAAAGAACTATTGCTTGTCCTCTCCAGGGGATAGGGAACTCATCCACTGTTCATGGGGCTTAGATACGATTATGATTCCATGTTGCTAGCTTTGTGCTTGCTGGGACACATCTCATTGCCTTATTGATCACAAGTGCTTTGTCAGTCCGAAGGCTGAAGCCATGCAAAATTCAGAAGCTGAACCAGAATTTCTAGTTGAACTCTAAGCAGACAAAATACATAAGCTCACTACATCAGATCTCTAGGATGCAACTAGATGCAGCTTTTAAAAAATATACATTATTTTAGTGTCACTTTTGTTCATTTTTCTGCGCACATCAATCTTTGCTATTGTTGTCCCCATCTTTTTGTAGGACACTAGAAAGTGCTCTTGGATATATAGAAGTATACAACCACCAAAGAAACAGAGAACAGAGCATGTCATTGCATATCAGGAATAATATTAGAAAACATTTAGAAAGCAAGAAAGAGACACTGTTTCACGTGACTGAAAATAAGCTCCAGCCACATTTTTCTCCTCTATTGCAGTTTACTGTGAGGAACAATTGCATTCAGTTGCAGTCCTCTAGACAGCAGATTTGAGGGAAATTTAAAAAATGAAATTCAATCTAAACAAAGACAATAGATCATAAACTCATGGTTCAGTAACTGTTACACAGGATTAAAATTAAAAAATAATAATAATTCAAAATATTCATAGCAAAAATATTCAGAGTCTAAAGTGCCAACTGACCATCCTAGCTTAAAAACAAACACTCATATCAACACTGCTGAGAATCCTGGGGTCTAACCTGAAAGAAAAACAGTCCCCTAGGCTGACATTTAGGTACTCAGCTGTATTTTTCCTAGCTTTCTGTGTGACATGTGAGAGAGAAGATTCACTTCTTCTTTCTGGACAGAGAACTCCAGTCAGATTTATCCTACCAAAGGAGCTGCAATGAGAATCTGCTTAGAAACATAGTCATTGCTTGCAGTGATGCCACACTAAAATACAAAAAAGTTAGTTCCACACTATTCTTAAAAGGTTATTCTGTACTAAATATGTCCCCTGACTGAAAGGACAAGGTTTACAGGACATGAATCTCCCTCTGATTTTTCACTTGCATTATTTTTTTTCCTTTGGTAGCTTATGCCAATCTTTTCAAGATTGACTGCACTGACAGCACAAGAAAATGTAACTGCAATAGTAAAATCTCAGGAACAGTTAGGTGGTTATCTGTAGTCCTTTCTGTGAGACTGTTTTTGTCATCAAGTCTCTGGGTACTCTGTGTAAAATAAATTCTGCCATACTCTGTTGTTGCTAGGATCTAATTAGTTCACACACCCTGACAGTTTATTTGTGGAGTCCAAGGTAACAATGTAAGGTTAAAGCCAAGATTCAGAAAATCGAAGACAGTTAATAGTTTCAAGCCTTCAACTAACAGTCCTGACTGAAATACAGGAAGTACTTCTTGGTCCCCTCAACCACCAGTAAAGAGGAGAATTCCAACATAAACCTGCTTTAAAAATGGTGTGAACACTTCTGCCATGCCATCTAAAAGTAAGAAAATATAAGTGTTTATTCACATTCTGTAGTCCTTCACAGGGACACTTGTCACCTTTCCTCAGACCTTTTTCATTTGTCACCAGTTTTCTTGATCCTCAGTAGGCTATCGAAGTCATATTCATAGTGAATGGAAGTTAGTGGGAGAGAATACCTGGTGCATCCTTAATAATAAGCTGAATAGTATGAATGATGTTCCGCTTCTAGAAAGACTAAATTCTATAGTGCTGCATGGTTGAGCTGCTGTGGCAGATTCAGAGAACCGATGTCACCTGTGATCATCTACTGCAAAATAAAGCTCCCACTATTGAAAAGGTCTGCAAACAGCGTAGACTGGTGTCTCAAAATCTGCACTAGAAATCTGGTGCATGTTCATCAGTTCCTTTGGAATCACGTGCTGACCCATTCTCATAGAATCATAGAATGGCCTGGGTTGAAAAGGACCTCAAAAATCATCTAGTTTCAACCCCCCTGCCATGGTAAGGTCACAAACCACTGAACCAGGCTGCCCAGAGCCACATCCAGCCTTACCTTGCATGCTCTATGACTCACATCAAACTAAGAGTTGTTGACCTAATTGGAGAGAGATCTATCAAAGAATTTCTTGCGCTGCTCTGATGACTATACTCCTTTTCCCCTAGAAGCACTTTGTGGAATTTCAACAAAACAAAGATAAAGGACCTTCATCTCACTCCAGTAACATAAGGAAGGAAATACTTTTTGTGGAAAAACAGCTTCTGTATATATTTTCAGGGGCTGTTTAGCTCCTCTGTGGTCTCTCTCATTTTTCTTGGGTACTCCATCTATTCAAGACCTCACAGTAATCTAGAGAAAAGGGCTACATTTCTGAAATGTTTACTTCCTGCTGATTGGAGACATTCACTCTGTAGATGGTGGATCAGGACAAGAAACACAAGACTATTTCCTTTCCCTCTCTGCTTCTGATTAGGTTTGATTGTTCATTCTGTTTGTTTATTTTGTTTTGTTTTGTTTTGTTTTCTAGCCCAGCAATGAATGGGATCTTTGGCTGTGGCATGCAACCTTTTTTGTTGTATCCATTTCAAAAAGCAGCAGTTCTAAGTGCTCACTTACTGGGTATCTGTACTTGGCCAAGCTCACGTTATATCCTCCTAATCTAGGAAAATGAAAACTAGCTCTGTCTTTTATAGACTTCTAGTACTCCTGAGGGGCGTGGGGACATGTAAGAGAGAGGCTTTACAATCAGACAGAAATGAAACCATGCATGATGTAAAGTGGCAGAGAGCATGTGGAAAGAAACATATCAATAATCTAGTTTGCATTCACAACATGACCATGCACACCAAAAGCATGCTTAGCTGACCATGCCATTCCATGTCTTTAATCACTATTTAGTACCTTCCTGTAGTTTTCCCTTCATAAAGCACTCATGCATCCCCAACAGTAATGGACCAATGGGAGTGCTTTCACTTCAGAAATTGCCTTTCCATCTCTTCAGGCTATTAATGAACAGTCATAACAGTCATTCTTAAAATATAAAAAGAATAATTAAAAGTAAATGAGCTTTTGGGGATAAGCTGAGACTTCATTTATTTATTTATTTATTTATTTGCCAAAGCCTCAGCATGTTTAACTAAAGGTTCTGGTAATCCAAATTGCTTCTAAAACCTGTAATTTTTTCATGAATGGTGATTACTGAGAAGTAGGAAGAAAACCTCTTTGAAATCTCAGTGTCTGCTGCTATAAAAGGAGACATTTGTTCCTGAAAGGGCCCTTTTTTACTACTAGCCGAGTACTTTGGAAATGACTATCATGCAGGTACGCACAGAACTAGAACAAACTGAATGAGGAAAACAGAAACTAACATCAGCAAAAGAAAAATCATTGACTCTGAAAAACAACAGATGACAATGGCTCTAAACAGAGAAGTCAGCAAACAACTCAGCTGGTGGGAGTCATAGAAATGAAAATTCAGGGCAGAACAAGCAAAATAGACAAGTAGAAACCAATAGAAATAGGCAATAGATTATCAGTGTCTGAGCTGGCTGGGTTTGCAGGACTGAAAAGAAGATTGATCTCATATCCTTTAGTGGATGGCTCTTTGCTCTCTGTCAGTAGGTTGAGCAGGTATGCTACCTTTCTGATCTTGCTAAGCAAATGCTGAGAGGCGTGTGTGTCTGTTTTGGCACTTGTTGCTCTTGACTTGACATGCCTTGAGGGACAGAATCCCCCATCTACAGGATTTTAGCTAAAAAGGCTTGGGTTGGGTGGGGGAGGGCAGTCGGAAGTTTGCACTTGGGCAAGAAACTTGTGCGCAGATTTCTTTGCTGGGCACAAGCTACTTACTCTGGAGATTTTTCAAAGAAAGTAGGAAATGTGGTGCGTGTTTTCTTGCTGATAGAAAATTTCCCTTCTATTTATATATTCATACGTTCTGGGCACCCTTACCAGTAACAGCTTGCCTGTCACTTTCCCAGTGTGTCAAGTTCCTCAGCCCCAGTTCCTGCTCATCTGACTCAGTTCCCTCCAAAACATAATCAACCTCCCACAGGTGTGTCAGGAGAAGAAAGTAGGAGCTTTGGAAACACACAGCCTTTTACTGTGTGAAGACTGAGTATCTCCCTGACAGCACGATCATAGCTGTCTCATCTCTACCCATCAGCATTCCATTTCACACCTGCTTTCCAAAATGGCACAGCAGGCCTGAGCACACTGTGTTATTATACAGTAGTGCTGTGTGGAATTGCTATTTGTCTATCTGATAAAACCATATTTGGAAAATGACATTTCTGGGGTACTCTCTTTATCAACATTTATCAGAGCAGGCATGGCACTCCCAAGAGGAGGTGCTGGCTCATGCTGTGTGTGGGACAGCAACACTAAAGACAATGATGAAGAGCATAAACAGCAGGAAGCTGTTTTGTTTCAATGAATTCAGTTAGCTGACATTAACATTTTTCCCCCTTTGCCCTGTGGCTTTCCTTTCTGGGATGTCATCTGGAATATGTCTAAAACAAAAGGCAACAACTCCAGACAGAAGAATAATTCCACTTTGCACTATGATTTAAAAATGAGGGACACTTCCAAAGCCCAAAGGAAAAAGCCTGGTAAACCACAATGTATTTGGCATTGTTTTCACAGCACAGTGTGTGGCAGGGTAGCATCTATAAGAAAAGGCCAGAAGCTGCCTCATGCTCAAGTCACAAAACTAGACAAAGCTGAGCCCATCAAACAACATGGTAATGCTTCACTGATAAGATTTAAGAAAGGAAAAACTTGCTGTGCCATAGTTGTGAGAGTGTTCAGGGATAAATGTAGAGAGTGGCAGCCATGCAGGCACCCAGCTCAGCACAGGAGGAGGGTGGGAGTCACTTGCGCCACAGAGCAGCAACTCCCTGCAGCACAGGAGAGGCCCACAGAGGAGCAGGCTGTCCCCCTGCAGTCTTTGGGGACCTGCATGGAGTAGTGCGCTCTGGGAGGACTGCACTGCATGACAGATAAACACACTGGAGCAGGGAAAAATCCTGAGAATGAAGAAATGGAAGAGAAGAATTGTTATGGACTGTCTGCGACCCCTTCTCCCCCTTTCTCCATGTCACTCTTGTGGGAGGAGGTAAAAAGAGTTGGAAGTTGAAAGAGAAAAGGTGAGAAGAAGGGGCAGCTTGGGAGAAAGGTGCTTTTATTTTTGTCATTGTTTCTCTCCATTCTGCTTTTATTTTCAATTGGCAATACATTAATTTCTCCAAATGCAGCCTGTTTTGTCCAAGACAGAAAATTCTCATCTTCCTGTCTCTATCCCAACCCAGGAGCTTTCCTTATTTTTTCCTCCTGTCTCTTGAGAGGCTGGCTGTGCACACAGCATCCAGCCAAAGTCCAACTCTCCACACAAGCCAATGAGTCAGAAGGAGTAGTGTGGAGACACAGATTACAAGCTGGTAGTTAAATAAGCTGTGATTCTTTAAGAAGATTAAAAACAAAGATAACTTCTTATCAAGATGTTCTTCCATTTGATACTCTGCTCTCCATAAAGACTTTGCAATTAATCTGGTAATAGTAGAATGAGCTCCCTTAGCAGCAGAATAGAAGAATGAGCACCTTGCTCAGGTTGAAACAGCTATGAGATAAACATTTGCTCTGAGATTTTCTAGTCAGTGGGAGAGATGGATACTGCAGACAGCAATAAATCTTGTCCCAATGCAGGTAACTGGGACATTGCCTTTTGAGATACACATTCCATACCCTGTTGAATACTCAAGAAGCATTTGACCACCAGCTTAGATGAGGACTATAAACTAAATAGATGAATAAAGCTATGTAAATCAAGCTCCTTAATGAACTTGTTTATCTCTAAAGTGATAACAAAATATTCCCAAGGCTTCGTCCTCAGTTGATTTAATTTCCCTCTGGTTCCAAACTTTGTGGTTGCCCCTTCTGAAGTTCTTTTAAGTTTTTTAAATAGTACTTAATTACTCGTTCTTATTCTGACTGATTCACTGAAATTAGAAAGCAGCAAGGTTCCTCCTCCTTTCTCTCTCTCTCTCCTCCTTCCTCCTGTTAGTTGTAATCAATTCCTTCTGCAGAAATGGAAACAGCCTGGAAATACATTTGGGTTCTCCAAATGTAAGCTGGCAATAGCTGTGAGATTCACAGTTATCACAATTGGATCCAGTGTACATTACAAAACACATCATTTCACAGCTAATAGCTAGCACAAAGAAAAAGAAAGGGGGAGGAGTCTTATAAAATCAAGGGCAATCTATGTTCATTTAATGTTGATTTAGAATATTTCTTGGCTTACTTATACACGGATTCAGTTTCAGTTTCAGGATAATCTTCAAGCAACTCTCATTTTTTTACAGCGTGACTTCTTGATGCATGCCAGCTCCTAGCTCTTTTTAAATGAAGGGCCTATTCCTTTGACGAATGATAAATTAGCTTTACCAGATTCTATTCTTGCACTCCACTGGAAAAAGGAAGAGGTCATGGAATCACAGAATCATAGAATCATAGAATCATAGAATGGACTAGATTGAAAAGGACCTCAAAGATCATCCATTTTCAACTCCCCTGACATGGGCAGGTTCTCCAACCACTAGAGCAGGCTGCCCAGAGCCACATCCAGCCTTGCCTTGAATGATTCCAGGGATGGGGCATCCACCACCTCTCTGGGCAACCTGTTCCAGTGCGTCACCAGTTTCTGAGTGAAAGACTTCCTCCTAACATCTAACCTAAATCTCCTGTCTTTAGTTTGAAACTTTTCCCCCTTGTCCTACCACTATCAACTCATGTCAACATTAATTCCCCCTCCTATTTATACACTCCCTTCAAGAACTGGAAGGCCACAATGAGGTCTCCCCAGAGCCTTCTCTTCTCCAAGCTAAACAAGCCCAGTTCCCTCAACTTTTCTCACAGGAGAGGTGCTCCAGCCCTCTGGTCATCTTAGTTGCCATCCTCTGGACTCGTTCCAAGAGCTCTGCGTCCTTCTTGTGCTGGGGGCCCCAGGCCTGGATGCAGAACTCCAGATGGGGCCTCACAAGAGCAGAATAGAGGGGGGACAATCACCTTCCTCTCCCTGCTGGCCACCCCTTTTTTAATGCAACTCAGGATACTGTTGGTCTTCCAGGCTGCAAGTACACACCGTTGGCTCACGTCCATCTTCTCAATTACCAGGACTCCCTGGTGTCTCCCCTCACATTAAATATCTCCAACAGAGTTCATGGCTCCCCAGTCTGTCTAATAATATTTGTTATCTTCCCCTCAGGTTAGGAGATAATGTATGATATGATCATTTCAATGTGCAGCAGGAATAGATGAGCTCTTGAGATGTGAGGCCTGGTGCCTCACCTCAGTAACTCTATCTATTCCCATCAGAGACCAGTGGACCCTTCTTCAGTGAAGCTTTTGAGCTAGAGAGCTTCTGCAGGTAAAAGTCAAGGGGGAAAGCTTTGGCTTTCTTTTTCTTTGCACATCCTGAGTCACACAGAATCACAAAATCACAGAATTGTAGAATTTAGAAGGGATGTCTGTCTAGTGATCATGCAGTCCAACTGCCTGCTAAGGCAGGTTTCCTACGGTAGGTTACACAGGAATGCATCCAGGTGGGTCTTGACAGGGACTCCAGGTCTGACTCCTGCAGGACAAATTAGTTAACTGACTTTCCTCTTTTTTAACTTTAGTGCAGAGTTGCAAGAACATCCTGTTTTTCCTTTCTGTTGGAGGAACATTTTTGTACATGATCTTTCTGTCCTGTGTCATTTTAGTTTTCAAAGCTCTTCAAAAAAAAAAAAAAAAAAAAAAAAAAAAAAGTGCTTTTTCAATACTTAGTAAAATCCCATATATTTTTTTTTTTTCCAAAATGGATTTTTCTTTTTTGGTGACTGTCTTTATTTTTTAAGAAAAACTGAAACGTGCTGCAAATGCTTTTCTAAAGTGTGCTTGTAAAGCACACTGCTCATTTGCTATTGGCATACAAAATGCTCGGAAGTCAGAAACGTATACGTTCTTTGCTATGTTTTTGGAATATGTAATTAAAGAATAAAGAAAAGCTCTTAAAACTTCCTAAGATACATACCAGATAAATATGAAAACATTCTGTGTTTTACCATGCTATTATTTATGATTAAGCACAGTTTTCATAATGAGACTTGAATTCATAGATTCATAGATTCATTAGGTTGGAAAGGACCTACAAGATCATCTAGTCCAACCATGGACTAGTATATAGCCAAGGTTATATACTGATGTGAGCTTACTGAAATAAAGATACAGGTCAGAGATGACTTCCTAATTTTCCATTCTGGGAAAAGTCCAGATGTAAATATTTCTAGCTTACCCTTTTGTGTTAACCACTTCCATGCCCTTTACCAATTTACATTCACGAAGGCACTGCAACCATTTAAAAGGTGTTATTTGGAAGATGAGACAGAAGATTAGTCCATTACTTGGTGAGGACAGTCACTTAATGAGTAGGGATGCAGATAAAGCAGAAGCATTTCATGCCTTTTTCCCCTTCTGTCTTCAACATCAGTGATGGGACCTGGTACCCCTGGAGCCCTAAGTTGGAGTACCATGGCTGTAGTAATGATACACACTCATACTAAGTAAGTTTGCCAGCACTAACTTAGAAAGAGCTGTTGACATTCTCAGAGGCAAAGAGGCCTTACAGAGAGATTCTGGCAAATTAGAGAGTCTGTCAACGGTTTGTGAGCTGGTTCGGCCCAGCCCCACGACAACTGAGGAAGGAGACCCACAGGCCCACACCCCGGACAAGGGGAAGGGGGAAAGGGAAAAGGGAAAAAAGGGAGATGAGCCCCGAAACAAAACAGCTGCAATGATCGGAGGGGGAAAAGCTAATTTACTAAATAAGACACCAGGAAGTAAATAACACAATATAATACAATACAATTTGGAATTGAGCCCAGTGAATCAAACAAAATGAGTAAGAGAGAGAGAGAGAGAGAGAGAGAGAGAGAGTGAGTGCCCGATAAACCGAAGGCCTTACGCTAACGCTAAAGGCGGACGGCAGCGAGCACCCACTCCTAAGTGATCCTAGAGGAAAGAGAGAAAGTCCCGTGACCACAGAGAGTTTTTATCTGTTCCCTCTGAGCGGAAAACATGTAAAAAATACAAAGCATTGCAAAGTCCTCTGGGGAATGTAGTTCTCTTTGACTCTTAATGCACTACATGATGTTATGATGTGGAACACCAGTACCAAAAAATCATAAAACCATGACAGAGTCACAAGAACAAGTGCCAGATTCTGCACCTCTAATGATGCTACTTTGAATATATATGTATGGACGGGGGGGATGAGAGACAGGAGAGCAGATCCACAGAAAGTGATCTGCAGATTCTGGCTAGCAGCAAGTTGAATATGAGACAGCAGTGTGTCCTGGCAGCCCAAAAGGCTAACTGTACCCAGGAGTGCTCCAGGCCCAGTGCTGCCACCACTGAGGGGAGGTGCTGTTTCCTCTGCTCAGCTCTGGCTTCACGTCCAGCGCTGGGTGCAATGTATTCAATAAGAAGGACATGAAACTATTAGAGAGCAATCAAAGGAGGGCTATAACGATTGTAAAGGGTCTGGAGGGTGAGTGAAGAGCAGTTGAGATCCCTTGGTGTGTTCAGCATGGAGTAAGCAGAGGAGCTGAAAGGGAGCTGAGGCTGGTGCAGCTCCTCACAGAGAGCAGAATGGCTGCACTGAGCTCTGCTCTCCTGTGACAGCAATAGATCCCAAAGGGAATGTTTCAGTGTATTTGCTCAAAATGGACTATTTTGCCTGTTCTGCTAGGGTCCAATGCACATGGCCATGATTTTCTTTTCTCCATACCAATGAATAATGTCTCCACTGGAATTCTCTTCTTGTTTACTGTATTGGAAGTTAGTGGGATTATTTCCCAGTGCTGAAAAGCCATGCAGTCAAGGAGATATAAAAATTCAGGAAACCTGTATTTGTATGAGCTTTGCCATGAAGCTGCTGTGTCACCTTGCTGATCTCATTTAACCTATTTTGCCTCCTTTCTATGTTCTTCTCTCCATAGTCTTGACCTCTTTATGACCAGCTGCTTAAATTTTATCCTGCACCAAACAAGTCTGTGGTAGTTTTGCTATTAGAGTTAACAAAAACTGAAAGGGAGCAATAATTTGCTGTTTTGAAATAAGCTCTGCACATTACATTATTTTCTCCCTCAATGAAATTGCTCTTTATTAATAAAAATGAGGCTGTACTACATGGAAATGAGTTCCAAACGGGTGGAATTCATCTGTCTTACTAAAATAAAGACATTCTACTACAGAGGTCATTTTACTTGTTCTCAATGATGAACCCTCTTTTAAAGAACTGTTAAAATGTGAAAGAAAAATACTGTCTGAGAAAGGACTGTTTCATCATGACAGAAACATACAGTTCTTCAGTTACTTTATGAAATGTCTTTCAAGTTAATACATTTTCTTCAGAAGTTTTCAACATCAGTGTTTTCTGTAGCACTTTATTCTCTGACAATCAGTAGATAGGACTTCCAGAGATACACTGACCAAAACAGAGATGTCCTTCAGGCATTTAGCAAAAAATTTATCTTTATGGATGAAAACTCTTTAGGAAGATTTTGGTCCAGGGAGTTTGCAAGCTTTTATATTCCTCCCTCTTCTCACTCCTGCCAGGAGAGAGAAAAGCAATCTATCAGAAAGCCAACATTTTTCAAATTTGATAGTTCAATTCTGGCATCACCAATGGCTTAGGAGTTTTTAGGCAAAGTAGACTCAGTTTTTAGGCAAGCAGAGCAATGTTCCTATCCTATCACTATCCAAAGCACAGTTAAGTGTTTCTTTCTTGCCTGTAATTGTCTGAGAGAATGCAGAGCAACTTCTGACTGTACAAAATACATTTTTACCATGAAATGTCCATGCTTCCCTCTTTTTTAAATTTGAATTTTATTAATTTAATACACTTCAAACAATGGTTTTGAGTAGAGCTGCAATTTTTAAGAGTAAAGGAATTCCTCTTATTTTCAGCACCAAACTGCAGGCTTGTTGGCTGGAATGAACTCTGTCTTCAGCACTGTTACTGATGATGATTAATTGCATTTTTCATTGATGTCATTTCTTGCTCCAAATCTGATGTGCAATAAAGGAAATAGGTTTTCTGTACTTTCTATAGTCATGACTCTCCTTTTCTCCTTAGCATAAACCTTCACTAGTCCAGACTCATCATTCACAAGACTCAGCTAGACACATCTGACAGGGGTTCAGTTGGCAATATACATTTGTTTCACAATTGAAATTTGATAATGTGCCATGCCTGAGAACATCCTGTCACATTATGAACAGAGCTTCTAACCATACACGAATCAGTTCAGCCTTTCAACCTAAGACTGTCAAAGATAAGATACCACTCACTGGTAGTATCTTATCTGTATTTCTTTTTCTGATTTATCAATCTCACTGGCCCAATTCATATTACCTATAGGATCAGTCATCTAAGTTTGATCTTTTAATGTGGCAGAGCTGTTACCAGTGTTGGTTGTGACTGACTTTAAAAAAAAGAAAAAAATATCTTAAATACATTGTTTGTGACTCCTTCTCCGGGAAAAAAACAAAACCAAAACATATACACATACACATACACATACACATACACATACACATACACATACACATAGACCACTGCTGGTGCTTTCCAGTACCATTAGTAGTTTTTCAGCATTCATTTCATGGCAGCATGGAAGATCAATAATATTCTTTCCCAACATATTTTTTAAATCATCTTTTTATTGCCCTTAATTCTACCTGTTCTAAATTTCTATTTTTGCTCTTTTTCTTTCTTTATAAATTTTGGCACGCTTTATCATGTTGATTATATTATTCTTCCTCTATTTCTTCTTTCTTACCCCTTAGGCTAGCAAGATTTTTCCTATAATGAGGGCATACACTTAATGCAACTCTTTAAATAGTTTCATGTGGTTATGTTTTCTAGCTCTAAATGTGATCGTTTAGTTCATTGGGTCCATTATGTTTTGGACTTTCTAATACCACCTATCAAAGGTAACAAATAATGGTTATTTGTTTATTGAAACTTAGCACTGCAAATATAGTTTAAGCTCTGCCAATAGCACTTCATTCCTGCATGCAACAGAACCCACCAGCTCCTAACAGGTATTACCCACTGTCCAGGAATGCACTGGGGACTGGGAGTGACCAGCAGCTGCACAACTGACCTCAGAAACAGTTGCCAGAGACCTAACACCGTTTACACACATACAGAAGTTTTCTTTTTTTTTTAGAGACCTTTGTTCTGTGTGTGTGTGTGTGTGTGTGTGTTTGTGCATTTTATGTCTTGCATAAGATAATGCTGTTAATTAATAAAAATTCAGTTAAAAAAAAAATTTAAGATGAGGCAGCAGGAAGCTGAAGGAAGTCTGGCTGAACAGAGACCTTTGGCCGGAACTGAGGCACAAAAGGAAAGTCTTTGGAAGAGGGGGAAAGCTAAGTATGAGGATTATAAATATGTAGTGATGCTGTGTAGTGAGAAAAATAGAGAGCTCAACTTTAACTAAACTTGGCCATTAAGGTGAAATATAACAATATATATTTCTACAAATGCATCTACAGTAAGAAAAAGGCTAGGGAGAATCTCCATCCCTTGTTGAATGCAGAGAGGAATGTAGTGAACATGGATCAGGACAAGGTGGAGGTACTTAATGCCTTCTTTGCCTCAGTCTTTAATAGTAAGTCTAGGTGCTACCTGGGCACTCAGCTCATTATGCTGGAAGATAGGGGTGGGGAACAGAATAGGCCCTGCTTAATCCATGATGAGATGGTTTTGAGCCTGCTCCAAGAGCTGGATTCTTACAAGTACATGGGACCAGACAGTTGGCACCCTAGAGCGCTGAGGGAGTTGACAGATGTTGTTGCCAAGTCAGTCTCCATCATCTTTCAACTGTCCTGGCTAACAGGGGATGTCCCAGTGGACTGGAGACTGGCAAATGTGATGCCCATCTTCAAAAAGGGACAGAAAGATGATCCTGGTAGCTAGAGACCTAACAGTCTCACCTCAGAGCCAGGGAAGGTTATGGAATTGTTAATAACAGGAGCTATCATGGATCAATTAAAGGTAAACCGTTTGATCAGGCCCAGTCAGCATGGGTCCATGAATGATAGATCCTGTCTGACAAACTTGATTTCATTTTATGACAAGGTAACCCGCTTATTGGACAAAGATAAGGCTGTTGATGTGGTCTACCTGGACTTCAGTAAAGCCTTTGACACTGTCCCCCACAACATCCTCATAGAGAAGCTGGCTGCCCATGGTTTGTATGGGCATATGCTCTCCTGGATAAAGCACTGGCTGGACAGCTGGGCCCAAAATGTTGTAGTCAATGGAGCTAAATCCAGTTGGCAGCCAGTCATGAGTGATGCCCCCCAGGGCTCAGTACTGGAGCTACTCCTATTTAACATCTTCATCAATGATCACCCTCAGTAAGTTAGCAGATTACACCAAGCTGGGAGGGAGTATTGATCTGCCTGAGGAAAGAAGGGCACTACAAAGAGACCTGGATGGACTGGACTGATGGGCCAATGTTCACTGTATGAGTTTCGATAGGGTCAAGTGTTGTGTCCTGCATTTTGGTCACAACAATCCCAGGCAACACTACAGGCTTGGAAAGGAGTGGCTAGAAAGCTGCCCAATGGAAAGGAGCCCTGGTGTGCTGATGGACAGTCAGATGAATATGAGCCAGCAGTGTGCCCAGGTGGACAAGAAGGCCAAAGGCATCCTGGCTTGTATCAGGA
The DNA here is from genome assembly GCA_023055505.1 of Callipepla californica brunnescens. Classification (NCBI taxonomy): domain Eukaryota; kingdom Metazoa; phylum Chordata; class Aves; order Galliformes; family Odontophoridae; genus Callipepla; species Callipepla californica. The sequence continues at coordinate 255,417 of JALIRH010000184.1, forward strand.
ATGGTGTGGTGAGCAGGACTAGGGAAGTAATCCTTCCCCTGTACTCAGCATTGGTGTGGCCCCACCTCGAGTGCTGTGTAGAGTTTTGGGCACCTCAGTATAGAAAGGACTTTGAGGTGCTGGAGCAGGTCCAAAGAAGGGCAACAAGGCTTGTGAAGAGCTTGGAGAATATGCCCTATGAGAAGTGACTGAAGGAGCTGGAGCTGTTTAGTCTGGGGAAGAGAAGGCTGAGGGGAGACATTATTGCTCTCTTCAAATACCTGAAAGGTACTTGCAGTGACAGCAGGGTTGGTCTCTTCTCAGTGCTGCTGGGTGACAAGATAAGGGGAAACGGCCTCAAGTTGCACCAGGTTCAGGTTGGATGTAAGGATATAAGGAAGAAGGGGCTGTTGAGCACTGGAATAGGCTTCTCAGGGAGGTGGTTGAGTCACCATTCCTGGATGTGTTTAAAAACTGCTTGGATGTGGTGCTCAGGGACATGATTTAGTGGAGGGTTGTTAGAGCTGAGGTAGCATGGTTACATCGTGGTTGGACTTTATGATCTTAAAGTCTTTTCCAGCCTTAGTGATTCAATGATTCTGTTATGGCTCAGTCAGACAAAAGATTAATCAATAGTGAACGTTTCTGATCATGTCAGATTTTACATATAATAGCAAGTTCTAAAATTTTCTTTGAACAGTGACACTGTTTCAAGAACAGCAAACCATCTACAGGCTGTTTGAAAAGCGATCATGTAGCTGAAGGGCTGATATCTTAGGTAAGATAAACCATAAATGACCAACTCATCCACACAAATGCACACAGGAGTTTAAATATTTACAGGGAAAGTAATGCAAACCTTCTCCTTTACAGTATGTGCAATATCCATGGTAAAACAACCTGCTTTGTTCCAGAAGAATACTTTCCTTGGTTAAGAACAAAGAATTGGAACGCTACAATTCTTACAGAACAGGAACCTGAATAAAATTCTGAAGTGCTTTTTTTCTGTGGTGTATTGAAGACATGGGGAGGAAGAAGAAATAACAAAACGAAATAAAAGAAATGGAAAACTGTCTTTTTGGGAAATCATGAAAAATTTTGTGATTAGCATAACAATATCATAGCTCCTGTACTAATCCATAAATTTGCATTTAAACAAATTAAATACTGTAGGACATTTCTCTGCAGCTTAAGAATTCTAAATAAAATGCCAGCTACTTTAATCTGTAGCTAGTATAACGTGTTGTGGTTTTTGGCTTTTTTTTTTAAGTGAAAAAGGCATGCATGATTATCTTGTTTGTGCTTGTAATCAGCACCCTACTGTGACTTTGAATTAATTGGGATCCTTCATTTTTTTTCCTCTAGGGGTGGGAGGCAAGGGTTGCTGTGGGATACAAAATTGGTAAATGACATGGACTCAGAAGAAGCTTGTATTTGTTCATGCTATGCTCTGGTAGTCTTTTCAATGGGATGGCTCCTTAAATGAATACTGTGTGCATGTGAGTTATGGGAACCGTGACAAACTTTAAGTTCTGCTGTCATCGTTAGAACAGCAATCTGTACCAGGATCAATAATGGCACTTCTCTGACACAGTTTTGCTTTAGCTGTAGTACCATCTTCCAAAAATGTTCTGCCTCCCAGCAGCTCCCAGGCAGCTGGCTAAGCAAAGGAGCCAGACAAGTCCTTGACGTATCACAAACCAAATTTTCAAGGAGCATGGAGGAAAACAGACTCTGCATATAGCTAGTTGTTATCACACCTCCTATTTGCATCATCATCTCCTCTCACTTTGTCACACTCCTATTACAGTGCCCTCGTGACAGGGCACTAAACCAAGTGCATGGTGCACTTCCCAGGTGGGTTGGAAATACTCCCAGTCACTCCACATAACTGAATTTCTTGCCTTTGGGTTCTGATTTTGTAAACCATCTTATATTGCTGCGCAGTGAGGAGAGTACTGCAAGCAACACTGGCAGTTTTTACGGGAGGGGGAGGTGTGCTTGAAAGCATGAAAACATTAGAAAATTTGTAGATTACAAACTTCATCGTATTTATGAAGGTAGTACTGTGTTTTGTTAATTAAAATCATGATAAATCAATCCAGTGTAGTATTTTGTTAGCTCTGAACCATCTTATGAATTAGTCTGTTTAAACAGGCATCCCATGATGCAGCTTCCAGTTTGATTTCTCATTCATCTAGTGAAGTTGTTTGCTGTGCCCTTGTTTACAGTAAAGCTTGAGAGACCTGAATTCTCCTAGCAAGACTCAGATGCTTTAATAACTATTACTTTACTTTGTCAACACTTCAGAGCTTTCAGGTCTGATTTTAATTAGAGGAGCTGTGACATTTTTAGTATCTTCCAAGCAACTGCTTTACTTTTCAATCATGATGCTCTGATTACAAAAGGCTTGGGGAAGTGCTGTTGCAAGATAGCTTTACTAGGAAGAAACATAGCTTTGTCCCATGTGGTTCTTCCCAAATTCCTTAAAAGTAGAAGGTTTTAACTTTGTATTTCAGGCTTCTTTGTCAGAATCTTGTACAAACATATGCACATGATAGTGCAGAGCTTAACAAGGTTGTCTGTCAGCCATCACTGAGCAAACGTCAAGAAATTCTTCTAATAAAGCAGTGTTATGATGTGTACTCAGAGCTTACTGGGTGAATATGTGAGATATGGGAGTCAATTTCATACTCTTTGGTAATATCAGGACAGTCAAAATATAGTGGCCTTGATGCACCTGACTTACATGTCCCCTTGTAAATTAATAGCTGGATCCTTATCAGTGTTTTACATCATGCCATGGCGAAATTCAAAGATTTCAATAATTGGGTTTGGGGAAAAAAAAAAGAATTCTTCCTACTTCACACCACTAAAGGAAAACAGTTCTCAATTCTGGATACACTTACTGAGAGCAGATGGTAAATCATAGACATCCTTGGCGCTGTTCATAATGCCACAATGGTTATACCAGTGCTCTCATTCACACTGCTCTGTGATTAAGGTACTTGCTAAGATACACAATGTAGGGAGGTGTTTTGAAAATCTCTTCTGCCAGGATTTCGCTATCCGCCTTAATAATATGCAAAGAATGCAGCAAAAGTAATGCCTCCTATTTTATGATGTTTGCCTGCGGTGTCAGAGGCAGATGTTAGAGGTATGGCAGTAGAGGCTAAAGATTCCCATAAATACTTCATTACACTTTATTGCCACGTAACAAATGGCAGCAGAGGGGCAGTCTGATGCAACAGCATCTGACATGAAAATGCGTATGAAGCAAAGGCGTGTCACTGACTTCTTCTCTACGGAAAAAAAATCACCCGTTGACATTCATCAATGCTTGCTGAATGTTTCTGGAGACAAAACAGTGGTGAGCACAGTGAAAGCTGGACTGTGTGGGCAATATTTTCCTAGCAATCATGCCATCATAGCAGCTGTGAAACAGTCGGTTACCTCCACTGGCTTAGGAGCATATAGGCTCCTATTCCTCACAGGCAAAAATGCAGAGCTAATGGTGGTAACTATGCTGAAAAGGAGTGTTTTGCAGCTGAGAATTTTCTCTATCAAATAGTATTATTGTGCTCTTTGAAACTGTTGTATTTTCCATGGAGATAAATAAGAGGCATTACTTTCACAGTAACCCATGTGAGAAAATCACCGGAGATGTAAAGATTACTGGAAATGAATGTCTCAGAACTGTCTAAATAGTGACAGGTGTTGAAAATAACAATGTTATTGAGCATGAAAACTTTCGCCTAAGTTTTATAAACATTATGATTTCATAATTGTGTTAAACAGTTTTAAGTCATTTTAATGTGTTCAAAGCATGGGCACCTCTTACATTCATTTGGTTACATGGATCATTAAATAAAGAAGACAAAGAATATTCAGGCAGGTCAGATCTAACTCGGTATGAAAATGCGGATATTACTGTCAGTATTCAAAATCCCAAGTTTACTCATGAGGAGTAGCTATTTTGCAATGGGAGGCTGCCCTTTGGAAACAGGATCAGACAGTGGAAGAAGAACAAAGTCTTTCTTTTTTATTTATGTTCTAATCCTATTTTGCATTTGTGAGGCAAGAAGAGATACAAAGCAGTGCTGTGAACATGAATCGACCATACAGGGTAAATAGCACCAGTTTTCAGCTAGAGGATAAGATAGAAAAATCAATAAAAATGTTAGTGTCTTGAGTTTTCCTTCAGTAATCCCCAACCCCACTGCTGTGACTGTGCTTGCCAACTAAGTTCACTCAGAGGCTTGTGCCAAAGATGTGATCCAGCTGCAAGCATGCAGGGTGCCTCTTAGACAGGATCAGTGTGAATCTTAGATCAGAGTGACAGGCATACTACAACCAGCGTAAGTGATGGGCCTTTCTCCTTGACACTTAGTAAGCCCGTGAAACTAAGCTGAATGCCAAATCTGTGAGAAAATAGAAGTTTGAACAGGGGACCTCTGTCAAGGGAAACAAGACTCCAGAGCAGAGCAGACCTGAGCCAGACTTCTTTCCTTTACAGTGTCAGATCCCCTGCAGGGTGAGGAATAGTCCTGTCTGGCAGTTTCTCATTTGAGGTTCTCCCAGTACCTGTCCAAAGTGAAGCCCCAGAGCTGCCCCTATGTTCTTCAACACCCACATACATACATAAAGCCTGTGGCAGCACAGAATCACTCCAAACCATTTGCTGAACACCTGGTCTGAATCATAGAATAGCCACTCATTCAAAAGTGAGTAAATCCTTGTCATCATTCCTAACAAATTTTATATAAAAGGATTAAACTTTTTCTCTATGTACTGAAATCTAGCAACATAGCATTATCTTCCTTTGCAACAAACTCTAAGAAATAGAACAGAAACATGCACCTTCTCCCTAGAGGAAAATGGGATGACCTATTTTCAGCTTATAGAGAGATGAGAGTCCATAGTCCTCTCACTGTCCTCTTACATCTGATGTCCCAGCAAGACTTCAACACACAGACTCTCTTGTAGTGCTCAGCTTTATCTGTGGTCCTCAGTACCTCCTTTGGAATCTGCCTCCTTCTTCAGGACATAGGATAACAACGCTTGAAGAATAAAAGCACATAAACGCAAAAGAGCATAAACATATTATAGACACTTTTATTGAAGGAGATAACAAAAGAGTGATAATTTTCTCTCTAAATCAGGAAGGACAGATCTGAAAAGACTGGAAGACTAGTTGGCAAACTGATTGAAGACATTGGGATAGTACCTCTTAATTTATAAAGCACTGTCAAACTTTTTGGAGTTAACTAAAGCAAGCCTGCTGCTAACAAACTGCCTCAGATTTAAATGTCTATATGTGAGGTCAGGGAACAGCTCCATCTGATTTCCAGAGGATTCTGCACCTTGTCCAAGGCTTTGTGGAGATCTGTGCTTGTTTCATAAATATCTTTCTCTGTTGCTGCTCTATTTTTCACATTTATCTCCCCTGTCAGAGATCATGAGGAGCACAAACACTATGGAGAAGGGCTGTAGTAGTGGCAAGTAGGTCATGCAGTATTAATAGCCACCAAGCAGATGGAGAATATTCCACATGTCTTGCGCTCATAGATCTCCCAGCCCCAGTTCCAGAATAACATTCAACAAAATTTAAGCCACAGACTTGAATTCCTCAGGTGAACTAAAAACTCACATTATGCAAGACTAACTCAAAGTGTTTAGAGGTGGAAAGGTCTTGTTTGTCATTTGATTTTAGATTGACTGCAGAAAGTGGAGGTGCTCTTCAACTCACTGAAGGCAGTTTGCTAGCTTCCCACTGTCTCAACAAACCTATTAGCCCCTCCTAATTGCAGTGCATGGAAATCCGTGATAACAGTATCAGAGTACAGTAAATGTGAAGATAGCAAGTGTGAATTTTCTAGACAGATAAGCAGCTGGAGCAAGCACACAGACATAATGAAGCAGAACCCCTCGTTCTCTGCAATACTTTTTGCCACTTTTATTATAGAATATTGGATGGGACCCCCAGGGATCACCTAGGCCCTGCACAAGACCACCCATGACCACTGCTCTGAGGAGGTTGTTCTTACCACACCCTGGTGCAGACCCTTTCCCTGACCCCCAGCTGCCCCTCCCCTGGCACAGCTCCATGCCATTCCCTCTGGCCCTGTCGCTGTCACAGACAACAGAGCTCAGTGCTGCTCTCTGCTCTCTGTGAGAGCTAGAGATGCCATGAGGGCTCCCCTCAGCTCCTCTGCTCTGTGCTAAGCGTACCATAGGACTGCAGCTGCTCATCTTGCCCTCTGGACCCTTTAGCATCTTCTTCTTATAAGAAAGACATAAATCCATCAGAGAGCATCCAAAGGAGGGCTACAAAGATGGTGAAGGGTCTGGAAGGTAAGACATGTAAGGAGAAGCTGAGGTCCTTTGTTTTGCTCAGCCCTGAGCAGGCTGAGGGGAGGTCCCATGGACATGGTGCATCTTCCCCTCCAGCAGCAAACTATCTTTCTCAGCATGGTCTGAAGAAGACCACAGACCTTCTGAATCAGCAAGAAGGCTGGTCTTATCTGCACCCCCCAACTGGACATCTTGCACTGTAGTCTGGTAAAAATAAAATCAGTTTACATCTGAACTGCCTCAAAGCTGGCCAGTGAGGAAGGGAATTCCTGAGGCCTGAGACCCCCAAGAAGGTCGTACGAACTGACAGTTACCATGAGAGGAAGGTTGTATGAATTGACAGTTTTCATGAGAGGAGTATGTAAGAAGCTGGAACAATTTTTGGCTCAAAGCTTGTTTAGTGGCACCTGTCCAAGACGTAACCTGCTCAACAAGCTTTTGGAGATGATGGTTACCTCAAGCACAGCAGCAAGAGAAACATACGCAGCTGGGAGACCAAGAGAAACCTTTTTATCTGTTGCTTCTTTTGGGCATTCAAACTGGCTTATGGGGGTCATCTCAGATCACCATGCGACAATTGTGTCATCAAATGCCAATTACCCAACAGGGAAGGGCATGTGCTATGGATGTGCTGTTGCTCCTGATGAACAAAACATTAAGTGTCCCTGACAACTACCAATGCTCCTGATGAACTAAATCAAGCCCTGATGGACCAAACAGAAGTGCCTCTGACAACCAGCTGCTGCCCCTGGCAACCAATGTGACTCTATAGAGAAGATAAAATCCTGAAGAGTTCCAAGATAGAACAGGTACCCCCTTCATCGACTGCAGCTGTGCAGGTAAATGAGACATCACTGAGCGACTTGCTGCCCCCTAAGGACCAAGGAGACATCACTAGATCCCTGGTGGTGACTACCACTGCTCTGTGAACGGTTAACAAGCATTTCTCTCTTTACTGTCACTAACTTTTCCACCTTCCCCACATTCCTTAGTAAGAAATCAATTGGATGGCATTTGGCCTCACTTGCTACCTCAATTGTCCTCTGTATAAATGTATGTTGAAACATCCCCTCCAATAATTGGACTGAGACAGGGTATTGAACTCTCAATTTTTCCTCAGTTTAACCAGTAGCAACAAGAGTCCATGGGGAATGAAAATGCACTAGACAGGCAAGGACTATGCAGCTACCAAAAGCAAAGCATGCCCTAAACTTCTTACCCAGTCTCATGCCCAAATTCAGATCTGGCCTTCTACCAACCATCTTCTATCAGGAACATGAGGTGACTAATTCTTTCTGACAGTCTTAAATCCCATGCTGATGAAACTCCAACCAGTGTCAGAATAAATGCATAGTTTCACAGTGAGGCCAGCATAAAGTTACATCTTGCTGTAAGGAAGCAGCAGCATTTCAAAGCTCGTGTCTAGCTCTGATAACTTTTAACAGGAAAGAATGATGTATCCATTAGCAGAACTGTGAAGACATCAGGCTGATTTCTCAAGCAGGTGTAATTCCAATAGTCTCATTAAGTCCCAGTAAGTTATCTGTTCATTCAAGACTCAGATAATGAACTGCCAATATAAGAGACATAATGTGGCTCACATCTGATTTAAAGCAGTAATGGGAGCCCTTTGGCTGCAGCAAAAATGGAATAGACCTTTACATCCCATTTCATGACCTTGGCAGTCCTTGAATTAGCTTGACATTAAAAAAAAAGGGACAAAAAAAAAAAAAAAAAGCAGATCCACAACTGTACAAGGAAAAAAAAATGGTATAGCTGTACTTAGGCAATGGTACTGATTAAATTATTTTCATACCATTTGCATTTTGAGGCTGACAGAAGCATCATGACCTACAATAAAACTAACTACATTAGAAGTCTAAAGAAAAACATATGGGGGGAGGTGCTGGAAAGAACTCAGAAGTTCATCCAATTACTCAGTGAAATTCTACACTATCCTGATTAAGAGGCTTTCTCACTGAAGAAAGAATTTATTTTTTTTCCTCAAAACAAGAATGAAATAAATGTTCTTCCTCTGCGTACAGAGTGATGTGTTCATGCCCTTGTTGGGATTTAGCCAAGAGCTAAATTCCAGGTAGTCTAGGCTCTACTGGCTAGGGAAGTTCCAAGTGGCTGAGTGTGGGCACGGTAGCCACTTCCAGAGACAAGCAGCAAAGGGAATAAGGTCTGGAATGGTCTTTGCTCCCACATTCCGAACTTCTGTCATGAACTGTTGCTTGAGGAGTTGCCTAGATTGTGAGGAAGAGAAGAAAATCCATTTTCATGAAGATCAGACTACTCCCTAGATATTCAGCACTGGAAATCCATTTCCAGTTCAGCTACTGCATGGTGTTGGAACGTTGCTTCCATTTCCCACAACTCAGGTCCTCCACCTGTAACTCACCAACAGTAATGCTATACATATACTTAAAAAGATTTATTCTGGAGATGTCTTGAGAAAAAAAGCCATTCCCTGCATGGTTAGGTCTTGCAGAGGCATCTAGTGAGCTGTGTCTATCGTGCTGGAAGTTCACAGTCTTTGCAACAAAGAGAGCAAGCATGTAGGAAGCTTTCCTTCCTTCTTCATTTAGTTATTTTGATCTGTCAGTGACAGGATAACTGTAAATGCTACAATCAAATTAGCTATAGCTCAATAACCACTTGCAAATCATTGCTAACCTTCTGAACAAGGGCAGGTCACACATGCACTTTCTCAGGCTATAGACCAGACACAGAAAAAGGTGAATCCAGACTGCTACTCAAAATGGAACGAAGTAAGGTTTTGTCCACACTGTAAACATTCCCACTGTGTTAATCTTCTTCCATTCGCATATGCAAAGAAAAAGTATCTTTCAAATTATATAAAATCTATTCAATCTCTTCCTACATACATAATTCTTTGTGTGTATCTGCACTCAAATCAGGCAATATATGGTGGCTGTGCATAATGTTTTTTGCAATGTGGTCAGTTTGCTCTGTTTCTGAAAAGCAACACACAACTCAAAAACCCCCAAACCAAACAAACTCTTTAAACTAATTTAATCACCCAAAAAAGAAATGCACAAGAGAAACAGAAAGAGGTTGTCCTGTGTAACGAGACAGAAAATTACAAACATCTACTGCCTTCCCACTTTTCATCTGGTGGTAACAAATAAGTAACTGATAGGTTAATGGTGGGCTGTGGAGCTTTTTGTTATGAAGATAGAAGAATTTGCTAATGGAAATGCTGGATTGTTGATTCCAAATTGATCATACGGCAATGAGGCATCCTGGGATGTCATCATGGTGTGTATCAGACAGTGAGTTGACAGAACAGCTCCTCCTGTGGGGTGGCTGGTCAGAAACAGATGCTCGGTTACAATGGTAATGGAAAAGATCTTGCAATACCCCATTTTGGGGGATCCACTGTTCTTGCTTTTACAAGCAAGTGAGCCAAATGCCTGGAGTTCATATTTCAAGAAGTCACAGCCAGGATGTCTTGAAGCACCAATCATAAGTCTTTCCAGCACCAATCCCGGTGCGTCATCTCCATGGGTTTATTTTGCACCCAATCCAGAGATGGTGAAGCCTCGTGTCAGCAATGTGCATGGGTTTTGCCAACCAGCTCATTACGACAGAAATAGTTTAAGTGAGGATTTCAGCAGAATGACTTCACAAGACAACCAAGGCAGAGCATAATGGCGAAAAAAAGCTGTATTTCAAGATACATTTCACTAAGTTCAGAAGTATTGCCCAGTGGGATCTAGCTAGCAAGTATCCAAAGTGACATCTACTGGTGTAAATTTGGATTAGCAAGAAATGTAGGAATGAAGATACAGTAGACCTGCACAAAAAGATCTACTGGGTGAACCCCTTAGGTATTTGTGGGGGAACAAGCAGCTGGAAACTGAACCTGGTAAGTTCTTCTAAATAATTGAACATCTAACTATTATTGAAGCAGAGGAGAAAATGTCAGTTGGCTTCTGAGTTGAAACGTGCTTCCTTTTTCCTTATGTTAAAAATGGCCTAAACCTACAACACATAAAGGAATCCACAAAGCTTTTCCCACTAGGGAAGAACAGTTATTTTAAGGCTAAATGATAAGACCTTGAAAATACACCTTCATTCAAACTTCCTAGAGAATTCTATAAACGTGACTGGATTCATAAATACAAAGACATACTGCATATCCTGGAAACTTTCATGGAAATATAAAGATGAAATTGCAAGGGTTAGCTATGTACAGATTCCTTTGAATGAATCCAGAGGTAACTATGTTTAATACTGGCCTTGAAGCTCCTTGACTGAGACATCAATCACTGTTGAAAAGCATATGTAGGAGGTCAGTGTTCTCTCTCTCAGCCTTCAAGAGATGCTGGTGAGCTAAGGCACATCCAGATAACTTTGTTAACCTTCAGCTTTCTAGTTGTGCTCTTTGGTACTGGGAACTAGTTTGTCAGTCTTTTTTCCAAAAGATAGTCAGTTACGTCACAGCCAAGTGAGACTTTTATAGAAAAACAAAGCAGAAATGCAAACATGGAAGGAGTTTTTCCAAAGGCTTATACTAGAGAAGAGAAGTAGGTAGTTTAATACGATGTTAAAGGGCTTTACTCTGAAAAGTTCAATACTAAAGATCTTAACTTGATGTTATAAGGAAAAGCAATATGAGACTTTGAGAACTTGGCTCAGAGACAACAGAGGCTGGCAAGGACATCCTTACATGGAACAGGTTGGTTTAGAAGTTCCGGCATAAGTCTAGTACTCTTCAAATTATCTTTATCATCTTTAATGCCTCCAAATGCCAGTATGAAAATGACGTGCTGTGGTATGGTTTCCCTTCAGTCACCTCACCTTGCAAGTGTCCTTTCCTTCCTCTGCTCTGCCTGAGTTTAATACAGCTTCCACAGTCCTCAACAGCCAATTAATCAAGTCTGTCCAGATATGCACTAAACACTTCAGGACATGTACTTGCAGCTTATAGCCAGAGAAGCCCATGATTAATTTGTTGTAAAGAATGCAATTCTTCTTGGTCTTCATTGTTAGCGATGTTATGATTGTATCCACTCACCCAAGAGCTCACTTCTATGAATGCACAATACAATCCCTGTCCTACAGAGCATCACACTGGGAGTATCATAGCCAGGTCCACTGCTTTCTTGTTGTCAGAGGGCACTTGTGACACACTCATAAATACTCTTCTGTCTATTGCTCAGAGAGCACCAGCACTAATCTAAACTAAGCAAAGATTTTTTTTTCTTTGTTGTAGGTTTTGGGTTTTTTTTTTTGAAACTATCAGAAGAACAAAAAGACTCAAATTAATAAAATCTCTCCATCTACGTAATACATAGATATTTCTGAAAATCTTTTAATATCCACACACTGAACAATGGTGGCTACAGCTTAATTAGATCACATATGCTGGGTAAAAGTTCACATCACTGGTTAAATGCCAATGATTTATAAGGGGAGAGATCAGACCAGCTGTTTCACTGAGATATGAATGTTATCATTTGAATGGTAGAGCTGAGGAAAATCTCATCATTCTTAGACACACAAAGAATAAAATTTGTTTTGTTTTGTTGTTGCTGTTGTTGTTTTTTCAGTTGTTGATAGCCTCCAATGAAAAATGTAATATACATTTCTTTTTCCCAAGGAAGACTGAATTTTCAAAATTGGGTTTTCAGGCAGTGAAATTTCAAACCTTTTAACAGGAATTTTTAAAGCCCTTGGCAACACCTGTATCTTGAGTTAGCCAAGAATGAAACATTCCATAGATCCACTAACACAGGAGAGTTTACCTAATACTGTGAAGCTATTTTATAGCAACAGAGTTTTACTTAAGTTAAATTTCCACTGCTGAGCTTGCAGCCTATTTTTAAAGGTTTGAAATTGCTGGAAAACAGAGTCAATTCACATTCTGGTCTCCTTCTGCCCTATGACAAGATTTTCAGAGGTATGCACGAGCCACAGATGCAAATATACAAATGAAATATTCAAACTAAATAATTCTATTGCATTATTATGTTGCGTGTTGATCATATCAAAGAAGAATCTAAAGCTAAAACCAGAAGTTTTGATTGTCTTTTTGTCTGAAGGATTTATCACCCAAAGTGAGTTTAGAAAGCAGTAAAAAAGTAATAAGAAAGAAGAAAGCAGTGTTATGGGAATACTTTTCCTTCTGGAGAGTTGAAAAGCCTTAACTTCTCCAATTATCAGCAATCCAAGTATTCCAATGTCACCTGCCTTGAATCATGAAGATGCAGAGATATATAGGTATATATATTTCAGGTTTATAATACAAGGTTATGGAGCAGGATATTCAACTCAAGAGCATAGGAAACAAAATGGCTGCTCTTGCATGACATGCTGATAGTGTTGGTGTGATGCTCTAATCAAGCTAAAAGGGATATCAGCTATTCATTGCCCCACCGTCTGGGCACTGGCATCAGAAGCTGACTCATCTGGCTCAAGGGCATGAAAGCTTCCTCAGCAGTCTTGTCTGTGGCAGTCAAGTATGGCACATCTCCCTAGAGAAAGCTGTGGGAGGGTCCAGAAGATGTGTGAAGCAGTAGTGTTCAGATCAAGCCTGGGTAAGACCTGGATCAGGCCAGGAAGCAAGCTCCACACACAGGCATTGGAGTAGGAAGAAGCTCTTCATATGCTATCAAACCATTTTTGTATCAGTGTCTGAACTTTAATATTAGATCTTTAATGTCAGGTAGGAACTGTTGCCAAGAAAGTTCAAAATGTCATCTCCAAATGTCATTCTTCAAAATTATTTCCAAAAGAAAATATTTTGTATTTTTTAAATGAAAAAATATTTTCTTGTGGCATAATCTATTCTTTCCTTACCCTAAAGCATTCTTGTGCCTGGCTCATGTTGGCTGAGTTCATATGTAATTTCAGTTTAACAGACTGGATTAAAAACCTGAAGTTAGCCGGAGAACATGTACTGCATCATTGCTTTCAAGCTTTCCTACAGCTCCCCCATTTTCCTGAAGTCGTGAAAGAGATGGTTTTCATCACACTTCTTGACCAAGGCTAAAAGTGCAAAACAGTATGACAAATGTTGCTTCTGTTAACTTTCCCTAGAGCAATACTAGCTTATTCATGAAGCCATTACACCCTGACCTGTGCCTGATCCGCACTAAGGTTGTGTCTTTGTGGCTGTGGGTTTGTGACCTCGGAGTCATACTTTCAAACTTTTCTTCTGAATAAATGATCTATTTTTACATACTATCTCAATGTACTTGTTCATTTCTTATCCCTCTGCATAAAAAGGAGCCAATCATCTGAGAGATATCTAATATTTAAAACTTCCTGGATTTAATTCATACTCACTAACAACAAATTCTGTTGTCTAACACACAAGCTGTGTTTTGGTTTCTACTCCTTTACATTTCTGTTTTCAGTGTAGTTGGTAGAGTCAGAGGTCATTTCTAAACGAACAAGAAAGGAAATGCACCAATTGCTTTTTCTAGATTTTAAAAACTATTTTCACAATTCTAGTCACCAAGTTACAATACTTGGAGAAAAAAGCTTGCATATCATCAAATCGATCTCTATCAGGATTAATCTCTCTCACATCTCTCAAGCTGAAAAAAGAATAAAAAGAAATCCCAAGGTGCTCCTTTTTACAGCCCTTTCTGTCTTTTCTGATTCTGCAGAAAACAACTTCTTCTTTCAAATGCCACACTACCTGAGATTATCCCCCTGAGAGAGAAGTGAATGGGGCTCCTGCGTTTCACAAGACCCTGCTGCTAATCTCAAAGGCAACCCACCACATGGTTATAAAAGCTGCAGTACAGAGCTTAGACTGAGGTCAAACAACATTCCTCCAAGTGTCCCTGTTTACCCTCTCTGCACAGCCAAACATTCACCACTCAAAGAGATATTGATCAGGAGTCAGTGTATTTCCAAGAGACTTCCACACCTCCTACTCAGCTTGATTCAGCAAAGCTGACAATAACCCAGGGAAACTGCTATTGGCTAGAGGTTTGAGCCAAGCTTAAATTGCAACCTATTCTCCAACATGCATATGATGGTCACCCATGATTTATAACAGTGAACACTTCAGGTGACTTAAATGCTTTCACTACAGTTTACCTAACATCAAGAAAAACGCAAACCCCATCTGTCTTGTCACTCCAGTGGCATGCCAGTGATTATTGGAAAAAAGGCAGTAGGCCAGGCGCCTGCAACTAGAAATTCATCACACTTATTTTTTTTTAATGATAAAATCAGACCTGTGTCAATTCTTAGAAACAGAAAACACGTTAAGCACACAAAGCACAAGTTAAAATATTTATATTAAAATGTTACATTATAGGTATATGTATTCACTAAATACACAAAAGAAACAGATTTTGACAGAGTTAAAGTTCTTAATCTGTCTGCCTTATAACTTAATTCCCTGTCTCTAATGATCATATGAATATCCTCATTTGGCAGAACCAGTGTCAGGGCCAGACGACTTACATGAAGTTCTATGTCTTCTTAGAAGCACCAAATTCTTTGCAGAACAGTTATTTCCAAGATGCACTATCATTTAAGAACAGCCCATCCTTATTCACACTTCTGTCCTGAATCATAATGATTATGTCAGAAGTTCACCCCGTGTTGTCACTGTTTTGTTTATGCACAGTCACTCTCAGCACTGTGGCAGGACTTGAAGCTTTCTCCCAGATATGCTCCTAGGGCACTATAAGCTTCACAGAGGTAGACATGGCACATGGTATATCTCTTATACTAAGCAGGACTTCCTCATTCAGTGTACAGGTTTTGGTATAAAATTGTCAATGAATATGCCATGGGAGCTGAGCCATCATACCCTGTCCTGATACCCAGCCTCTTCTCCTTTCCAGATCTTTTCTTTCATTCTTTGGCAAGTGATGTAAACCATGGCATAGGATTTCATTGCCAGGGACTCCTCCATCAACCATTAGACACACTTGTTTCCAGGTTATCTGAGCCCCAGAACCTCTTCCTATAAAATTATTTTTTTCTAAAGAGGCTGTTTTGAATTGGACTTGAGGATGAGGAATCAAAACTGCCTTCTCTGTATGCATACAGCTCCCTAAAACCTAATGCATTGTAACAGTGGGTTCAGCTATCTTAGATTAAGCTAATTTCTCTAGGAAAGCCTTGTTTCATACATTTCTTTTCATTCTTATCCTGAATCTTCACAATTATTTGTTTTCTTTTCACACGAAGTTGTAACATTTCAAGAATCAACCATTACATTCAGTAGAAGAGGCTGGTTATCAAAGGTTAAGTTCCTCAGGTAAACAAACCTCTCTTTTCTTAGTTGATTTCCCTGTGAGAAGTGGAAGCCTAAATATAAGAAATAGAGATTGGTCCCATTTCAACCATCAACATAAATAGAGCCTCCAAACTAATACAGACTTTGTCTCTCAGAAGCACAGTGAATGATGACTGTTCTCATAAATGGCAAATGCAAGCTCGGAGAGCACAGGTACAGGGATAGAGAAGCCTGTATCACATAGAATAATTTAACAGAAGATGAGAAAAAGTTTTCACCCCACACCTTCACTCCCTATTTCAACACTGCATTGCTTCTCAATACGGGAGATGTGTTTAACCAGGGACAGGGATCCAGGAGCAATCCACAAAATAAAAAGTTCATTTTGGTAAAATAATCACCTGGCTTTATTTGGGTGCTCAGGGAACTGGTTACAAATCATCTGAAAATAGCAGTTCTCCGCAGAACATTTTAAGTCACCCAGTGTGTGCTGAAAGCCATATCCCTACCTTATCTCGAATCCCTTGTCTCATAACTTCTCTTTCAGCCTCCATCTTGGCATACTTGGCTTTCCTCTCCTCCTCTTCTTGTCTGAGGGCTTCCTGTCGTTCCTCTTCTTTCTTGGCAGCATCAGGGTCTTTCTCCTCATCCCCACCCAGCATCTTTCCCATGTCCTTGGTAGCCCCTAGAAAAAGAACAAGAGTAAGGCAGCCTTGTAAAAATCTAGGATAACCACCATCATGTTATCTCTCTGCATTTCCCTCACTCAAGAAGGTTTAGACTGAAAAGAGACATTGGTAAAATCCTTTCAAATAATTGTTCATTGGTATTCCTAAAGGTTAAGTGTGGGGAAGAGATATTCACAATCTTTACAAGTCATTCCTCTCAGGGTAGAGAAAGTGGGATATTGGTTCTTACAGATAGAGACATTTGCAGTATGTCAGGGTAACTCCTCCTGAACTGCACTGGCAAGGACAGTTGCCAGAATAATCAGTCTCTAACAACCACCAAGAAATTTGCGAAGATGTGAGCTTTTCCATGGCTTTTCCCTCTTTTTTTATTCCACCTGCATTTATTTTTCCAGAGCACTTCTTTTCCCAAATCTCTAAACAGAAAGCAGCCCCAAACTGAAAGAAACCTTTCAATGCCTCCAAAACGTAAAAAAGAAATGGTGTCTTTACATCCCTCATAGAGGAACATGAAGAAGCTGTTCATTATATGCCTAACAAGATCTAGCATCTATAAACAGTTTTTATCCAGTTGGGAAGTAATCAACACAACTGCCACCATTCAGCTAAGCTAATTGCAAGCCTCTAGATATTTCCATACTGTTGGGAAACCTGTGGAGGAAAAGAAGACTGATCCACCCAGCAACAGATAGCTGGAATGTTTGTGCTCCCCTGCTACTGTCAGCCTGCATCTACTATTATTTTGCCTCCTCAACATTTTAAGGACAAATTTACTCATCCTGATCAATATTTTCTTTTCTTGGATGCAAGAAAGGCTAACTGAAATTGCAAGCAAGATTTGCTAGAATTTGATAGAAAACAGAAAAGTCGTGAAGCCTGGTTGTGTCATAATTCCTACAGCAGGAACATCACTGAGGAATTCTTCTGTGTATAAATCATTGTTGACCCATTAAATTCTGGATTCCTCTCAATAAACATTTCTGTTGATTACTAAACACCTTTGGGTTCAGTAGTCTATCAAGCTTATCTCCTTTAGTTTCTTTCCACTTAGAGCTACCCAGACAGTATAATACGCTAGTTAACCATGAAACAAATTTTGAGACGAATTTTTTTCCCTCTAAACACTCTTCCAGGTTATCATTAAGCTATAATATCATCTTTGTTCATCATGCAAAGAATGAAACTGCAGACTTATTTTTCTTTTTTCTCTTAGACAAGACCAGGATTTTGAATATGTTAAGCATTAGATTTTACAACTACTCAACACACTCAACAGCTACTAGAGCAAGAATAAACTCCAAGATCTTCACAGACTCACTCAATTCACCTCATTTCAAAGGCACCTTCTAAATGGGTACGATGCTGCATTGTGGTACTGTTGTTAAAGAGTTGGACAGAAATGTATTATGAAAAGCAAAATTTTACAGTGCATTTTACTTCCAATCTCCTGCATTACTTTTGCTGTAGAAAACCTTTTTTAAATTCCTTTTTCTTCCTAGACATTGAGCTTTACTGTTAGCATCCCCTGGATAACAGCTTCTGTTTTAAGCTGCTGACCAGTGAAGGCTCCAGAGAATTTATGTGCATGACAGCTATAACACTACAATTACAGGAGCAAGCTGGAAGAGAAAGTCGAACTTCTGAAGCTCAGTGTCTTCTGAAGCTTCAAAGGTAACTCAGGAGAAGGAAACACTGAATCTGTTCATATGATAAGCTTGGGTCTTTTTTGTCTTCTTTGACATCCCAATCATAACATCTAATTTGACATAAAGATAAGACAGAGAATGCCAAAGAGATCACTAATCAGTGAGGAGCTTGAAATCAGCACTACTTCCAGTATCCCTAGGTAAGACCATAGGATAAATTCAGAAGTGGCTAAAGCTTCAGGATCCTTACTTATTAAGAGATAAAAGACAAGGGCAAACTGTCATCTTTCTGGCTGTACTGAGCAATGCGTCTTTGCCGCAAAGCTCTTCAGCACCTTCTGTGCTGCACTAGAAAGAGAACTGCTAGCTGACTGAAGGAGCTTATTCTTCCCTCTGCTCAGCCCTCCCACTTACTCAGCCCTTTACACCTTACCTGGAGTGCTATGCCAAGCTTTGGGCTCTCCAGTACAAGACAGATGCTGAGCTAGCAGAGTGACCCAGCTAAGTGTCAAGTGGATGATTGAGGGGATGAAGGACCTCTTGTACAAGGAGAGACTGAGAGAACTGGAACAGTTCCACATGGAGCAAAGAAGGGTCAGGGGCCCACAGAGTGTCTCAGTAGTATGTATAAATATGTTGTGAAAGGGAATGAAGAAAAAGGAACCAGGCTACTCTGTGGTGCCCAGGACAAGAGGAAATGGGCATGAACTGTAACACAGCAAATCCCATTTAATAATAAGAATTACTTTTTTTTCTAACTGGGTGTACAAAGAGGAAGTAGAGTTTCCCTCTGCGGAGACGTTCAAAATTTCACAGGCCTGTTCTATGCCACTCCTTGAGAACTGGATTAGACTGCACAATCTCAGTAGGTTGCCACAAGCATCAGTTCTGTGATTCTTTGAGATCTCACAAGTATGTGGTATATATGTTATATGAAAGTGATTTTTGTAAGGGCAAGGTTGCAGAGCACATATCTGAACAGATTCTGGTTCTGAACTGATGGAAAGTAAATTCTCTGTCCTCCTAACCACAGGCACAGGAGCATCATCTCCTAAGATCCTTCATTAGTTTTCAGTATCACACTGACATCAATCCTATTTTTACAGCAGAAAAAAAACCTCACAAAACCAACCAATAGGAGTAGTGCACAATTTGTTACTAACTCAAAAAGAAAAGGAATAATAGAAAAAAAATCTAAATATTGTCATGTAAAGTTATTTTCTGAAAAAGCTGTATAGAAGAGCACTTCTAAGGATGACTTGCAGAGTCATCTTGCAGATTAATAGGAACATCTTAGGCATTCTTAATCAAGCAAAGAATGATGGAAATTTCCACAGGCCATTGCTTCAGGTAGGGTAATTAAGTCAAATCAGCAGAACATCTTAAACACAAAATTCATTTTGTAATGCAGATAAATAGCACCCCATGGCTGTCTTCAAGAGGGCTGTATAAATATGTGTGCTTAGATCTCAGAAGATGTTACAGAAATTCCCCTTCTAAATCACAGGTGTCAGAGGCAGTAGTGAGAGGGTTACTTTGAGACAGTTATGCCCTGAGGAAATTCTGCAGGTAAAGAGTTTTGTATATAGGCCAGAAAAATGGCCTTAAAAATAAATTTCACTTTTAAACATTCAATAACTACTGTCAAAATAGCCTCCCTTTTAGAACAGTACACTTTGAAACAAGTAAAAGATGGCAGCTCATTTTTCCCTGCCTTACATGACAAGAAGTCCAGGAGATGGATGTTTTGGTACTACTATTTGTGGCTGACCCATATTTAGACTAAACAGATAGGGCAACTGACATTTCAGGGTTTTTAAATGGCAGCATGACTTTCATGCTATTATCTATACATCTGTAGCTAATCACAATGGAGAGGTAATGGGTCATTCCTTTTGCAGCAGCACTTCAGAATGAGGACTAACACCATATAATTGATATTGCTGGGAGAAACTTTTTATTATCTTGGCCACAGTGCACATATCAGTTTATGGCTGGTTTACAAGTAGGCCTCTACCATTTTACTTACTGTTACCATGCATTAAAAAAACAGGTGAATCTGCCATTAGGTAAAAAAAAAAAACCAAAAAAAAAACCCTGTAGCAAATACTGTGGGATTCCTTAATTTGTCCTCAAGTCAATATACTTAATCACTAATTTGGCAGGGAAGTTTAGACTAGTATTCACCCGAAGTCTTCAATCAGGTACTTTTATATGCAAATTTCTATTGTGATGGGAATCATATCCAAAGGAATCAGATCTTATCCAAATATTCCTGGCCAAACCTCTTTCATGTTACAGAGATACCTTCAGATTACTCCTTCTGGCTAATGTGACACAAGCTAGGTCTTCCATTCCAGCCAAAATATACACCAGTATGTGAGATTCTTTGAGACAAATTACAAACTACACTTCTGTTTTCATACTCCTTCATCAAAAAATGGCACTGCATCTCCAACCTCTTTTCATTCCTCCAGCAAATTAATTATGTGTACAAGTGTAAAATGAGCTGAGAGAGCAGGTATCATCTCCAGCATGAAATCCAGCTCCCAGCAGAGATGGCTAAATTCAGATTTGGGCTCAAAGATGTTTCAACATTTGATGGATATCTGACTTCCTGTAACACCAAGTGGAAGCTCCCTATGATCTTCAGTTCCCTCTGTCTACAGCTTCATCAGTGACATTTCCTATGTGGTCTGAATCACATCCAAGTAAGAAAGTCCATAGTTGCATCAGGTTCCAGGCATGCACACATCTTCGGTGAGCTTATATGTCTCAGATATCTATACCTCACGTAAAATCCTCTCCTTGTCTTATAGTGAAAGTTGCATGTTAATTACTCTGATCTAGTAAAGTCATCTAACCAACAAGTTGAGATCCAGATTTATTTTGGTTTGGAGACAGAGTATAAGTCCCAAACTAATTAGCAGAAGCAGAAGGCAAAAAGTAGACTGTGAATTGTGCTTTTCAAGATCTCTGCCCAGGCAGATCTTCTGTGCTCCCTTCTGGGTTTTCCTCCAAGACTTGTAATCTGTGTATTACGAGCTTTTCAGACATAACCTACTACTTTTCCCCTTTCTCGTCTCTTCATTATTGAAGTTGCAATGTGTTTTCCTGAAGTACTTAATGTAAGAAATCTTCCAATTCCTTCTTTTTTTGAGTCCTCCTCAGCCAGGAGATGCCTATTCCAATGTAGAGTTTGGTACAGCTTAACATAAAGCCATCAAAGTTGTCATGAGTAACAAGAGATTACCAACTACATAATCCAAAATCACTGCATTCAGCCTAACAGAAACTCTGGCCTTTCTATCCCATTGATGGAAATGAGAAAGGCAAAGATGGGTCTGGCACATAGGGATCCTGGTTGTCTCATCTGTTTCAGAAGCAAAGATATTATCATTGCATCAAATCATTACAATAAGAGCGTAACCACTATGACCCTGTTGCACTTTACAAAATGCAGACCTACCCTGCTCTTGATCCACTTGAAAGTAGAAATAAACAAAACAGTGACATTTTAGGAATGTTTCTGGAGTAAAGCCGTACATTTCTCACAGTAGAAAGCTACTTTCTTGCAGATGTTTGTGTATCTCATCAGTGATAAGGACAAAGATTCCTCTAATTATCTGCCTTTCACTCCTTCAAGTGGGAGATGAAGGTGCAGGGTCTCCTCTTTCTGCTGTTTTATTAGACATGAGATACTGATTCCCAGTCAAAAGGTAAATACCACGTCAATCCTTTCAACTGAAAAAAGACTGATCTCTTCCTACTAAAATTCCAGTAAATGTAACAGTCTTTCAGGAAAGTAGCATATGCTTTACCAAAACAGTACTTCTATGAACAAAATACTATGTTTGTACATTAGTACTGAATAGCTCCAAAGGAATCATCACAATTTCTCAATTAACTAACACACCTATGGAAACACATTAGAGATCTCACTTTTGTAAACAAACCACTAATGCTAAGTTCACTTAAGCAGTACACTTGAGAAATCATTACACCTTTGGAAAGGACGATTTCTGCTCTTTCTGGTACAGTGGGGATCTCTGATAAGGATAATTATCATTGCACTAAGTGAAAATAATATTGATGCAATTCAAATCTCAGTGTTCAAAGCAGATATAGAGCTCTGTTCACTTCTCCATATCCACTCAGTTGAAGAGTCTTAAATGACTGAGAAGGAAGATACTGATTTGCGTTTTTGTTCCCTTGGCTAAGCTATGGCCTGAGGTATATTTTTGGGTCAGGGAGATACCTAACAGTTTCATTGTTAACTTTTCTGAAACATCACAAAAAAATTAACTTTGAAGGATCCCAGTGAGATCTGTTTGAACATATCAAGCAGAGAGTTATGGATCCTGAGTAGTCCAAAAGTTATCCAGTGGTAGAATACAAATGGCCATGAAGGGCATCAGAAATGAACTCAGAGCTTCAGCTTACTTTGTTTACAAGGTATGGATTTGTTTATTGATTTTGTTCTTCTCTCCCTTCTCAGTTGGATAGATTACCTTCCAACTAAATGAGAATGTAAGATACCAGTCTCATCTACCCTTTGCCCCCAGAATCTGACCTTGTCATTCCTGCCAGTCCTCTGTATGATCTGCTATCAAAAGATTGTAGGGGTGAAGGCAAAACAGTGAACAAAGCCGTGGAAAACAGCTGTGTGGTTTTGCAATACAATTTTGGTTTGATTTCGGTCAGAATCATACAAAGCCATACAATCATTGAGGTTGGATCTCTGGAGATTACTAAGTACAATCCCCTGCTAAAGCAGGTTCCCGTAAGTAGATCACACAGGAAGTATCCTGATGGGTCATGAATATCTCCAGAGAGGGAGATTCTGCAGCTTCTCAGGGCAGCCTGTGTCACTGCTTTGTCACTCTCAGAGTAAAGAAGTTCTTCCTCACGTTCATGTGGAACTTCCTGTGTTCCAGTTTGTGTGCACTGCTCCTTGTTCTGTCAGTGGGCACAACCAAAAGGAGCCTGGCCCCATCCACTTGGCAGGCCCTTCTTTAAAGCTGTTGATGAGCTCCTCTTTCAGACTCTCAGCTGTTCCTCATTCAGGAGATGCTTCAGGCCCTTCATCTATTTTGTGGCTTTTTCATGGACTTTCTAGTAGATCCTTGTCTTTCTTGAACTGGGGAACTGAGAACTTGACACAACCTTCCTTTATTTTTCCTCTCTCTCCATTTTCCAGGTTGCTGCTCTACCTATTATTTTGGCAGCATCTGTAGTAATTCCCATTACCCAAACTAGTGGAATTGACTGACTCAGTCCTTCCTGCTTTCTGAATATCCATTCTTCACTCTAAAATATTCCCTACTGTTAGCTAACCTGGAAAGATACAACCTGAAGATGCCCACCACCTAGACCAAAGGCTTCGCTGAGACCCACATCCAATGTAACAGGTACCAAGACAGAAAGAAGCAATGGCAAGATGTTATTTACAGAACTATCACTGTGACAAGGCTCTAGGTGATATAGACATAAGTATGATTATTTGCAGAATATCTTTTGTCCAGCCTTCCCTATTTAATATTCTGGGATATTTTTTTAATTAATCTTCGGGCTTTGTTCAGAGTGTTAACACCAAAATAATTCTTCAGCCTTGCCATTCCAAGTGCATTCTTCAGAAAATGATGTTCAAGCTTTTGCTTTGAGTATCTCCATTCACACAGAGGAGCCTTTATTTTTCAGTCCAAAGCAATCTTTGCTTTAGCTATTCTGCAATGTTAGCTTTCTGGCATTTTAATTCAGTCTTTCATTCTTTCCCCCTATATCTAGTCAAATAAATTGCACTGCTTAGAGGACTTATTGTTGAGAAATAATCTGGTAAGTTGAGAAAACTCTACGTAATGATACTTGAAAGATTTAAGGATATTTAGAGATATTTGGAACTCCAGCTGTTTGGAGGCAAATCCATTTTTATCCACTTTGGTAACTAGAATATTGTGAGAGACAGTGTCAAATACCTGAGGCCTTTGGCTTGAGCAGTGGGCCCAGGAGAACTTCATGAGGCTCAACAAATCCAAGTGCAACATCTTGCACCCAGGTTGAAGCAACCTCCACTATCAATACAAGCTGGATTATGAAAGGATTGAGCACAGCCCTATCAAAAGGGACCTGGTGGTACTGGCAGATGGCAGCTGAACATGAGTCTGCAGTGTGCCCCCACAGCTCAGAAAGCCAGCCATACACTGTACTGCGTCCAAAGAATTGTGGCCAGCAGGATGAGAGAAGTGATTTTGCCTGTCTGCTCTGAGCTGGTGATACCTCACTGCAATACTGCATCCAGATGTGGAGTCCTCAGTACAGGAGAGATGTGGACCTGTAGGAGCAATGCCAGAGGGAGGCTGCAAAAAACGATCCAAGGGTTGGAACGTCTTCCAAATGATAGCAGGCTGAAAAAGCTGGAGCTGTGCAGGTTGGAGAAGAGAAGGCTCCAAGATGACCTGTTAGCAGCCTTTCAGCATCTAAAGAGAGGCTGTAAGAAGGAAGGAAATAGACTCTACAGCAGGGTCTGTGGTGACAGGACAAGGGGAAATGTTTTCAAACTTAAAGAGGTAAAAATTTGTTTGGATATAAAAGAAAATCTTTTACATTGGTGGTGGTGAAGCACTGGAACAGTTTGCCCAGAAATGTGGTGGATGCTCTGGAGACTTTCAAACCCAGGCTGGATGGGGCTCTAAGCAATCTGTTTGAGCTGTGAACTCTGTTCATTGCAGGGGAGTTGGATTAGATGACCTTTAAAGGTCCCCTCCAACTCTAAGAATTCTATGATTCTGTGATTTATTCTGTTGCACTGGAGCTAAATTCTTTTAATTTTACCCTAACAAGAATTTTAAAAACTGTCTCTAAGTAACTCTAAACAATGTATATGGAGAAATCACTTTCAGGTTTACACTGGTCTGATCTTCCCTCAGACCCATGGTGAAACTATGAGGCTCTCTCCTCATTTTTTTTTATTTTTTTTTTTTATGGCCAATCACAGTTTCAGTTTCAGTTTCATGACAAACTAGAAACAGCCACTGAACTAATAAGTATCTGCTATTCAGAATGACCTGATACGGTTGTTTCCATGCTGGAGCAAGTACTGCATCTTACAATCAGATTGTGAAAGACGTCAAGCACTGCTGATGTCCTGTCAGTGGTAACTCATTTGTATGCATTAGACTCAGTGTTCTTTTTACCTGCTTTTGTAAGCAGGGGACTGCTCTAAAATTAAGCACACCTCCTAGTTATAACATTTTACATTCCTTGATGGAGCTTTATCTGCTTTCTTTCTTTCTGACTTCTGTGATCTCTCATGAAGCCTACAAGGCAGCATGAACAATTTTGTTCTGATACATAAACGTCTTGTACGCCAAATGGCTATTGATGTCACAGAATGAAACCATTTATGTCAGCAACCACAATATGGTAGTACAAGCTCAGATGAATGAGATGAATGTAAAAGGCAACTGAGGGAAGACAGGAGCTGTAGGAAGGTTACCACCTATGTTTGAGCTGAGTGTAAGGTTTTACAGCAGAAACAAACCAAATGTCAGAAAAGGTCTATTGATTCAGCCTGTTGCAAGTGGGTTTTGAAAGGTTAAAAAATTCAAGTTCCACACCTGCACACATCTCACATTCTACAGATCAGTTTGTTTCTCATCTGAGTGCATCCTTCTGCAACACTCAAACCAGGGAAAAGCCCTTTTTCTATTGTCTCAGCAAGCATACAAGCCCTTAGAAAAGGATGACTGTGTTCACTGGTAAAAGTTATATTCCTGCTGACTGCAGATAAAATAGCCGGAAAAGTGGAGAGCACACAAAGTAGGCCCTAGTGAAGATCTGCTCAGGAAACCTACGTTTTTCTGCAACCCTTCACATGTAATTTATACTCCAGTATCCTTACAAATACAGAGTGTGCCTGTATGTTTACAGAGCACACCTGCATCTCCAACCCACTCATACAAGGCAACATCTCATGATGCACATGCAAAGCTCAGTGCGAACAGAACTACGTGTACTGGCAAGCCAGCCTCACACAGGTGGCCTGGGCTGGGAACATACCATCACACTAAGCTTACTCATCATCTCATTGCAGAACAATTCAAAGAAAAATGTTAAACTTTCACTCCTGCATACTTCATGCAAGTGTTCTCAGAAAGAGATGATATACTGCAAAAACCTCCTCACTTCCCAATTCCACACTGATGCCTGTGCCCACTTGTGATGAATGCCAGGACACGAGCCTTCAAGGACCAAGCACTGCAGACATGCCACAACGGGCAGGAGGAGGCTGCCTCTGTGTTCCTGAGGAAAACACAGACAGCAGGCAGGTTCCAGAGCCTTTTCTTACCACACTCCTGTCAGTTAAATCCTGCTACAAGGTAACAAGAGCCAAAAAAAAAAAAAAAAAAAAACAACCAAAAAACCAAGCCTAAATCAAAAACAGTCATCACCATTCAGCTCCAACACTAAGAGAATATTGAACCACGGTTTCCCTACTGGGTAAAGACAGCAGGAAAAGGAACAGAAAAGAAAATGATGCAGAAATGATGGGGAATTATCCTACTGTATCAGGATGAACTGCTAATCTCAGTGCTCTATGGAAAGTCACTATTCCTTGTTATACCTGGAAGGCCACAGACTTTTACTTATTCTGTGAATGGGTAAAAAAGAATGGGGTCTGCCTTCAGACACATCATACTGATATGGTTTTAGCCAGTTATAAAGCCACTCACTGTATGAACTGTTTGTTTGTTTGTTTTAATATGTTATTCAACTCTTCCCCCTAAAAGAAAGAATTCTGACTTTTGTGACTGGAAAAGGAATTAAGAGAAAGATTAAAACTGACAGAAATAATAGAGATTAACAGACCAGGAGGTTCTGCTTTCTCTGTCACAGAACCACTTTATACATTTCCTAATTTCCTCTTTCTCAAGGATTTCAGTCTTTTTCACTGTCTGTAGGATAAACACTCCAGTGATAGGCCTTTTTGAGCTATGTCTCTGTAACTGCACTTGGAAGGGTGCATTTCCAGTCCTAGAGGACAGTCTTCTCAAGTCCACTATTGAAAAGAAGGTGAACTTTGTATATATCATAAATGCAGGGGTAGGGCTTCTGTTTCTATTATGATCCATAAGCCCTGACAAATGCTTATCTTGTCTGCTCGTCTCCTGTAACATGATGAGCACACAACAACAAATAACTTAGTCCAGATTCCACGAGCTGGCTGTCCAGGGTCCCTTTCTAGTCCATGAGGTCTAGTCCAGGTGGCCAAAGAGCTTGGGATGAGAATCATTTGGCCAAGTAAAAACATCTGCTTTAGGAGGAGAATTATCTTCTGAATGTGCTGGCCGGCTCTCCACTGATGGAAAAGAATACAAAGGCACTCTGTTCACTTGTGGCCACCTGCATTGAATGATCCCAGCATTAATCATATGCAATTCCTACTTTCAAAAGAAAAATGAACCTGAAAGCAGGTCAACTTGCCACAGTATTTATCTGCCTGGGATTTATGATTGTTTCAGTCTTATTTTCACTGCTTCAAAGAAATTATTCACTTTAGCACAGGCAATCACAATTAGTTCAGCAGTTTTCTTCTGTCTCAGTTTATTTTTCCATTCACTTCCACTCACTGTGCATCTCCCCATGAAAGAGCCAAAGGGAAAGAACAACACTGCAAAGTGTGCAAATCTCTGTTGATTTAATAGGCTTCCTAGTGGCAGGCTGAAAATTATTCTGGTGACAGATTCCAGACACTTTCTGTTGCCTTGGAAAATCAAAGTTTGCCCCAGGGCTTCTGGTTGATGAGGATGATGAGCCTACCCAGGAAATCCAGATATCAGCCTGCTAGACAGTCCTGCTGATAGGAAACACCCTGTCATTTTAAAGAAAAGCTTGCAGAGGATAAAGCAATACAACGCAACAGGACCTTTGGTGACATGTTTAGTAGATAGACATACAGTGTTTCACAATAGGCAGCAGGCTGAAGCCCCTCTGAAAAGAAGAATGAGACTGAAGAAATAGAACAACAGCCTGCCATAATTTCTCCCTCTGGTGAGAAGTAAGTAACATTTATCTGCTGCCAGGAAAGAGCATTAAATATTGCTCATTATGTAGACTCCTGTGTTTCATGGTCCTTAGAGCATACCTGTTAGGTTAAAAATGTCATGTAGATCCATATTCCTGTTAGCTAAATCTGATAAATCTGTTCAGCAGCATGATAGGCAAGAAAACAAAAATTTATTTTAAATTAAAAAACAAAGCAAAACAAAACAGAAGATTG
The DNA here is from genome assembly GCA_023055505.1 of Callipepla californica brunnescens. NCBI lineage: Eukaryota > Metazoa > Chordata > Aves > Galliformes > Odontophoridae > Callipepla > Callipepla californica. The sequence goes on from JALIRH010000184.1 coordinate 283,605, forward strand.
TATATTTTAGCAAGATGTTAGGACCATGTCAGTTGCTTCCAGGGCAAGTGGAAGACTGAAAACCATTCACCCCTGCCCCATCAGGCCTCCCAGGAAGGCATGTCTCTTTGAAGAAGAGATTCATGGGAACCTGTTGACAGGAGGAAATGATATTGCATAGAGGAACTGGGAAGAGAAGGATTGGAAATGAGCAAAACACTCATTGAAATATAATTCTCCCACTATAAAGTTTTAAGAACTGTGGCCCAGATCTTCAATATCATGAGCCTTTCCCAGATGGCTGAGCTCTTCTGATGAGGTATCTCTGTGCTTCTCTCCCTAACAGGAAGACAGGTTTAAACAGGTGTTATACATTTTAACTGGATAAATTACCAGAAGCTATCACAGACGGCATGAACTTCTTAAAGGTATATATTTTCTTAATACATTTCAAGAAACCTAGATGTTTGCTAATAGAAATACACTGGAGTTGAGATGCTTCTTAGCACCTATAGTGTTATCAGTGGGGTGGTACTATATCAAATAGATATTATATAAGGTATTATTTGAAATGGTCTGTTGTTCTGATTAGCTGGCCATAAACCAGATATTATTGCATACAATCAAGTTCTACTTGAAGAAATGTTAACATACATCTTTTCTGCGTTTTTTTGGTTTTGGTTTTGTTTTGTTTTCATTTTGTTTCCTACAGTTTTTTGTTTGTTTGGTTGGTTGTTTTTTTTTCCCCCACAGTCTTTGCTGGCAATTAATATTTCCTCATCTCTCAAGTCTCTCAAGTCCCTGAATCTCAAGACAGGGACTGGGAAAATGAAGTCCCTCACAGTGTAAGTGAAGATTTGTTTGAGACCACTCAATGAAACTGAACTTGCATAAATCTAAGGATGCCTATGAGATGCGTCCAGGGGACCTTAGGGAAGTGGTATTGTCAAGCCCCTCTCCATCATATGTGAAAAGTCACATCAATCAGGTGGAGTTCTTTCTTACATATTTTTAAATTAGTAGAAAGATCCTGGGATCTACATAATGGTAAACCTCACCTCTGTGCCTGCAAAGATCATGGAACCTTTTGATATCTTAAGGTATATGCAGAATGAAGAAGTGGTCAGAGAGAGCCAGCACTGATTCACCAAGAGCAGATTGTCCCTGGTCAATCAGTGGCTTTCTATAATGGAGTGGTTTCATCAGAGGACAAAGGAAGATAAAATGATGTAATCCACCTGCAATTCTGTAAGGCCTTTGATGTGGTCCACACCACATCCTTATCTCTAAACTGAAGAGATTGGATTTGAAGGCTGAACTACTCAGTGTATAAGGAATTGGTTGGATGATTCTATCCAGACAGCTGTAGTCAACAGTTTAATGTCTAGTTGGAGTTCATTGATGAGTAGTGTCTCTTGAGGGTCAAAATTAGGCCAGTATTATTTAACATCCTTATTACTGTCGTCAATAATTGGATTGACTTTACTTTCCACAAGTTTGCAGAAAACATCAAGCTGAGTGTTGCAGCTGACATGACAGAAAGAAGCAAAGACATCCAATGTCTGACAAGCAAAGACATCCAACAGGCTTAGTAAGAGGGTCCACATGAACCTCACAAAGTTTAAGAAGGCCCAGTGCAAGCTGCTGCACCTGGACTGGTGTAATTCCAAACATCAGTGCAGACTCTTGAATGAAGGGATTGACAGAAGCCCTGTAGAGATGTAGTTGGGGATAGCTGTTGATGAAAATCTGGACATGGGACTGTCAGGTAGTGCGTGCTTGCAAACCAGAAACCCAATCATATTCCATCTTGCATCAAAAGAGGAGTGGCAGAGGGGATTGTCTTCCTCTGCTCTGCCCTTGTGAGGTTCCACCTGGAGTACTGTGTCCAGGCCTGGGGCTACCAGCACAGAAAAGATGTGGAGCTGTGGGAACAGGTCCAGAGGAAGTCACAAAGATAATCACAGGACTACAGCACCTCTCCCGTGAAGAAAGGCTGAGACTTGTTCATTCTGGAGAAGAGAAGGTTCTGGGAAGACCTCATTGCAGACTTTCAGTACTTAAGAGGGGTTCATAAGGGAGACATAGAGAAGCTTTTTAGGAAGGCATTTAGTGATAGGAAAACTAGTAACTGTTTTAAACTGAAAGAGGTTAGATTTAGATTAGATAAAAGGAAGAAATTCTTCAGAGAAAGTGTAGTGAGGCCCTGGCAGAAGCAGCCCATAGAAGCTGTGAATTGCCCATCCCTGGAAATGTTCAAGGCCAGGCTGGATGAGACACTGGGCAGCCTCATCTAATGAGAGATGGCTTTGCCCACAGTAGTGGGGGTTGGACTGAATGAATTCTAAGGTCCCTACCAACCCAAACCATTATGTGATTCTATGCTGTGGTTTAATTATGCGTCATGTTTTCACAACTCTGAAGGTCAGTAGGTCCAAGCTGCAAGTTGGAGAGACAGTTTTCCAGAGAAGCTGTAGAACTTAGCAAAAAGGAAATAACAGTGATTGCAGACACACCAGTCCCAGAAGGAATCTCTTTTAATTTCGTTTGCTCTCAGCAGGTTCTTAAACACCCACGGACAGAAACATAACATATACATTCACACACACAAACATTATATCTGCTAGCCAGACTAGCTCCATCTTCTCCCTGCAGCTTGGGCTATTTCAGGTTTACGTGGGAGTTTTATCTAGGATGCTGCACTGATGGAACATAAATAAAACCCCAGACAGATAAATCCATCCAGAAGGAAAAATTCAGACAGTAAAAGGCAGAGTGTGCCTCCAGGACTATCAGAAGAGAAGCTATCAAAAGCCTCCACCTTTCCTCAATTAAAAAAAATAAATCACTTCAGAAATTTTCAGCTTCTGAAGTCATCCATGTCATAATGCCAAGACGCTCATTAACAGATGTGATAACATTTGAAATGAAATAATTATTTGCAACTTCTGAAAAGTTCCCTAAGCAAAGGCAGCTGTGTGGCATCTTTCAGTATCCTTGCCCTTGCAAAGCTCTGCCAAGACTGGACCTGTATCCAAAAGGCTACAGACATATATCCATGATGATCAGGTACAGTGTACTTTGCAGTGTCTTCTGTATGGAGGTGCGAAACATGAGGGCTTGCTCGGTACAAGGGAGGAAGAGGAGTGCGTTTTTGGCTTCATATGAGAAGCCAAACATCAGATGCTGAGTGGCATCTCTTTCAGGAGGCACTGTGTCACAAACTACAGAGCCCTCAGCTGTTCCCTCCTCAGGGCTTACCTGACAAAGGAGTTCTGCCTGCTTTCCTCCAGCAGTCCTGCCCAGGCTGACTCTCCCCTGCTACTGATCCCTGGATCTGCCCATCACTCTGACTTGAGGGACTGACCTCCATGCTACTATGCTGTTATGTCAGAGAAGCTCTTAAGTTGCTCCCAGCCCATTCTCATCTCCTGCTGCCCTTAGCACAACTGTCTTTGATCTATGTATAAGTTACGGAGCATGTGCAGTCTCTCTTCATTCCCCACGTAGGCACACATCTCATAACTTTTCTTCTGGGGCAACAGTGAAACTTCAGCTGAAAAGTTTTCCTGAAATGAGCTGATAAGGTACTGCTGTGTGTAGAACTGAGTATCCCAGCCCACTAAAACTGACTTGCAACAGATAAACTTGTTTGTCTGCCCACCTATCTTCCTAATTTTGAGCTAATAGCAACTCCAGACAGAATTAGTTCATGAAAGAACTAGCACACTGTGCCCAGGTTTTTCTAAGTACAGTTCGAACTCCCATGGCCTTGGTTCTTGTTGCTATTGAACTTAGCAAGGTGCTTGCCTGGCCCTTCGAGGAATCCATGTAGGTCACTAAGTGTCCTACTTTCAGAAAGCCAGAAAAAAAAAAAAAAAAAAAAAAGAAACAACAAAAGATTCCAGAAAGGTGGAGAGAAAGCACTGTGGAACAGCTAGACCCAACAGAGTTCAAAGCATTCAAGAGATCTAAGATGACAAAATTCAGTCATGAAAAGCTAAGATCTGAAGTACCTTTCTGTTTGAAATGTATGGCTTAGTTTATTAAAAAATAAAAGCTAAGAAAACTTACAAGGCAAAGCAGCCATTAACATATTACATTGTTTCATACTGTAAGAGTCTGTAAGTGCAAACAGAAAACTAAAAATGCATTCAAATCACTAGAGGTTTTAGAGAATGAGAAGATAACATGAGAAAAACTACTTTAATCTGCCAGATTAATCTCTAACATAAAGTTTGCCAAGTGCTGGTCACACTTCAAGTCCAATAACTAGGCAAGGTGTGTGAGCTTATTTTAAAAACTGTCATTGTGGAGTTATTCTGTGGTTGTCGCATTTCACTTGCAAGTCTTAAAATATTTATCCATGTAGGAAAAAGATTCAATATGAAATGCTGGATCTGCAAATCTTCTGAAGTCTGTATCCAAGAAAGAGAGGCCTGAAATTCCTAGTGGAAGCTAGAGAGTGTCAGAAGCTGCATCCCAATGCTTTGTTATTCAGTGTACACAGCTGCTGCCATTTGGCCTGGTTATTGTCCCTTTTCAAGTCCACCAGCCACATTCTGCTGCAGTATTTAGTGTTGATCAGGAACACTGCAATAATATCTTTCCTTCAATCAAGGTGACTTTATTCTTTTATCATTTTCAAGCATTTCATCCCACTGTTTGCAAAGCTGGTTTTTGAATAACTCTCCCCAAATAAAAAATAAGTCATTTTTTCTGACAGTTTTTGAGTGATGTCTATTCTGACAACCAGAACACTATCTCATGATTAAAAACATTCCAAGAAAAGACGAAAATGGAAGGAAATATCTGCTCCCAAACTGAATAACGTACCATTTCTGTTGCTCATGTTTATACCAGCAAGGTAAGGCCTTCTCTTTCACTCCAGCATTTGTGCTTATGGATCTTCCTCTTTTCATGTTGACAAAATAAGATTTGTGAGACAGTTCCTACAGAAGGTGGTTGGGTTTGATATGGTTTGTTTCTATTTGCTAAATCGAAGGGTATTCCATCCATGTGTAGTAACATGAGGTTTGTTTCACAGCCTTTCTCCCTTTTTTGAGGAATAAATCATGAAAGGAGTTTGGCTGAGAAAGATTTGCGTGGCTACCTGAAGTGCGAGCAAAAGCCCAGCAACATTGTACAACCAAATGCAAAGGAATTCAGTCCTCTCCTGTCTAAAAACAATACAAGAAAGGTTAAGAGAAATCCAGTGGAAATATTGCTATATTCAAAAGGCCTTCCATTTATAATATACTCTAAAGATTTACTCCATTTGAAAGCAAAACACAAGGAAGGATTTTTCCCCCATGTAAGTGAACATCCAAGGACTCCATGAGTCACAGATCTATCCCCTGACATGTCTATCAGGATGAGACATGACAATGACCACGCTATTTGCCATCAACTTCCATGGGCTCTGCATTAAAACCAGGCTGTGTAAGTATGAACATTATAAACAGCCTGATTCAGCAGCACTGTTTATGCATAACTCAGAAGAGAACCTGCGTACACAGAATAGATTAGAAGAGTCCAAATAGGTTTGTTCTTGGTGCTTCTTTAATTTCATGGCATCTCACTCATACTCTATCAGAATGAGACCTACACAGCCCTTCTGGAACATGCAAATCTCAGCATGAATGCTCTTAAAAGAAGATAAGTAAAGTTTCTTCCAGAATTTTATGGTGATTTACTTCAGGAAACAAAACACTCACAGTGCTGTTAAATACCTAGTAAGTTAAGAGCTCTTGCAAGTCACCTTACAGCCTTGATTGTAGAAACTGTGCTTGTTCTATTTTAGGTCTTCCATCAGCAGCTGCTTCTCTCTCCCTTTTTAATATATAGGCCATGCCTGCTATTGATCCATGCATTTTTCAGCATAGTATGGAGCTACCATAGTCTATAGAATTACTCAGAAAAGCTCAAGGGATCATGAGATAATTGGGCAAGAAAAATAATTGATGCCATTTCTGTACTTTCTTTTTACTGCAGTCAAAAGAGAATTGAAGGGCATGAAACAATTTTGGTCGACAAAAATACGTTTTTGGAACTTCTCTATGAAACATTTTGAAATGTTGCCCAATTTCAGATTACAAATTCTCATTCAAATATGAATAAAGCAAGATTTTAACATCTCACAGCTCAAAATTTACCTCCACTCACAGAAATATTGAATAAACGAAAGAGCCAACGACACAATCCTTATACAAAACACTTCTATTAATGCCAGTCCAGGTGTTAAAAAAAAAAGAATATGATTATTGCTTAAGACTATAGCTCTGACTTCTTGAATTCATGTGGATGTACATTGGAAAAGCTTATTACTTAAATAACACAAAATTTCAACCCTTTGTAGAATTTCTTCCCTTGAGATCTGCGGCAAGTATTGCAGATGTTGGTCAAGACTGCTCAGATGTCAACCATACCTCATAGCCTAATTTAGAACTCAGAAGAACGGCAGACATAAGGAAGAGCATCAGAAGGGCAGTGTCAGATGTTTAAAAGATGCACTCCAGAGGAACTGGTAAGGACTGTTATTCTGAACCTGTCTGAAATCTCAAGTGCCCCTGAATTGTCTCATTTTTGCAAATGGGCTGCAGGATTGAGAAGCTGGCTGTTTTCTTTTATGAAAAACTAGAACTATGCCATTCACTTTATGCAGGGAGAAGAAGGAAAAAAAGGACTTGAAGAGACTACATTTTCAGCTGTAAGTGAACATCTGTCAAATTCAGTCAAAAGGCATTTGCTGATCAAAGATTTGAAAGGTCTTCTAGCGGTAAATAAAAATATTCCATGTCCGCAAACAGGAAACCTGTGAAAAACAGAATGCATTTTGTGCTGCGTGCATGCAGTCAGCACTTGTCATGAAGTGCAGTAGGTTCTCATAAATGTGTAACTTAGACTCCATTTACAGGACAATGAAGAAGAAAGCGAAAGCTCCAAAAAATAAACAAACTGCTTCCTGTACAAGACATTCCTGAGTCAGCATTTGTAGAAGCTGGGAAATTGCTTGGGGCAATATAAAGTTGCTCTTTTATTGTGAGTCTATTGTGAAACAGAAACAGGCCGGGGGACTAAAGTGACCTATGATCTTATCCTATTGGTTAAGGTCAAGGAGTAGGAATGGAAACCAGGGCCCTTGTGTAAGAGTCCTTACCAAAAAAAAAAAAAAGTAACTTTGCAGATTCTACCACAGTTTCTGGAAGGTTCATCTTCTCTCATGTCCTGTGAAGAGCTGATTTTGTTTCCAACTTCTTATTCCCTCTAATGAAGGCAATATGTGGGTATGTATGTGTGTTTTACAACATTACTATATGGCATGCGTAATTTTTTGGTGTTTAAAAAGTCTAAAAAAGGCTGTTACCATCAGAAGATTTAGACACATTATGTCTGTTCCACCAACAAGATCTCCTAATAAGTAAAATGAAATGTCACTAAAAATAACTTAAGTTACTGAACCATCCCATTCTTAGCTGGAGGGGGAATCCATTCAGGCCGTTCAGGAATGGACTCTGCCAAGGGAGAGATGCCTGAACTCATGCTGACATCAGTTTCACAGATTAACTCATTGCTGAGACAAAAAAAACAACACCTTAATTTCTTGCTGAAAGGTTAACTAGACTTTCTCCCCCAAAATTCTCAGCATTTCTAAATGAATGATTCTGCACTCTTAACATCCAACTGACTCTAGGTTCATAGAAGACAATGTTAAACCAGCACTAAGAATGGAATGTGAGGAAGATTTATTGACACTTGACTTTATGTTGCCAAGATGGATTTCCGTTTTTTCAGCATGGTGGAATTATCTTATTGTTTTCTTTTTTATCTTTTACATAAACGGACAGCATCTAAGTAGAAGAATAGGCTGTAAACCATGTAAAACACACAGAAGGAGAAAATAAAGCTAGACCCATTAAGAATGTTGTCCTTCAGCAGGAGGGGCCTGTTATGGTGGAGAACTGGTCTGAGGTTAACAACACAGGGCCTTCCAGTCAAAGGTCAACAGAACTTTGGTTACAGGCATTCAAATTAAGCATTCTGATATTTTCTTCTGTTAATATTCTTGACAGGATTTTTCACTCCAGAAAGGTGTCTGGTAGATAATATTTTCAAAGGCAAGTACAGTCATTTTGCAATTTCACATCATTTTGTTTTGCTTTGGGAGCTAACACATTGTTCTCCTCTGCTACATGGGGGATGCTCTTTTATCAAACTGGGAGCTTTCAAATAGCTAGATCAGTGAGATCTCTAAGCATACTTCAGAGTTTTGGAGTTCAGTACACAGACTAACACTGCATTTCAGAGGTCACACAAACTGGAAACCAAAATTGTCATCAGACATTGCAGCAGAAAAAGGAGTTCCTACCAACCTCTTCATCAAACACTATTTTTTAACATTATTTACTGAGACTGTTAAATAATTCCAGTGATGTGCTACCAGTCCCTTTTGCCCAGAACTGTATATGAATTTGATGAAAATACTGCAAGTTCTATTTACTGTATATCTTCTAAGTGGTCTGCCTGAGAAATATAATGGCATGCACACTCACAGGCAACTTCTCTCACTTTTATAAGCTCCACAGTCAGTTCTACCTCTTGTCCTTAAATAGAGATTTTATAATTGAACAGATAAAAGACATGTTGCTTATTCATCACATCATTTTATTTCAAGAACATACACATACTCTCTTTAATCCCAAAAAGTCTACAAGCTTGAAAATTGTTCCATTAAAAAAAAAATCTTTTAATGGAGGCCTGCTGTTTCAACAGGATACACTTTCCTTCATCAGTATTTTTCCATTAACAGTTTACAAACTTCAGCTGTGAGGATTTAATCTGTGATGGGCGATGTGCTGTCTATATGAAATACAGCAAGCAATAATCTTTCATCTCCCCATCTGCACAGTGATAGAATTAGAGGGCGCCCCACTGGTCATGCTTTGTCAAACACTAACACAAGTACTTTTCATTTGAATTGCAAATTGGTGGAGCTATTTATCTAATGCAAATACTCTTGCTAGTGGACTCTCCAAGAAAGAAAAAGGGAAAGAAGTAAACTGAGGAATTTTACATTTTATTCAGACATTTGCCTAAGGTTCTATCCATGCCTCTGCATGTGTATGAAACCTAACTACAGATCATGCTGTTGTATGGAATGTTGCACCTCAGTGTAGCTGAGATATACGGGTGTTTAAACACTTGCCATGACAGGACCTTGTGCCTGGGCCTCATACTCTGCCCTCACACGTCCTCACACTGAAACTTCAAACACCTAAACACAAATTTTTGCAGGGCTCCTCTGACAGTGGATAATGACATACTACAGAATTTCTTCTGCTGAGAATAAGCTGCTGCTGTGGTTTGACCTCAGTAGGGTGACAAGCACTACCTCCTACTACTACTCAGGAGGATGGGAGAGAAGATATGATGAAAAACCTCATGTGTTGAGATAAGGAAAGCAAAATTACTCACCAATTACCATCATGAGCAAAACAGACTCATCAAAAGGGAGATTAATATAAAATTACTAATATGAGACCAGAGCAGTGAGAACTAGAAACAAATAAAACCAACTTCCCTCCATCCACATCCTTCTACCTCCTCCTCCCAAACAGCACATGGTTATGTGCAATGGGCACCGCAGTCAGTCCATAGTGCTTCATCTCTACCTCTTGTCCACGTCCCTCAGTGCTGCTGCCCCATGCAGGTCCCCCCCACGGCTGCTTTCCTTCCCCAGGCAGTCCCCATGGGCATCCCATGGGCCACAACTCTCCTGGCACCACATCAGGCTGAACATAACACCAGATCGTCTTTCAAGAGCCTGCAGAATCACATTAACCAATTGCCCTTAGAGTCTCTTCAAAAAACAGTTCTCTTTACTGGTGGACAACTCACATATTGCTGGCATTCACTATATTCAGCCATTAATTCCTCTCCCTTCTTTTTCTTACCTGAAAATATCTTCAATTCTGGCAATTTTTTAGTGACCCAAGATGGATCTGCGAAATAAAATTGGCCACATTTGGGTTGCTGGGGAGGCCTCAGATATCTCTGGAGCAATTTGAGCCACACTTTTCTGAACCTTCAGTATCCTCAGCTGCCCAAGGAACCCCACCATGAAGCAGACTCTAGTTGAATGAGGATTTAAGTCCACTGTCGTATGCTTCCATGACAGGAAAAGACCAGGTTAGAAGAGTATAATGCACTTCCATAGAAAGGGTAATTGTGTCTTTGAGTTTAGTTGTAATATCAGCCTAACTGTACAAACATGTAATTATATAATTATATAGGTATCCTCTCATACACCTTAAATTATTTTTATTTGACACCACACTGCCAAGACAACAAGGACTCCACAAAATACAGTTGACTAATAATAGACTTTAAGTTACCTTTGTTGTACAGTACAAGCTACAATAATAAGAGCTTGTGGCCTAGTATTGGGTGACTACTCTCAGGAACAGTTAACATTGCTAGATACAGCGACGTCCTGCTGCCCCAGGCATCACAGGCAGAAAAACCATGCCATAGAAGCACTATGACATGGAAGGACACTAGATAACTCCAGAAGACAGTTCCTGCAATACACAATGCATTTTCCAGTCATGCTGCCAGTACCACCACAGACCATTCCTGGTGGCATTCTTTTCCCAGCTCCACCTAGCTCATTAAGGGCTACAGGGCAAAGATTTCTTCAGGCAGCTGTGTCCTTTCTCCTGCCATGCCAACCAAGGGGAAATCATGTAATGTGTTTCACCACAGAAATATTGACAGAACAATATTTAAATCTGTTTGTGTAATGGCAAGTTTTCTACAGATAGTGTCTCACAGACAATCTTAAAGGAAATCAGAGGAACAGAATTCAGAAGGTAAAGGATTTTGGGATGTACTGGGACAATCTTCAGAAGTAGCGATGCAGACCAAAGTGGGAATGAAGGCTAGTAAAAGTATGATTCATGCTGAATCAAAAGTTGTACTCAAACCAGTAAGAAACATTTACTGATTTCAGTGCACAGGGAAAGCAGATTGCCTATAAGATCACTCTTTAGACCAAGGGCTTCCCAAGAACAGGGAGCCTGGTGATTAAGGCAGCATACCAACTGAATGGAAATCTAAGGGGAAGGAAGAATGTGTTTGTCACTCAGGCGGCTCTACAGCCCAAAGTGTTGACTGCTCTGCTGCATTCGTATCACTGCACTTTCATTTGCTGTTTTCTCCTGCCTTTGAGTTTAACTAGATTGCTTTTCCAGTCCAGAGAAGATGACGCTATAAAATTTTCCACAACTTCTTCAGAAACTCAGCGCCTCTTGCCTTTGGGACACTGCCTCTTGACAAGTCCCCACACCTCTCATTCAGCATCAGAATACAAGACAATCATCAAACACACATGAAGTTGAGTTCTAATTGAATCATCTTTAGTTTCTTTGGACTAGCTTCTACATTAGTATGGAATGGATGCCTTGTTCTGGTCTGGCTTTTACTCTTCTGTTATGTCACATTTACTGCTGCTAATGTACACAGAGCCTTGAATGTCTTCAAGGCCTGACATACAGGCACTTTTTGTCATTCCTTTGCACATCTTAAAAACATACTTTTTCTTATTAAAATTTAGCAAAAGCTCACAACCTTATTTCTTCGCCTAAACAATGTAATGAACGGATTGTCCCTGACATGCCCTAGCTCCTTTCTTAACTAAACAAACATTTTTTCTGGATCATTTTGTTTAGCTGACAAGCTCCATCAAAACTTTGTGCTGATCTCTCTGCATCATCAGCTTTCTCTTTCTCCATCTGTCATGAAAGTTTGATTTTTTCTTGTGCATAAAACATGAACAAGATCTCAAAATGACTTGATAGCTGCCTTATTTACCATGTAGGTAAGACTTGTATGCAGCCATCAGAGAAATCTGCTCTGAGTATTAATCTGATGTTGCTAAAAACTAATTTATTGGTACAGCAGCTTTTAAAGCTCTGGTACATACTGCATTCAGAAATACATGCAATGTACTCGTCAACATTTGCTACAGTAAATTATCTGTCAGAGTAGTTCTAAACATAATCCTCTTGCTGGGCTTTACATTGCATTCAAGGCATCAATCAATGAGCTACAGCAGCTGAGCACAGCCTGTCCTGTCAATAGCCAGGTTGCAGCTCACAATATCCAAAAGCCTGTGCTGTACTCACAAGGTCTCCAGCAGCTACCACTATCTCTAGCCATTCTTGTGCACATCTTCAGGTACCCTGAAACTTATGAGTGAACAATGTTGGCCTGATTTTAATTTTGACTATGACATAGTTTTCAGAGTAAGCGAGAAAAAGAGATCCCTTCTTATATGCTTGCCTGGAGTCTCCCATCTTACTATATTCCCAAAACACACTAAGCTGCAACTACTTACATTGGTCCTAGTCAAGAGCATACTTTCATGCTAGCAATGCAGAGGCAAAGGTGGAAAGGATGGAGAACGACAAACTGCTGTCCCATTCTGAACATGATGAAAGTATGGTCTAATGCTAAACAAGGAGGTCTATGTAATTTTTAAATTAACACTAATATGAATTGAGAAGTTTCCACCACGAAGCACGGGGAGGCCCCTGTCGAGATTTCTACTCCTGGGAAGACTGTTAGGCCTGTTCGTCTGTCATTGTGGAGTATGCATTCCATCCTGTCATTGAGAAAGTCATCATTTTGCTGCCTCTACATTCACTGGAGGCCCAGCGAACAGTCCCTTCCAGCAATAGCAAGGAGAACATGTGAATGTGGACAGAGTACTTGAGCCTTCTGTTATGTACTCCCCTATGCATCACTTCAAGTTGCAGGCCTCTGTGTAACTCCATCACCTCAGCAAAACAACTGAAATTTTCCTTGCTAAATAACTCATTGAAAAGACTGATCAAAAAGCAATTGGGTATCACACACACGGAAAGGATACAGCCTATAACATGGACAGACCTTGGCAAAGCTGCATACAAATACCTTTAAATCTGAAAGCTATTACTGAGTAACTGACATGGAGGTACAGAAGACCTTCTGTGGTCCTCTGCTGTCTCATGTTGCTGGGTCACGTGGCTAGCCAGAAACCAGGCACTATGGTGCCCTGGACCATAACATCTGCATCCAATCAGTTCAGTATGGGCTCACCAGTCCTTTGCCAACCACACAGTTGTGCACAATGAGAGTATTCCATCTCTGTTTAAAGGGACACTGAGTCTGATCTAGGAATCAGCTTTAATGCCATTAGTATGCTCTACATGGATTTCCTAAAATATTAAATGACAATACACATACCTTCCAGAAGCCCAAGGCACAGAATTATAGAATTATCTGGGTTGGAAAAGACCTTCGCAATCACCAGGTCCAACCATCGATCTGATCTAAGGAGTCCAACCTCTCAGGTATGTCCTTTAGTGATGTCTACATGTATTTTAATTATCTCCAGGGTTGGGGTCTTCCTTCACTGTTTCTCTGGGCAGCATGTTCCAATGCTTAACAATCTTCTCCATATATACACAAACTAAAACCCCCTGGCACAGCTTAAGTCTGTTTTCTTGCATCCTGTCACTTGTCACCTGAGAAAAGAGACCCACACCCTCCTCACTGCAGTCTTCTTTCAGGCAGTTATAGAGAGCAACAAGGTCTCCCCTCAAACCCCTCTTCTCCAAACTAAATGGTCGCAGTTCCCTAAGCAGCTTGTCATACACCTTGTTTTCTAGTCTCTTCACTAACTTTGTTGCTCTTCTCTGCATCCACTCATGAAACCCAAAATCCTTCTTCCTGTGAGAGGACTAAAGCTGAAAATAACGTTCAAGATGTGGTCTCACCAGTGCTACCTTCAAGGAGACAATAACTTACATGATCCAGATGGCCACATTACTACTGATACAGGTCAGGATGCTGTTGGCCTTCTTGGATGCCTAGGCTTATGTTCACTCACCTCCTGACCATAACCCCACATCCTTTTCTGCCATGCAGCTTTCCAGCCACTCTTCCCCTACCCTGTACAACTGCCAGGGTTGTTGTAACCCAGGTGCAGCACTTCACGTATAGCTTTGTTGAATGCCATCATTTTGAACTTGGCTTATCAATCTAGCCTATCCATATTCCTCTGGAGGCCCTTCCTACCCTCAAGAGCTGAACATTACAGCCTAACTTAGTGCAATCTGCAAACTCGCTGAAGGTATGCTTGATCCTTCCATCCAGGTCATTGACAAAAAATGTTTAAGAAAAATGGCCCCAGCACTGAGCCCTGGGGGATACAACTGACATCTAGCCACTAACAGGATTGAATTTTATTCACTGTGATCCTTTGAGTCTGATCATCCAGCCAGTTCTTTAGACAGTGAACTACACACCTGACCAAGCCATGAGCAGCCCATTTCTTTGGGAAAATCTTGTAGGAGATAGTTTCAGATGGTTTATCAAAATCCAGGTAAACAACTGTATATCAGCAGTACTCTAACTCTGATATGTCTGCTATTTCTAGTTGGAACTGGCATAGCACGACATGATATGGCATTAAGAAAATCCCTATCAACTGGCATTAATTATATCACATTTCCATAAGTATGCATTTATCTTCCTTGTACCAGATGTTTTCTTGTGGGATTTTTGTTGGGATTTTTTGTCTGTTTTTCCCCCATTGTACTACTGAAGCTGAGTCCACCCATTTCTCCTTCTACATTTAACTGTTGAATACATAAAAGTTTTCTTCTGGACTCTTCTCAATTCTCAAAAAAAGTATTATCAAAACACAATTTAAAATTGGTCTTGTAAAAGCTCTTATTCTGTCAGAATGGAAAGAGTTCACCGGCTTTATATATTGTGGCTATGTCATTTGTGTCAGTAGAAACACTTATTGAACACCTTCCATCCTTGGAGAACACTGCAACACTGCAAGCCCAGTTATCATTAAAGAAAAGATCTAAGCCTCTGGCCACGTGAATTTTCCATGTCTTTCTTGGAATCTCCGTTTAGTGCCTTTGCTGTGCCATCTTATTCCATTGTGCTCACACACTCACATAATACACTCAAATTTATTGCCTTGCAAATATGGTTTCCTTAAAAGTTTTTGCTCAAGGATACTTTAAATATACATGACATTTTTTTAAAATAAGGGCAAACATTAATCAGGCTAGAAATACAGTGCTGATAATAAAAGAAGCACTCATTTTCCATGATAAAATATTTGCTGAACTGCTTTGCATGACTATTTTTAAAATGTTATCAATATTTAGACAGTTATTTGCATAGGCACTACTTTAAAATGCACATATTATCACTCTCCTATCACTAACAAGGACTAGTTCTATTAAAAACCAAACACACACACACAAAAAAAAAAAAAAAAAAAAAAAAATCAAACAAAATCAAAACCAAACCAAAACAAAAAACCTACCTACAGTAGCAAAATGTATTATCATAATTTTCCACAGCTTATTCTGATGATGGTCAGGAACAGACCTACTGGTAAGAATTGCGCACCATTAAATCTAATAGTCCTACAGAACACAACTAGCTGTTTGGAATATTTTCCTCAACTTCCTTCAGGTTAAAGAAAGAGCAGCATGTTCAAAAGGGAATTCAACTGCTCTGGATTCTGTCTGGAACTGGCAGTCCCAGATGAGCTCTTCATGAAAAAGTAACATGAAGATAAATCTTAAGAAAAAATGAGTTTGATTGTCTATTTTCTAGAGAATTACCAGTTTGTAGAGTTTGCTTTAAGACGATTTTCCTGAATATTGGTCCTAAATCTATCAGCAGAGTGACAAAGCCCATGGATGAACATACTTAAGTGAATGCAAACAATTCTAAACAACCTCAGGAACTGGAAACAAAAAAACTTATGAATGCAAGCCTATCTACTGTAATACAAGACAACGCTATGTTTGTTCTACAGAAATACTTCATAATACACGTATGGAATATGTCTACTTGAACATTTGAATCATAAATGAGAAGAGGAAAGACTCCAACCATTAAAGTCCCTATTCTGACTGTGACATTCTTGAGAGTAAATAACCAGTGTTTTCTGGGTGACCTGTTAGAAGTTATCCAGCGAACACAATATTCTGCCTAATTGGATAAGCCTCAAGGTTGGCAAGAAGGAATGGAAAGGATAGATGGAAATCATATCTTCAACACTGAAGTTAAACGTCTACTGAAGCAGCACCAGATCTCGCTGCTTGAAAATGATTCAGTTTACCGCCTTTCATCTTCCTGCTCTATCTTTCCTTCCTTTTCTCCCACAGATAAATGGGGGAACAGTACAGTGGTCTACTGGAAAATATCTGGCATCAATGTAGGATTTTGGTGACTAGACCTTTTGTACTAATTACAGAATCAGCTCTCCTGTGGAGAGCCTACAAGGAATTCATTTTTCATCTGTCCTACTTTGTTTCATACTCATATAACAGAGTTTGCTGGCAAAGCTCAGGTCTGGAGCACAGGCCCAGGGAACGAGATCTGAAGCTCCTGAAGATTCAGTTAATCTAGCAATATTTGGGTATGGATACAGACTAGTGTGCTGAATATTTGGGAGCCCAACAGTTTTGATGTGTGCACAGGCACAGTTGCTTCAAAGAGATTGTGATGGGCTGCCAGAAGTGCTTGCAGTTGCACTTTTCCTCATCTGGATCCCAGCACAACTATTTTTTTCCCCTACAGATTTCAAAAGCAGACAGAGGATGAGTTTTCACACATTCAGCACTAAGCAGGAGAAGATACAGAAGACATGAGCAGAGAACCACATGGTGTCCCGTATATTTTAAAATGTTACATGGAAATTTGGAAAGCTCAGTTAAAGACTTATAACTCTGGTCTCTCCAAGCGTTCAGCAGATTTGATCATCACGGTTTTTGAGATTGCTATTAATAAACTTGTACAGTCCCTAGACTTTCTGCAGCCTTTTGTCAAATTATTAACGTGAATGTATGTTCTAGATGCCTTCCTTACCTGATAACATGCTGATTATTGCTCACTAAATAGTGACCTTTCTTCTCAGGCAATGTTTTATTTGTTTGATCTGAAGTACTCTAGGCAACCTTGGCAGTCTGTATCTCCTCTCTGGGTAGCAGGGAATCTGTATGCCTCATCCAGGCTTTCCACACTGGATGTCTAGCTTGTAGGATGGTACAAACAGGAGGAGATGCAGCCACAATCCAAGCTGTGTAGTGATAGAAAGATATTTTCTTGTGGGGGGAGGGAGGGTGGAGTTTAAAATATCTTGCAATATATTCCTGTATTGCTATATTCCTAAATATGTTTCAGTATATTGCTATACTGCCCTACAATACAGCCACACTGAGGTAGGTTGAAACTCAGGCTTGAAAGAGGACACATCTTGTAAGGATAGATACAGGGGAAAAATATTTATAAGAAGTTTTATTGCTTACTTTCTTTAAGTACTGTTTTTAAAGTTGTTCATTCATATCCATATATCAGTTACAATTTTTGGTGTTCAGAATCTTAATTGGCCTTTTTTGAGGAGGCGGGGAGGGAAAGAGTTGCTGCCTAGAGGAACAGAAGGACATATCTGTATTTAAGTCTTTGATCCAAATCTGAAGAGGAAAAAAAAAAAAAATACATGAATACATCCTGTATTCGAAGACCCTGTACCAGTCAACCCCACAGGGCTGAAAAATATACTCCAAAGGAGAATTTAAGCTTCAAGATCTTTTTCTTGTAATAATAAACCACTGGAGGGTGATCTCATCTCCTGCTGAATTCAGGGCTATATTGCCACCAGAATAAAACTACAGCTAACCAGTGTTCACGGTCAAAAGAGAGTATGACTGACAAAACTAAGCATCATTAAAAAAAAAAAAAAAAAGAATACAAATAAAAAGTCCTGGCCTATGTTTTCAACTGTAGACAAATATTACTGCCTTGCAGCACAGACAGCTCTTGCACTCTTCAAAATACGTTACATTTTAGGTGCTTCCGTTAGCCGGTTCATTAAGCAGGAGCTAACACTGTAATTTAAAAGCATTAGAAGCAATGATTCAACACAACCTAAGTTTCTCTGACAACCCTGTTTTAACACAAGTAAATCACTGCTGCGCTCAACAATTTAGTCTTCTGCATTCTCCTTATAATTACTTCTGAATTTGCTATCTCATAACCTGACAGCACCCTCTTTCCATCAAAGGTAAATGCGCTGTTGTACAAGCTCCACCACACTGCAACACACCTGCTTTTTTTTGTGTGCCAAATACTTGAGCTTAGATATGGTGTGATGCTAAAATTTCATTTGGCGCTTTAGTGATCTTACAAAGGCCTTGTTATTTCATGGTCCACACAAGAGTAATGCTGTGCACTACCAGTCTCCTTCCCTGGAATTAGGCAGTGGTTATACCACATTTTCAGTGTATGATTTCCAAGAAAGAATGCCTGATCGATCTGTTAAGCCATATATATCATATTGATCATGAACAGGAAGACTTTCACAAGGTCATCATACACCTTTCTTGGCACTGATGCAATTTGCCAAGCACCACCAGAGTCATGTGATAAGTGTTTGGAATTTTTTAATTGTATATTGGAAAAAATACACTCCAAGTAGCTCTTTAATAGCTCAGTAATTAATAAGTACAGGGAAACAAAAATTACCTTGGTATGACTTCTGTGCTACCCTCACAACAAGCTGAACTCCGTGACAGCTTTGTGCAATCCTCAGCTACCTAAAGAAAAAATTTGCCCCTGGAGATCAGGAGCCACCTGCTCTGCTGCTATCACAGCTTATTCCACAGCTCCCACAGGACTCTAGAAGAGGGTTAGATGTCAGCAAACCATTTCCAACATAGGTAGAATCAGCTTAACACTGAGATTTCTTCTTGGTATGAGAGGCAGTCCAGAAACCTTGGGATGCAGTGGGAAGGCTTAATTAGGTTGACTACATTCCCTGAACCTCAATGCAAGAAGACTGCTTTGCAGCCAGATATAACCCATGCAAAAAATGTATATGAGATCTGGTAGTACAGAAGATCTAGTGCAAAGGGACAAAGTCAGTGAATTTGGCCTCCTACAAGAAAGCAGCAAACGCAAGTCTTGAAGCCCTCAGGCTTCACTGAGTGATTGAGCACTTACTAATCTGAGGAACTTTCATCTTAAGTCATTCATGTTCACACATTTTCCTTGTATTACTCTTATTTTATTACAGAAATAATAACACAATGGTCTTCAGTAGGGAATAAAATACAAGTATTATGTCAAAGCTGAGAATACCCAAGCTCTGAGATTAAGCATCCAGACTGAAAAAATGTCTACGTCTATAGCTCATACATTTATCTACTACAGAAGCAGAGTGAGTTATTTCAGGACTCATTATAGCTTAAGGTGCAGGTGAGCACAGTGGGCTTCAACATGCCTCTACCATTCAGTCTTCCATTTAGATGAAATTTATACTATAGCTGTGGATTCAAAGGTGGCAGGAGAAGAAACTGATTTTTTATCAAAAGGAGACTTCATAGGAGGCTTGAATAAGAAGAAAAGTCTTTCTAGAAGAAGTCCATCTTTAGAGAGCCTCATGCTCATCAAAAAGATAGCGTAAGAAGCTGAGTATTACAGTATAATCATACATAACAAATAAGTCACTAGTATTTTGCAGCGAGAACCTAGGTATTCCCTTAGCTGCCAAACAAGGAGGCTCATAACAGCTCTGGCCTCACTCAGCACAGCTCCCTTGAAAAAACAAAATGAAGATGCTTTGTGTTTTCCAATGGGATAGAAGGTGGTGGGAAGGCTATAGCTCATTTCAGTCTTCAGCAGAGATTACCTAGGGTGTACCAAGCAGCAAAATGGGTTGAGCATGGCTGTGCCCATACAAGTGTAAGTACAAATGAAAGAAGATACATTTCTACCCAAGACAAATGTCCAGACTGACAGTTCCTTGAAGTCCAAAATAGAATCAAGTTAGCTGTGTGACATTAGGTCTGTTTGATATTAGGTATTTATGGTTTATTGCAGAAAACAGCCTTAAGAGTTGGATCCACTGCTGCCTCTGGAGATTACAACAAGCACTTTTTTTCCTAGCACAGAGGCCAGTAGGGCCTTCAAAACCACAGAAGATAAATTGTTACTCTCTCTGTACAAAGAAACATACCCGCACACAAGATGAAGACCAAAGTGACAGGCAGCTACCATTTCTGTAGAATCTCCTTTGTTCAGTAGGGCAGAGCAGAGTTTGGTGTTGTTTTGACATGGAAATGGATAACCAAGCAGACTAGAGCTCAGCTTTTTCCACATTACTTGGATTCATAACAGTTCTAATTATACACTATTAGCAGGGCAATGTACCTAACACTTCAACTTTTTCTGCCTCCATCTGTCAGAAGTCACATATGCCTCTCAGAGGAGATATCCATTGTCCCCATTTTCTCTACACCTTGGACATAAAAGCATATTTGTGCTGCTATTTCTCTAATGGACTGCGTTAACCTTCAACAGCAAGCAAGTATTAATTAGGTAGAAGACCTCTTTTCTACCAAAGGCAAATGACTCTCAGCTCGGGTCTTCAGACAGTTTGGAACCAAAATCTACCTCTTAGCAGTGCAAGAATTCATTCTTTAAAGTGGCATTTGGAGCACTTAAAAGGGACCTGGAAGACATAGCCACAGCATCAGGTACAATGACTAAACTAGTCCTGACCTGGAGGTCCATTTTTATACAGTCATTAATCCCTTAACTTGTGTGACAAACAAAGAAACCATTGTGAATATGAACTCTGCAAGTTTTTATGGCCAACAATGATTATTTTTTGTTTCCTTGAGCATGAAGGCTAGGAGCCCAAGCTTAGAACAAAACGTAGCTTCTCTTTGATCTCTGCAGAAAAAGAAATGATTGTCTGGCAGGGCCCTTAGATCAGTCCATGGAAGGAAGCCTAGGACTCTGTGAAACTATGGACCAAGACTGAAGTTTTGAGCAAGCACAGATCATTTTCTCATTAGGTTCAGAGCCTCTGGAGACCTTTTCTCATCATCTTCTCACTCTGATTGCAATCTCTCCTACTTGATAGGATTGGACAGGACATCTTCAACTTCTGAGAAAAATACCAATCTGCAAAGATTGGTACAAGCAGCTCAGTAGGATACTGAGTATCCAAGATGAAAAATATCATTCCTCTTTCTACTTCATGCACAAAAATAAAATAGAAGACGGGAGGAAGAAGAAGAGGAAGAAGAAACCAATGCCGACAATGCCACTAGTTTGACTTTCCATGAATAGCTGTCTCTATTTTCATACAGATCTCTTTCACGGTATTTTCTGTAATCCCATATAGAATGCCACTTCTAAAGTCTGCACACTGGTCAAAAACATCAACACCTAGGGAGCTGGGAGACTCACCCAGTGTGTAGGTGATCCAGAGACTTTATTTCTAAAGACACACGAGCTGTCCACTGCAGACATTGTTGCACCCTTACAGTACTTACCTACAGGAGAGATGACAGGACAAGGAGTAATGACTCTAAACTAAAAAAGGGTGGATTCAGATTAGATAGAGGAAATTCTTCATCATCATGAGGCTTTGGAACATGCTGCTCAGAGAAGCTGTGGATGCCCCATCTTTAGAAGCGTTCAAGGCCAAGTTGGATGGGGCTTTCGGCAGTTTGATCTAATGTCCATTTTCCACTAGATCAATTGAAATCAGACGATTTTTAAGGTTCTTTCTAACTTAAACCATTCTGTAATTGTTTAATTCTATTCCTTGAACATGTTTAAAGATAACAAGGAATGTGCTACACCAAGTGTATGGTATGGTTGGACTGAACTCTACATTCAGGGTAAGAGGTTACTAATTACCAAGATCCCTAAGCAGTGTTTGAAAGGCATTCCATATATCTTCAGTCAGTCACACATCTGTACTGCCTTGCATCCATTACCAGTCCTATGAGAATAAAGTCTACTGTTAACTCAGACATATCTGGTGAAAATGCATCATCAAGATGAGAACAAGAAGGACGTCTGAAGAAATAAGATTAGTGGCAAACAAACACCTGCAAAAAAAAAAAAAATCATCCAATTCTCAGTGAGCATGGTAATTACTACTAATAAAGTAATTAACATTTTTAAAGCCTCAAAAAAAAAAAAAAAAAAAAAAAAAGGAATTGGCTGTGCAAAGTCTAATTAATAGTGTAATAATTTGTCACAACCTAAAATGAGAAATTTTTGATCCTCATTAAAGCAATAATTTAGAAGAGTTGTATCAGGGAAAAACAATCATGGGAAATAGAACTCAAAAGAACTAAAAAAAAATCATAAACTCCATTCTCTTATCATGTCTCGTGATCTGTTTCTGTACCACATTATTTGATAGATCATTTTTTGACTTGTTGCTAAACCTTCAGATGAAGAAACATTACAGACTGCTCCCAAACAAGAGTTTAGCTTTTCTCTGACAGAGATCCAGACCTTTGCACTTCCCTTCTCCCCCTCCTTAACTCAATTTAAACTAGTACTCTGTCATCACAATATACATGGAGAATGGTTTCTTTCTTCCTCATTGAGTAAATATGAGGGCCACATATAGTGAATAGAAAGTCTTGGGCTACATATACATAGGTCAGTCCAAAAGTACTTCCTCCTATTTATTTCCATGGAAACAACGGATGCAAAGAGCATAATAGCACTATTTGATAGACCAAATTCTTGGCAACAAAACACTATTTTTCAACACAGTCACCACCATTAGCTGTGCATTTTTGCCAGCAGTGAACGCAAGCCTGCACTCCACACTCTACACCAGTAAAGGTGACCCACTGTCATCACTGTTGTAACATGCCACCCACCAACTCACAGTGCTCACATCCACTGTTTGGTCTCCATAAACATTCAGCAAACCACAAGGAGGAATTCAGTGACACACTTTTAGTTCATCAGCACTTCCACGTCATAGGTCATTTTGTCATAATGCCCCTCCACTGCCACCTGTCACACGGCAACACAATGGGAAGCTTCAACCCTTATTGCCATACCACCAACATCCATTTATGATGCTATGGGCCAGCATAATAAAACAGGAGGCATTACTTTCAGTGCAGCCATTGCAAAATATACAGTACTGTTAACATATAAGTAACAAAATATTTTGATTATCAATATTTTTCTTAAAGCATTAAAACAAGAGAGGAACAAAAACATAAAGCTAGTGGGATATTTCACCTTGGGTTTCTTTATGGTTTTATGAGATTGATGAATAATAAACTTCCCTGTCTTTCTCTATTCAAATCCCCGATCAGATTATTTTTACAAAAACAGTCCTTTGCATTTAGACAATCATCATGCTTATCGATTAAATAAAAAGCATAACATCTAGATCTGAAGTCACAGTTTCTGGAGGCTGGAAATTGTTTTGGGAGAGATTCCCACTGCACTCATCTATTTGCTGCCTTACCAACTATTTACACAACACTGTTATATGATCCTTTCGTTTGATCTGTCAGAATCTTGACATCTAGGAATCTTATGAACTGACCATAAACTGCAGAAAATTCGATTTCACAGATTTACAATGTCCACTGTTCAAAAGGAAGGATTAAACTCACAGAACTGAGAAGTACAATTGGAACTAAGGGAACTTCCGTCACAGCAGCCACAAAGCAGCTGCTAAGAATTACCATGAGTTAGGGCACAAAACCCTACTCTAATGTATTAAGATTTCTGCTCAACCAGATATGTAGTGACTATTTTCACTTTACATGGCTGCTGTCATGCCAGCTGGAATGATCCAGGTCAATCCTACTGCATACTGAGCAGAACTGAGGACCACAACACGGAATCTTTCTTTATCAGCTCATTTTTAACCATAAACTACTCCTAACAGGATTCCCTTTGGTTTTTGTCCTAGGTTTACTAATAAAAATTGCTTTCCTGTAAGCCTGTTGACCTGTAGGATGAATACCAAAAATTGTTCCAACTCTCTGCAAGGCAGAAATTCTGTCAATTTGTAATTTATTGTGCCTTTACATTACAGAATAGGTTGAAACCATTTGCAGCCTCTCATCATTTTTTAAATTCTTGTGCATACAGCACACATCTTCTCCCACATACTTTAGTCAGCTTGCACCACCAGTAAAAATGTGTATAAAGGGGACACAGAAGTTGCTTCTTCTGAAAGCCACAGGTGAAAACTGAGTTCTTACATGCTGTGAAGCATTCTGCAATTCTAGTAGTCATTATCCGTGGAAAATACACCCCATTGGATTGGGACCTACAACTTTATTACAAGCCATAAAAAGTGCAGGATGGGTACCTAAATGCACAGAATAAATCAAAATTGCACCTTAATATAATCTTGTTGCATAAAATTTTGGTCTGTTTTTTCCTGACTAATAATATAATTAGTGTTGGATAAAGACATTGTGTATATGCTTCCTGGAATAGTCTTCCTGGCCATTCTTTATCAGCAAAGATATTTATATCTTTTTTTATTACTTTTTTAAATTTTTACTTATTTCTAATCCTTCCCAACTAGACTTTGATTGTTGTCTGCACATATTTACATATATTTTTCTCTTCAGTGGTTTTTGTTTCCACTAAGAAAGCTGGGTCTCCTTCCAAATCCATGGGAATCTGTTTCATGAGTCCAATCATGAAAACCTTGAGATGAGATTGTCTTGCATCTTACACAAAAAAAAAAAATTCAGTAGTACATTTCTCACATTTATATCAAGACCCTGCAAAAGCTTCAGAAGTTATTGTATTGTTCACTACACCACGCAATGCATTCGGCTTGACACTGGAAAGTCTCTTCAGCAGGATACTGGTAACAGACATCAGAAGATTCTGGATTCTACCCGAGAGTAACCCTCATTCACATTAATGACAGTTCACTATGCAGGGATCAAATAATTAAATTGCAGATGAAGTTAAATTAGTTCTACAGACACAATTTTCCTCAAGAAGCTGAAAAAAAATGAGATAATAATGATACTGTCAGAGCAGGATGTCTGCACAGGTATACTGTGCGATACAAAGTGCAGCTGGAAATGGGAAATATGAGAAAAGGAATGGGCCCAAGCTGTACAGGTGGAAGATGAGAGGCAAGGAGACAGCCACAACAACCATACCTCCCAGCTCACCCTGGCAAAAGACCTGTGATTGACTGAGGTGCTGCGGAGCTACTCCAGAAGTGCAGCCCTGCAGTAATGCAATACTGCCAGTGCAAGTAAAAAAAGCACAATATGCATAGTGACTTTGCATGGCCTCGGGGTAGAGGTTTGTTAGACTTCCTTTTTCTCATGAGATTTGGACCCTTTGGAACAAGGATTTATCCCTTTTTTTTTCTTTTTTCTTTTTCCTATTTTTTTTTCTAATGACCAGGTTGCTATGGCTAATTTGTTTTGTTTGTCTTTCTATACTAAAATAATGCTTTTAAGAAGGTAGTACAAACAGGAAATGTTATTCAGTGTGATTTTATTCAAGACTGTAGCACAATTTGGCACGGTTTAGAAGAACGTAAGGCCTAGGAAGATAGCAGGTACCTTGACAACTGGATGCTGTGAAGAAGATAGGGCACAGGTTAGGACTGGAGTTCTTACAACACACTAATGGTCAGTTAAGGAAATGCAGACCTGGAGATGTACAAAAACAGTTGCAGGGTTAAAAAAAGCACAAAGAACTTAAACTCATGACATCACATTTAGTTAATCTGAATATAGACTAAAAGAAAGAGCAAGGAGAAGAAAAGATGTTGGGAAATACCTAAGAATGGCCTTGGGTTGTTCCTTGAGTGAGGAAGAGAAAAGCAACAGCATGACCATCAAGTTTCTCCTAGTGAATGATACTCACCACTGATGACTCATGCCCATCCTCAACTAGATGGAAACTATCCTCCTTAGGACCACAGTGAGCAGTATACCACCACAAAAATAGGTGAATAGTGGGAAGTGTATGTAAAACAATTTTAACAGCATTCTTATTACAGATGACAATGTCCTTGTATAGTAATAATATATTTATAGTAATAATTTCTTTTTTTCTCTCTGTAAGAACTAAATATGAACTAGTAATAAATCTTTGATTAGTCTGTTAAATTTTCAGATATATTATCATAAATTCTTGGCTTTACTTATAAAAGATATACTTTCTTTGTGTCCATGGCAAGATCTTGAGATTAACAAAAGGGCATGCTGAATTTCTACTGAGAGTGCAAAACAGCACCTTAAACAACACACAGTCTTCTCTCTATTTACCTTCACATTGACTGCTCTCTGTAAGAGGTTCAACAAGAACTACCACTGAACAGACTTAATACAGCACAAGATCACAGAATCATTTGTGTTGGAAAGGACCTCCAGAGTTCTCCAGTACAAACTCTACCAGAAGTAGGGTCAAAAGTGAAATTTTCCACATCACATTCGCTTAGGGCACATTTGCTTCATTTGAGTTTCCAGTAAAAAAAAACTTCAGAACATCCTCATTATTGCCTTTTTTCTTTGCATAATGTACCCATTTCCTTCCCCTCTCCCTTTTGCCCTGCTGCAAATTCTCCACTTATATCATATATCCCTTGGTGACTGAGTTCATTTTAAAGACAGACAATTTACTAACTGCTGTTTGAAAGACTAAAACCTGAGGCTAAAAATCAGAGCAGGAGAAAATCATATTTCACGTTTCATCAGCCCTCTATCATTCCACTCATATGGCAGAAAAGAAGAACACTTGGGACACAGCTAGTTCTTAGCCAAGATGGCAGGTTCATTCTACTCACATCCTAGGACTCTGCCTTTAGGCCTTCTGCAAAAAGAAATACTTTTCCAGTACTTTCCAGTACTTGAAAAATAACACGAATTCTAGTGACTTCTGAACAAACAGGATTCGTTGTTACTATGAAAAGATATCAGAGTGCATCCAGAAGGAGACAACCTTCTATGTGGCTAGAAGTACAAGAAAACTAGCTGCTTTCTAAATATGTGGTTTGTTTTGCTACTACTTATCAAAACAACAGGAAAAGTGTCTTCTCAGCCCTAAGAGAATGGGCTGCTTTCAGATGCTTCTATTATATTTGGGTGCCATGAAATAAGAAGGACATAGAACTACTAGAGAGCATCCAAAGGAGGGCTGTGAAGGTGAGGAAGGGTCTGGAAGGCAAGGTGTGTGAGGAGCAGCTGTGGTCCCTCAGTGTGCTAATTGAAGAGCAGAAGAGCTGAGTGGAGCCCTGATGGCGGCTGCAGCACTCACAGGGAGCGATGGGCAGCGCTGAGCTCTGCTCTCTGTGACAGAGACAGGGCCCGAGGGAACAGCATGGAGCTGTGTCAGGGGAGGGGCAGCCGGGGGTTAGGGAAAGGGTCTGCACCAGCGGATTGTGGACAACTCTCACTTTTCTCATTCTGTATAAAAGACGATAACTCAGATCAGCACAGGAGCTATACAGATTATTACATTTTAGCCTGTGCTTTCCCTTACTGATGACAAGGGGTCTGCTCGTGTTGAAATGCTCTTTTCAGATAGTGACTTAGGCATATTCTCATGGGCTTTCATTTAAGCTATTTCCAGATCGAAGTTACAAATCATCAGTCAAGATCACAGGAATCCCACCCATCTTCATCCCTTTATGCTAAACATCCCAGTTATTCAGAGTGTACAGGAAGTCATGTCTTTAAGACTTACATTATTAAGGCAAGAACCGACTCAACTACTAAAAGATACTACATTTTTTTCCTCTTTGAAATTTATCTATGGTAGGCTTGACAGACAGTGACTTTGAGAATGACAGAAAGATGTGGGGAAGTGGTGAAGGGTTAGCAGTGCCAAAATAGCTCTTTCAAGTTTTGTTTTTGCTTGGAACTGAAAGCAAAGCCACAAGAAAGAAAGAGAGAAAAACACTAAAATAAATTGGTTTGATAGTTCTTCAAGTAAATCCTTGTGGAGTATCACATAGTAACTTTCATTAACACTACAAGTAGGACAATCTGTTCCATCTTTGAATCAGATCAATTTCTTCTTTTCCTTTCACAAACACCAAAAGCTAATTTTCAGTTATCCAATTCTAAAGGATGCAAACAGGTCTTGCTTTGAGAACTCAGTGCACTGTTCACAGTATAGTACAGAATGAAAGGCAACAGATTTTTCCTTTGTCTCCACTCCTCTCTTCTTCTCCCAGTGACACATAGGCAACATACACAAGAGTGGACACTACATTAACCCTGACATCTTTGAAATCATACCTCCTTCTGATTGCTGTCATGAAAACAAAGGGAGCAAAAATGGAAGTTGCTATAATAGTCCTCAAATGTGCTCTCAGACCAGCACAAACCTAAAGTCTGCCATGGTATTTGCATGTTTCTCCAGAATGGAAGACTGAATTAAGAAGAGCTGCTTGCCTCATTAGGCTGTAAATCTCAACTGCTGTTAGACTGATAGGAATACTCAAATTGAGTGTGTCATGTTAAGTTTATGTCATTTAGCTCAGTTTGAGAAAAGAGCAACTGTGATGGATAGCCAAAAGAGGGGCAGTATATCTTACAGCAGCTTCAGGCACATTTCAGGGACCTACTACCATTGCAAGCTACTATACTCTTCTTTTTTTTTTTTAGCTCCTTTAAACTGTGTACCTATTTTTGTGTTTGTGTGCAAAAATGGAATCTCTTCTACATTCTTCCATTTCCTTCTCTCATCTCTTCACTATATTGTCTGTGTATAAAAACAGCCTTTTGTTGGTTCTTGCAAGGGTTATGAATTTGTTCCGGAAGCATAAATAAAGTGTGCCAACAAAACACCACTGTCACTCCCACAGACAAACAACAGCAATATTTACTCTACTTGTCTTATCAGATAATTTATCTTTGAATTCATACAACTTAGAAAACCATTAGAAGTCCATCACAGGACATCTTTTCTGCTCTCAAGGGAGTTTCTACTTTCACTGTCTCCTTGTGTGTCCACACTCTCAATGGGAGAGCTTAACTATCAAGGAAGGACAGTGGGGATGATGAAAATTTTAACAGAATTGTAGGAACCATATCCTCAAACTGCTCCCAGTTTAACAGCTTCACTTCTAACTTCACTGCAGCCTTCCTGGCCACCCTATAATGCACAAAGCCCACTAAATTTCTGCACTTTCAGCTTACCACTGGCTTGGCCAAATGATACAATTATGGAGGATAATTCTCAAAGAAGAGTCCAGAGGAGAAAGAATTTGTCTGGTATCTGGCTGACATTAGGAAGGCTTAGGAAATGAAAACTACATTGAGAAGATACTTCTCCCACCTCACCTACATCAGGTTTAGAAACACTCTCCGTAGTCTTTCAGAAAAAATTCTCCTGCTTGTTGTTATAATTCCACTAGGAACATGCTGCACTGAAAAAGTTAAATGGAGCTACAGAACATGGAAATAGCTCATGGTAGTTAGGTCTTCCCTTTTGTCAAAATATAAAGTAACACCCCTGAAAGATGTGAGAGCTTCACTGTGCTGAGTTCACATACTGAACCAAGGCTGAGATGCCCCGGTGCTTTAACTCCCACCCTTTCTGCACTATACTACTTAAAGAGAACTTCCATGGTGCTAGAAGGCACTTCAGTTTGTTAAAGAAAAGAGTATCAACATCTAGCAAAACAGACTGAAGATCACACAGAGAAAGGGAATAGTGGTAACATGCAGTAATCTGTTCCTTCCACCTGTAAAGGATGCAATACATTAGAATATATAGCACAGACAGCAATTTAGCTTAATTTGTAAAACAGTAATCACAAACTTTATGGATTCTTTGCCACCATTATTATTTAAATGCCATAAGATGAGGGGCATGTCTCTTTACTAAGATATCTACAGCTCTATAACATCTAGTAATGTAAGACCAGTCAACCTACAAGTACTGCTGTCAGAATAGCTTCTCATTCCTCTGAGACCATTCTCTAGATTCTCTGCAGCCTTCTTTGCTCCTTGTGTCTGCTGAGCATAAACAGGGATGGAGAAATAAAAGCGTAAAATGGTCATCGTGAAGCTGTAAATATAACTTCTGGTTAGGAGACACAAAAGCAAAAGCAGATCTTTTTTGTGCACATGTTTCCAGCCAACCTGACTTGTATCTTTGGCTGTGACCATTTGGAGCCTTCTCTTCTGCCAGGGATATGATCCCAATATGATTTACCTCAGCAAATACGACCATCTGGCAGATACAGTAATGGAACTTTGCCTGTGCTCTCTCCAAACACCTGAATTGAGTCAATTGCTCTGGGAGGTCCCTAAGGTCACTATACTTTGCTTCTCTGAGGGGACCTCAGAATCCTCTGATTGTGTCATGTGTGTTCATCAGACTGCAGAAACGACTACAGAAAGGCTCCTCGAGACCACTTGTCTTGCATTGTTAAGTCTGGAACCCCGTGTACAATTGATTCACTGTCACACTAGAAGTATCTGCTGCAATGAGAGTGTTATGCAAGGTCTATAGCTCATTTTAATTAATTATTTGAATGACAACATGGATGCTTATCCTATAGTTACAGCAGCATAAGTGTAAGCTGGATAGCATAAGGAAGTTGAGATCTGCTTGCTAGGAGACAAAATAGTTTGCATTACAGGATGAAAAAAGGGGGTGAGTAACCATCAAGCACACCAGATTGTCTACTGTTCTTTATCTGGATGATGGCAAGCTAAAAAGGGCTGCAACACAGGGCAAAATTAGCATCACAAGTGCTCTCAAATAATAGCAAGAAACACAGTCTGCAAAACCAAAGCTGTCTACCCAGAGAGAATATTCAAGTGAACAAGCAAAAGTATACTCCCCAGAAAGGAGTGGGGACTCAGTAGCAATTCTACAGAAAAAGAGGAGACAGAGATTTAAACTACTGTCACAGCTAAGGCACAGAAGACACTAGAAAAATGAGACTAGCTGAAATTCTGTCCTGCCTCTGCAATTATTATAAGATCATGATGAGATGGAAATCAATGCAGTGTGCCAGGAAATAGCTCATGTTGCAAACTGAAGAGAAGAGCTACTAAATACAGCTCTCTCTCTTCCTGACATAGTGTGAGTACAGCGGGCAATAAATCATCCCAGTGTACTGAGTGATTGTGATCTGCTGAAAATGTTTAAATGACCTTCACCCTGTTCCTTTTATTACTGGCCAGAATATATGCTGATGCTGTATTTCATCCTATACAGCAAAGAACCACCATAGATCCTGCTAAAGACTTCATTATCACCTTTTGGGCAAGGGAAGGAACACACTTATTTGCAGGAAGAAGTGGTAAATGTTCCCCAGAGGCACTGACATAAACTTGAGAAAAGCACATTTTTTTAAATATTACATAATGAAACAATCCTTAGTTAAAATGATTTGTGTTATTTTCCATTGTCAAGCTGGTCTATCAGTTTTAGCACTGTAATGAGATTGTTAGGGAACTTGAATACTTCAGCTGGAAAGTTACACAGACGAGTTTGTCACAAGTTAATTAAGCTGAAGTTTAGATAATGATGAACAGTTTTCATTACAAATTTATTCTTCCATTGAAACCAGTTCCACTCTCCACAGTCTCTGGTGCTGGGTAGCAAAGTGTCTTGCAGCACACAGGCATGTATTTCTGCTTGTGCTAATCTGTCCGACATGGAATCATAGAATCACTCAGGTTGGAAAAGTCCTTAAGATCATCGAGTCCAACCACGACCTAACCATACTACCCCAACTCTAACAATCCTCCACTAAATCATGTCCCTTACCATTCAAATGGTTCTTAAACACATACAGGGATGGTGACTCAACCAGCTCCCTGAGGAGCCTATTCCAGTGCTTAACAACCCTTTCCTTAAAGAAGTTTTACCTTATATCCAACCTAAACTTACCCTGGTGCAACTCTAGGCCATTTCCCCTTGTCCTGTCGCTTGTCACCACTGAGACTAACCCCGCTCTCACTGTAAGTGCCTTTCAGCTATTGGAAGAGACCAATATGATCTCCCTTCAGCCTACTTTTCCCCAAACTAAACAGCTCCAGTTCCTTCAGTATCTCCTCATGGGGCACATTCTCCAAGCTCTTCACAAGCCTTGTTGCCCTTCTTTGGACCTGCTCCAGTATCTCAGTGTCCTTTCTGTACTGAGGTACTCAAAACTCTACACAGCACTCGAGATGAGGCTTCACCAGTGCTGAGTACAGGGGCAAGATTACTTCCCTAGTCCTGCTCACCACACCATTCCTGACACAGGCCAGGATGCCATTGAACTTCTTGTCCACCTGGGCACACTGCTGGCTCATATTCAGCCGGCTGTCCATCAGCACACCAAGGTTCCTTTCCATTGGGCAGCTTTCCAGCCACTCCTTTCCAAGCCTGTATGGTTGCCTGGGGTTGTTGTGACCAAAATGCAGGACACAACACTTGACCCTATTGAAACTCATACAGTGAACCTTGTCCCATCCATCCAGCCTATCCAGTTCCCTCTGTAGTGCCCTTCTTTCCTCAGGCAGATCAACAGTCCCTCCCAGCTTGGTGCCATCTGCAAACTTAGTAAGGGTGCACTCAATCTCCTCATCAGAATGTTAATAAAGACGTTAAATAGAAGTGGCCCCATTGCCGAGCCCTGAGAAACACTGCTCGCAAGTGGCCCCCAACTGGATTTAACCCCAGTGACCAAAACTCTTTAGGCCCAGCTGTCCAGACAGTGTTCACCCAGTGTACGCCCATCCAAACCATTGGCAGCCAGCTTCTCCACGACAATACTGTGTGGGACAGTGTCAGAGGCTTTATTGAAGTCCAGGAAAATCACACTGACAGCCTTACTTTCATCCACTAAGCAGGTCACGTGTCACAGAATGAAATCTGGTTGGTCAGACAGGATCTACCATCTACCATCCCACAGCAGTGAAACCGAAGGACCACTGTTTTACAAACAGACCACCCCTTGCAGAAGCCAAGCTAATTCTGCTATGGCACTGAACCAGAAAATTAAGGCTATCTCATAAAAAAACATGAACATTGTTTGTCCTGTTGTTTTGTGTTCCTTTCACTCACTTGTGGATACATCTATTATGTTTGAAGAAAGGCTAGTTAGCGGTGGCATACGCTCTGAATTCATCAAATGACAAATTAAATCATTCTGATATACATAAATATCAGTGAAGTTAAAAGACAAATCAGGCTTGTTCAAAATGGGAGGTCTGCTGACAGTATGCAAGAACAGTGTTGGGAAAATACCTTACAATTAACAGGCACTGTGGAACTGAAGTCAGTGACATTCTGGGAATGAGAGCTTAAAGGATAACTATGTCTGCTTCAGATAGGGAAATAGGATGATGGTGGTCAGGAAGAAGAGAGCTCCCTGCCCACCCTTCTGTTTCCCCAAACTTCTTCAGTACCCAGGACATGTTGTGAAACTACTGGGATATCCACATTGACTCTGAAAAATTATCTAATCCATAAAGGAAGAAAAATCCCTGAATAAACACTTCTTCCTCATTTACCAAATATTTATTGAGCTTATGACCAGGGAGTCAGCCAAAATTTATCCAGGTGCCCAAGAGGTTGATTACGCGTGCTGTGCTCTGTACTTTATCAGCAGAGGCTTCAAGGGTAAATCAGCTTCTCCAAGGAGATGACAAACTATCCTGGTGCTGCTCCCTCTTCTTTCTGCCCCGGTGTGTGTTTTTTGTTATGCTGCTAAGGGTATAAGAGAGTTTTTGAGTGAAAGCAAAAAAACCCTTCTCTGTTCAGTACAACTGATTTCTTCTTAAAGAGCAGTTATTACCAGTTTTAATACCATGTAAGACTGACTCATGAGGCTACTCCCTTACAAAGACTTTGCAGTTAAAGAGAATGGGAAAGGGAGCCTTGTTAAAATGAAAGCTCTACAGAGCGCTCTGCATTTTACCACTTTGGCTCTAATTAAAAGGTTAACAAACATGAACAGTGAGCATTTAACAGAGAATAAGAAAGCTCAGATCTCTCTGCTTGAACCATAAACTGCATTTAACTACCTGGATACTGCCAGTGACATAATCACTGTGAGCCTGATTACCTGGAACAAATTTGCATATGGACTAAAAATAACAAGGAATTTCTGTGGACAACAGGGACTGTCCTACCTCTGAGTTTACTTTCCTTATATAATCAGCGCAGTGAAGGAAGGGTTCATTTCTGCACATGTTCAATATTTTTGTTATGAGCTAAACAGTACCACCTCCACAAATGTGTGGAAAGCCATGCAGTCATCTAATTTTGACCGTGTACAACAGATTACCCTGTATAACAGCGGTATTCTACAGATACTGTGAGCACACAGTAGTGGGAGGCACAGAGAGGTCACCATCTCAGCAAGGCTAGTAGTTTTGCAAAGCCATCGTGGGCTTTGTGTGTGTGTGTACTTTTCATCACTAAACGGCTCTTCCAGGTGCACAGTGAACTTTCTGATGAGAAGAAATCTGATGGAATTGAGGCTGTGAACAGGTTCCATCAGCTGTGGTCCACTGTACAGCACACTCAACAATAGTACAGGGTACACTGTCTCTGCATGTACAAGGTCCTAAACATACTGTGGAAGATCTGAGAAATGCCTTGCTTGTGAAAGTACTGGCTCTTACATGGACACATATTCCTGCCAAAGTTCACAAAATTCTCTTGCTAAAGGCAAGTCCTGGTCTTCTTCAGGGAGAACTGCATATGCTTTGCTGCAGTAAAAATTGCTGCAATTGCACTGTGAACTCACTTCATCACCAAATTACCATGTCATCATGAGCAGAAACAGCACCAAGTCTAAGTGGATGAAAGAGTCTCTGACAGCATTAACAGTGACATGTATGCTCTGCTGGCAGCTCATACCAGCTCTTTCAGCAGCACCGTCTGAACATCAGCCCTGTAATCTTCAGTATTGTGTTGTATAGTTTCACAGGGTTTCATATACTTGTCTCCATCCTGACTGCTGGCCGCAACAAATCCCTTACTTTAGACAACGTCAGGAACCAGAACATAAGCACATAGCTGCAAGTGAACAGCAGCAACAAGAAAGATAACAGGATCTTCTGTACAGTGGTGGATGACTAGAATGCTTTGTCTTCAGATGAATCCAGATTTGTTGTTTCACTTCCTCACTTCATCACTGTCCTAATAAGAATTGACAAGGAGGAACAGCATTTCTATGAAACACAGACAGCAGCTTTGGCCTGACCAAATAGCATTAGCAAAATGTCAGTACATTCAAGAGAAATACCATGTGAACAGTTTGATCCTGATGCCCCCACCTCAAGAACCTTTTGAAGCTCTGTTGTTAAGTGATTTGAATGCTACTGCAGCACCAAAGTAAAAGAAGGAGAGAACATCCTGATAGGAAAGTACATGAAAAGGAGAAAATAAAAAGACTGTAAAATAGACCAATATTTATGCCCCTTTATATTAGTTATTGAGAGAAGACAAAAAATTAATCATGAAAGTCAATACAAAAGCACAACATAGAAGAAATACAAAAAGGATATGCAATGTTGCATAAAAGTGTCAGATGTTTTCAAATTTCAAACGGCACTCTGATGATTTGAAATCAAATGTGGCTTTCCCCTTGTTGTCAGCCAGCTTTGAGTCATGCTCTTCTAGGGCCTTCAAGGCTCTCAAATTATCGGACTGGCTTTTATCTTCTGTGGTATCGATGAATCCCTCCTGAAGGAGGAAAATTTCCCCATGTAGATGAAAAGCACTTCATTCTTACAAAGTGAAGATAGAAGACTCTGACCTCTGACCTTCCTTTTTGATCTACGTGAGCTTCACTTGGAGCAGATCTGGCTCCAATAACATAAGTGAACTCAAGCCATCATCCTGGTACGGTGTTACTTAGAATACTTGCACTCTGCTACCATACCAATGTGCTACTCCTCAAGCAGGAAAAGTTAAACACAAGAAAGTAGTTTTCCTAGGCCTTTCTCCATGAGGTCTTCTCTGATCCCCGAGAAGCTTCTTCAAACCCCAAAGTATCCTAGGCTGGTTTCATACCTCTTTTCTCCATTGCTAAAGTAAAATGGGAAACCATGCAGGTAAGGACATTACCCTTCTCACACTCTGCAGAAGAGACCTTGCAGTTCTCTGTAAACCCACTTTCAGAGGCTGAAACAGACAAAGAGACACAAAGTGCACCTCCAACCACTTAGAGTTAATGAACAAGTTTGGTGCTGGGTCTCACCTAAAGTTCAGTCTCTGCTGCAGACATACACCTACAGATACTCACCTAGGTGTGCAATTTTGCTCTACCTATCTTTAGGAGTTAGAAATCTCATTGGATCATTTAGCTCCTTGAACTTCATGGAAAAAGGAATTTTAATTTCACGGCTGTTTTGCACTAACTAGTTCTGCTATTGCTGTGTCCCCTCAGCTCATGAAAATCTCTAAGAAAACAGCAGCTGAGGGAACAACTATGACCCTGACCCTGGCCAATATCAGTTTCCATTAAGAATGGGCTTTACTACCTGGCTAGTTTATTTTTACCGAGCTGTCATGTCCTTAACCCAAAGGATAATTCTTTGACTTTGTCACATGGAATGTTTTCAGCTGGACTTCAATCACTCAGTATGTACTCTCTTCCTGGATCATTTATGTGTCTTTCTGATACCTCTGGTGATTTGTTAAAGTATTTGCAGATGCATCAAAATTATAAATAGTGCATGAGTATCAATGTGTTTCATGGATTCACTTCAAATAAAATGTGAACCAGGCTGTTGCTTATTTGCTAACTTTGGGCTTCTTTTGGATTTAACATTCATTTTAAATCTTCTATAAATTAGACTGGTACCTCTTTTTTCCTCACCTTAAAATGAACAACTTTTCTTTGAATCACATTCCAGCTGAATGTAATCCACATTCTGCCAGCAAAAGCTATTGTGAGATGTCTGTCACCTGAAAGCTACTAGAATTAATGCTTGTCATTTAATCTCAGCCATAATTTCCAGTTAACAAACAAGGCAAAAAATAAATGACTTCATCAATTTGTCTCTTTACATCTGCTTTATTCCCAATTGTAACACAACCAGTTATAATTGAGTTGCTGTTTAATCAACTAAGTGGGCCACCCTGTGAGGAAAAAGGAGAAAAAAGGGGGAAAAAAAAAAGAAAGAAAAAAAGAAGAGAGAATCTAGGTCGCTCTGTTCTTAAGTCAACAAAATAGATAATTGCTTCACTCCGAACCATCAATGCTGCACTTGGGGTATGTCTGAGATCTTATGTAACTAATACCATCTCTGAGTTAGCCAGCCTCTCCCTAGGAGTGGGTCACAAAGTCCTCTTCCATTTGTAGCAGTGGAGATGGTCAGATATGATCCATCCTTTTCAGTCTGAATAATATTTTCCTTGCATCTGCAAAAAACTGGAGAAACACTGGTCTTTAGCTGTTGTACAGTGTCACATCTATGCCCAAAAGAACATGTTTAAAATAGATGGTATTTGTAACTTTTATTATGCTGTATCAAAGTAGTGCCCATGAAGACTCAGGACCTGTAGGAACAGAATCAACCCCAAGATTTCACTGAGTTATCCAGAGATTGTCTCTGTTGATCTAGATTAGCTATTTAATGATGAGCTAAATTGCTGTATTTTAATTAGAAATAATTTTGTAAGCACATGAAAAAGACCTAGTATTCTAGAGTACAAAGCAAGATGCTCTCCAAAGTGAGTCCTAAATAAGTATCAGACAAATAACCATGTAAGAACCATCAATAAGACAACTGTCCACAACTGAGAGACAAAAATAATGGGTGTTCTTAACTCTGGACAGGCAGTTCACAATAGTTCACTGTTGTTGGAGTTAAAACTGCACTGAAACTGACATATCCTGCATTAAACTTGGAGAAACAACTCCAGATGTGAAGCAGTTAAAGCAGTAGTGTCTGTCTTCACTTTAGTCATCATCTTCTCTGTGGTTGTGATCAAGAGGATGCAATTCACCACCTATTTTCAAGAAAATGTCAGCACAGCAGTGAGCACAGCAAGGACCCGTGTCTTGGACAAGAGGAACTGCAAACCAGGCAGACACGGTCACCTGGAACATTTGCTGAAAAGCAAAACCATCAAGTCCCTTCAGCATAAGGCAAGCCACTGTCTCTATCTCAGGACGACTCCAGACAAAAGACCAGAAAAGAGAGCACCCTGACACTGGCTAAAGGGAACATTGTGTTCAGAGAAATTTGAATTGCTCTGGGATCTCTGCCTGGTAAAAATGATTCCAGGCAATAAGTAAGATACACACACAACTAAGAGGGATGGCACATTCTTCTTCTATTCCAGAAGCCAGTGTAAATATGGGATTGAGTTTGTTTCCTACCATCTGCCTGTGTAGCCTTGTTGTAGGCTGTCTTTGGGTATGCAATTCTGAAGTAATCACACAGTTCTCAGGAGTTTAGGGTAGGAAATGATCAAGTCAAGAGGACAGAAGCTCACAGTGCAGCAGGATACACCTGAGCCCAAGTCATTCAGTCCTGTAGACAAAATAGGCCTCTTTTCCTGGGTGCTAAAACAGGACAAACATCTACTCAAAATTGAGAGGAGATTCTGCAGGAATACTTGTCTCTGAAATAATGAATTTCTCATATGTACTCTAAAACAAACAGATGAACAAAGGTACTGAAAACAACATTACAGAAAGATTTGCCTACTTGTGAACTGCTGTCGAAGTAATAGGGCTACACAGAGAGAAAAGGCTGCAACAAAAATGGAGGTGATAGGTAGATTAAAGTGATTTCATTGACACAGTTTAAAAACATGATGTGTAACTGTTTAGCCAGCCAGAGGGGCTCACAGTGAGTCCACTTCACCTACAGTACCAAAGCTCCTGATGCACCAACTACAGCTGATTATAGCTACAACTGTTACATGAAGCCCAAAAACTCTGCTTCAGCCAAACTATCACAGGCAGAAAACTATCCAGAGGAGATATGAACTTGTTTTACTCAGAAGAAACCAAAATCACTTTCAATTGAAATCTGACAGCTCATCTCAGACCATCCTTGAACCAGTAAGATGATATTCTAGCTGAGACAGTCAGAGACCTGCTCCTCCATCTGAACTGCCACAAGTCCATGGGGCCAGATGGGATCCACCCAAGGGTGCTGAGGGAGCTGGCAGAGGTGATTGCCAAGCCACTTTCTGCCATCTATCAGCATTCCTGGTCATCTGGAGAGGTCCCGCAAGATTGGAGGCTTGCCGATGTGACTCCCATCTACAGAAAGGCCCGTAAGGAAGATCCGGGGAACTACAGGCCTGTCAGCCTGACCTCGGTATCAGTGAAAGTTATGGAGCAACTGATCTTGAGGGAGATCACATGCCACGTGCATGGCGATCAGGGGATCAGAACCAGCAGCACGGGTTCACAAAGGGCAGGTCGTGCTTGTCCAACCTCATCTCCTTCTACGACTGGGTGACCAGACTGGTAGATGAGGGAACGGCTGTTGATGTAGTCTACCTGGACTTCAGCAAAGCCTTTGACACGGTCTCCCACAGTATTCTCCTGGGGAAACTGGCAGCCCGTGGTGTGGACAGGTTCACTCTTCTCTGGGTTGAGAATTGGCTAGAGGGCCGTGCCCAGCAGGTAGTGGTTAATGGAGTTAAGTCCAGCTGGCGTCCCGTCACAAGTGGTTTCCCCCAACGGTCGGTATTGGGGCCCATCTTGTTTAATATCTTTATTGATGACCTGGATGAAGGGATTGAGTGTACCCTCAGTAAGTTTGCGGATGACACCAAGTTGGGAGGATGTGTGGATCTGCCTGAGGGTAGGGAGGCCCTTCAGCGGGATCTGGATAGGCTGGACAGCTGGGCTGAGATCAATGGGATGAGGTTCAATAAGGCCAAGTGCTGGGTCCTGCACTTTGGCCACAATAACCCCATGCAATGATATAGGCTTGGGGCAGAATGGCTTGAAGAGTGTACAGAGCAAAAGGACCTGGGGGTGTTGGTTGATGCTCGGCTCAACATGAGCCGGCAGTGTGCCCAGGTGGCCAAGAAGGCCAATCATATCCTGGCCTGTATTAGGAATAGTGTGGCCAGTAGGAGCAGGGAGGTGATCATCCCCCCTGTACTCAGCTCTGGTGCGGCCGCACCTCGAGTACTGTGTTCAGTTTTGGGCCCCTCACTACAAGAGAGACATCGAGGCCCTAGAGCGTGTTCAGAGAAGGGCAACGAAACTGGTGAGGGGTCTGGAGCACAAGTCTTACGAGGAGCAGCTGAGGGAGCTGGGATTCTTTAGCCTGGAGAAAAGGAGGCTCAGAGGAGACCTCATCGCACTCTACCACTTCCTGAAGGGAGGCTGTGCTGAGGAGGGGGTCGGCCTCTTCTCCTACGTAACTAATGGCAGGACAAGAGGGAATGGCCACAAGTTGCTCTGGGGAAGATTTAGATTAGATTTGAGGAAAATTTTTTTCTCTGAATGAGTGGTCAGGCACTGGAATGGCCTGCCTAGGGAGGTGGTTGAGGCACCGTCCTTAGCGCTGTTCAAGAAGCGTTTAGATGAGGTGCTAAGGGATTTGATTTAGTAGCTTGGTGGGTAGGGATGGTGGTGGGAGGATGGTTGGACTAGATGATCTTGTAGGTCCTTTCCAACCTAATGAATCTATGAATCTATGAATCTATATAACCGGCATACCTCTCCTCCTCAAATACAGACACAGAAGGACTAAAAACTTTTCAGAAAGGGGAAATCTAACCACAGATCTGTGACACCCTCTCATGAGGAGCACACTGGTGGCTCCCACTGAATTGCCTTGAAGACCCCTTGACCACTTCAGGGACTACCATGTACTGGACTAACATCAAATGGAGTGTAAAAACTAAACCTCTTTTAAAGACTATTTGGTTATTATGGAGCTTCTTACAAACGATTGTTCAGAGGCTGTCTGCTCTACCCCTCTGCTATTATGGTATAAAAGTACTGAGAATAGTAATCTCCTACTTACTGACCCTGTCTGTATAGCATGCACAATTACATGATATAATTTGTGAAACCCACCTGAGAATCAGTTTCTATTTCTCCCTGCATTCCCCAGCAGCAGGCTCCCACACCTCCTCTCTTCTTTTTCACTAGACAAAAAACACTCTTAATTCCTGACTCAAGTACGTTCATGGACAATTTATTCCCATTATTGTTTTACCAATATTGTCCTTCAACTTAAGTAGCTCTCCCTTCACTGCAGTGTTCACCTCTCTCATGTATTTAGAGAGAGCAGTTGCGTCCCCTCTTAACCTTTATCTTCAGCATTTTAATGCATCTCCATGCAATTATAATTTTCCTCTTTCATGCTCCTTTTAATCTGTCACTGTGCAGCCTGGCTGACATGGAACAGGAACAGCTGATGTTTAAACTGTGCAGTAAGGAAAAATACACAGGAGAAAGTTCAGCTGACACAAGAAGAGTTTTAAAGATGCAGAATGCAGGGGAAAAAAATAAATAAATGGAAAGACCTGTCTGTCTCTAACTGAGGTCAGAGTTTGTCTAAACACTCTCACACACAGTTTAATTCCCAAATAGGACTGTGCAAAGAAGTAGGTGATGTGATG